>CM072244.1:39290784-39308465 GCA_036851935.1 Coregonus suidteri | reverse complement strand
TCCCCCCGGGGGAAAGGGACTCCCTTTTTCCAATGATCTCGCCATCACGGTTGACAATTTCCGGGTGTCCCCCGCCCAGAGTGCGAAGAGCCTAGGGTGACCCTGGACAAAACCCCGGGCTTTTCTCCCCCAAACATAAAGGGCGGTGACCCGCTCCTGCAGGTTCATGCTCTAAAAACATTCGGGAGTACGACCCTGCTTACACAGGAAGCGGCACGGGCCCTTTAATCCAGGCACTTGTCATTCCCGTCGGGGACTACTGCAACTCGCTTTTGGGGTGGCCTCCCGGGCCTTTGTGCCTTTAAAACCCCCTAAAAACTATCCAAAAATGCCGCAGCCCTTTTCTGGTGTTCAACCTTCCCAAGTTCTCTAGGGTCACCCCCCTCCCCCCGCCCCACCCACGGCTTCCATTTGAAGCTCGCTTTCCGTTTACGGGGGCCCCATGGGTTGGATTATGGAGCAGTGAGGGGAACGGGCACCTCTTACCTTAGGCTTCTCAGCCCCTTTACAAAAAAAACGAGGGCATTGCGTTCATCCCCCTTTCTGGTTTTGCTGGCCCCCCTACCTCTGGGGGAAGCATAGCCCCCGCTCACCCCAGTAAAAAACTGTTCGCTGCTCTGGCCCCCCAAGGGGGAAAACAAGTTTCCCTCCGACGCCGGGGACGCGGAGTCATTTCACCCTTTCCCGGGGAGAAAATTTGAAACCCCACCTTTTTAAGGGAAAATCCCGGGGATAATAGGATAAAGTTTTTTCCCCCAAAACCCCCCCCCCAAATTTTTTAAAAGTGGTTTTTCCAAACGGCTTTTTGGGGTTAAAAGCCCCAAATTTGTGAGTCGCTCTGGCTAAGAGCGTCTGCTAAATTGCCGAGTAATGTGCCCTTGAGCAAGGCACTTAACACTAATTGCTCCTGTAAGTCGCTCCTGGATAAGCAGCGTCTCGCTAAATGACTTAAAAATGTAAATGTTAATGTAATAGGAAACGCTTCCGTTCTTAATGGTTTCTGGCAGCTTTGTCTATGATGGTGGTGGTGCATTTTCCTTTGCCTGTAGAGGGCAAGATACAGCCATACATATACACAGCCATTCTGACGTGAACACCTCTCAACCTATGGGGGAATCATTTCTATCCCGATGGGTGTGGGTCTCTTCCAGGATGGCAACGCCCATCCACAGGGACCACAAGGTTGGTCTCCCCTGAATGGTTTGTATGAGCCATGAACAAACGACCTGCTCAAACCATATATGCTTATGGGCTGTCTCAACCCAATTGAGCAGTAGGAAAAACAGGGCAGAGAAGTGCAGCTTGAACCCTCAAACTTTCTGACAAGTAGCCCTGCGCACATCGACTGTTGCCACAACAAAAACATGCTTTATGTGGCAGAGTGGATACCACAACTCCCCCCTTTCAAATCAAATAAAATCAAAATGTTGTTTGCCACATGTGCTGAAGTACAAAACAGGTGTAGACCTTACAGTTGAAAATGCTTACGTTACAGCCCGTCAACCAACAATGCCGTTGTAATAAAATAAAAAAAACATAAGTAAAAATCATAGATAATAATAATTTGTTTAAGAGCTGCAGTAAAATTTAAATAAACAGTAGGGTTCTTAATAACGGAGGTATATACAGGGGGTACCGGTACAGGAGTCAATGGGAAATAACAGTAGCGAGGTTATATACAGGGGGTAACGGTCCAGAGTTCAATGGGAAATAACAGTAGGGAGGTTATAACAGGGTGGGTAATACCGGTACAGAGTCAATGTGTAATCACTAGTAGGCGAGGTTATATACAGGGGGTACCGGTACAGAGTCAATGTGTAATAACAGTAGGGAGGTTATATACAGGGGGTACCGGTACAGGAGTCAATGTGCGGGGGAGGGACACAGGTCCAGTCGAGGTAATTGAGGTAATATGTACATGTGGGTAGAGTTAAAGTGACTATGCATTAAATAATAAAACATGAGCAGCCGTAAAAGAGGGGGGTGGTGGGGGGTGGGGCGTGGGCAATGCAAATAGTCCGGGTATCCATGATTAAGCTGTTTCAGGAGTTTCTGGCTTTGAGGGTTAGAAGCTGGTTAAGCAAGCCTTTGGGACCCTAGGACTTGGCTCTCTCGATAACCGCTTGCGCGTGCGTAGCACAGAGGAACAGTCTATGACATAGGGTGGCTGGAGTGCTTTGACAATTTTTAGGGCATACACATTCTGCTGTTCTCTCTGCTGTTCTCTCTGCAGTAGGCCTACACACTCTGACTGTTCTCTCTGCAGTAGGCCCTTACACATTCTGCTGTTCTCTCTGCTGATCTCTCTGCAGTAGGCCTACCATTCTGCTGTTCTTCTCTGATGTTCTCTCTGCGTAGGGCTTAAACATTCTGCTGTTCTCTCTGCAGTAGGCCTACACATTCTGCTTGTTCTCTCTGCTGTTCGCCTCTGCAGTAGGCCTACACATTCTGCTGATCTCTCTGCAGTAGGCCGACACATTCTGCTGTCTCTCTCGCAGTATGCCTACACATTCTGCTGTTCTCTTCTGCTGTTCTCTCTGGCAGTAAGGGAACACACATTCTGCTGTTCTCTCTGATGTTCTACTCTGCCAGTAGGCTAAAACATTATGCTGGTCTCTCTGCAGTAGGCCTCCAACAATCTGCTGTTCTCTCTCTGCATGTTCTCTCTGCAGGTAGGCCTACACATCTGCTGTTTATTCTCTCTGCAGTAGGCCTACACATTCTGCTGTTTGCCTCTGCAGCTAATAAAGCCTACACATTATGCTGTTCTCTCTGAAATAGGCCTACACATTCTGACTGTTCTCCTCTGCAGTAGGCCTACACATTCTTGCTGTTCGCTTGCAGTAAGCTAACACATTTCTGCTGTTCTCTCTGAAATAGGCCCTACACATTCTGCTGTTCTCTCTGCTGTTCCTCTCTGCAGTAGGGCCTTTTTACCCCCCCCCCCCCCCACAACCCCCATTCTGTTCTCTCTGCAGTAGGCCTACACATTCTCTGCTGTTTTCTCTGCAGTATGTCTACACATTCTGCTGTTCTCTCTAGCTGTTCTCTCTGCAGTAGGCCTACACATTTGCTGTTCTCTCTGCAGTTAGGCCTACCACATTCTGCTGTCTCTCTGCAGTATGGCCTACAAATTCTGCTGTTCGCTCGCAGTAGACCACACATTCTGCGTTTGCTCTGCAGTAAGCCCTACACATTTCTGCTGTTCTTTATCTCTGAAATAGGCCTACACATTTGCTGTTCTATCTGCCAGTAGGCCTACACATTCTGCTGTTCTCTCTGCAGTAAGGGCCTACACCCATTGCTGTGTCTCTTGCTGTTCTCTCTGCAGTAGGCCTACACATTCTGCTGTTCCTCTTCTGCAGTAGGGAAAACTACACATTTCTGCTGTTCTCTCTGCAGAAGGCCTACCACATTTCTGCTGTTCTCATTGCTCGTCTTCTCTGCAGTAGACCTACACATTATGCTGCTTCTCTCTGCTCTTATCTCTGCAGTAGGCCTACACATTTCTGCTGTCTCTCTGCGTTCTCTCTGCAGTAGGCCTACACATTCTTGCTGTTATCTCTGCAGTAGGCCTACACATTCTGCTGTTCTCTTCTGCATTATGTCCTTACACATTATGCTGTTCTCCTCTGCAGTAGGCCTACCATTCTGCGTTCTCTCTGCAGTTAAGGCCTACACATTCTGCTGTTCTCTCTGCTGTTCTCTCTGCAGTTAGGCCTACACATTCTGCTGTTCTCTCTGCAGTATGCCTAAACATCTTGTGTTCTCTCTGCTGTTCTCACTGCTGTAGGTCTACACTTCTCTGCTGTTCCTCTGCAGTTAGGCCTACCAACATTCTGCTGTTCTCTCTGCAGTAGGCCTACACATTCTGCTGTTAGCTTCTGCAGTGACCTACACATTCTGCTGTTCGGCTCTGAAATAGGCCTACACATTTCTGGCTGTTCTCTCTGCAATAGGCCTAAACATTCTTGCTGGTTCTCTCTGCAGTAGGCCTACACATTCTGCTGTTCTCTCTGCTGTTCTCTCTGCAGAAGGCCTACACATTCTGTGTTGTTCTCCTCTGCTATTCTCTCTGCAGTAGGGACCTACACATTCTGCGTTTTCTCTCTGCAAGTTAGACCTACACATTTGCATGTCGATCTGCTGTTCTCTCTGCAGTAGACCTACCCTTATGATGTTTCTCTTGCAGTAGACCCTACACATTCTGATGTTTCTATCTAGCTGTTCTCTCTGCCAGTAGAACCTAACATTATGCTGTTCTCTTTGCAGTAGCCCTACCACCTCTGCTGTTCTCTCGATGTTCTCTCTGCAGTAGGGCCCACACATTCTGCTGTTCTATCTGTAGTAGACATACACATTCTGCTGTTTCTCTCTGCAATAGACCTACCACATTCTGCTCTTCTCTCTGCCAGTATGGTCCTACACATTATGCTGTTCTATCTGCCAGAAGGCCTAAACATTTCTGCTGTTTCTCTCTGCAGTAGACCTACCATACTGCTGTTTCTCTTGCAGTAGGCCTAAACATTCTGCTGTTCTCTCTGCAGTAGGCCCTACACATTCGCTGTTCTCTCTGCCAAGATACACTACACATTCTGCTCTTCTCTCTGCAGTAGGCCTACACATTCTGCTGTTCTCTCTGCAGTAGTCCTAAATTGCTTGATTTCTCTCTGCAGTGGCCTCTACAATTCTGCTGTTTCTTCTCTGACAGTAGACCTACACATTCTGCTGTTCTCTCTGACAGCAGACCTACACATTCTGCTGTTTCTCTCTTCAGGTAGACCTACACATTCTGCTGTTCTCTCTGCAGTATATGCCTACACATTCTGCTGTTCGCTCTGTCAGTAAGACCTACCACATTCTGCTGTCCGCTCTGCAGTAGACCTACACATTCTGCTGTTCTCTCTGCAGTAGACTTACACCATCTGCTGTTCTCTCTGCAGTAGACCTACACATTCTGCTGTTCTCTCTCCGCGGTGGGCCTACAGATTTTGCGGGCATATTCCCACACAAAAATGCCCTGATGAGGAAAAAGGTTGTCAACGTGTTTGCTTGATTGAAACCATTTTCCTGTGAAAAAAATTGATGCTGTGATTGGTTGAAAATTGCGAGGAGATCCCCTTTTTTGCAGTGCGGTGATCGACTGAAATCTGATTTATGCGGGTAATAATGATAAATATTGTTGGGAAATTGTTGATTAGCAAAAATATTTGAATGATTGATTTCAATCACAGAATCCTGGAGGGAACTGTATTAGGAATCACATGGAAAATAGCACTTTATTAACAACAGACACCTACACAGAGCCAAAGTTTTAAAAAGGACAATTTATCACGAGTACATTGAATATGATGTACCCTTCATTTCACACTGGACATACTCCATATCAATGGCCCCTTGAGATTGTATAAAAGCGAGCATGTACATGTATTTTTTTGAAATCCGCTTTTTTTATCCAATTGGATTTCATATGGAGAACAAAAGCAATCCGCTTTTTTATCTCTCTGTCCTGGGGCTGTCTCTTCTCTCTTTCTTCTCTCTCTCTCTCTCTCTCTCCTCTGTCTCTCTCCCTCTCTCTCTCTCTCTCTCTCCTTCACTCTCCTCCCTCTCTGTCTCTCTTCTCTCCTTTCTCTGTCTCTGTCTCCTTCTCGCTCGCTCTCTCTCTCCTCTCTCTCTCTCTCCCATCTCTCTCTCTCTCTCTTTCTCTGTCTCTCTCTCTGTTCTCTTTTACTCTCGTTTCTCTCTCTCTCCCTCTATTTCTCTCTCCCTCTCTCTCTTTCTCTTTCTGTATCTCGCTCTCTCTCTCTCTCTCTCTCTCTCTCTCTCTTCTATCTCTGTCTGTCTCTCTCTCTTTATCTCTCTGTCCCTGGCTTTCTCCTCTCTTCTTTCTCTATTCTCTACTCGTCCCTGTCTCCCTATATCTCTCTCTCTCTCTCTCTTTTCCCTTGCTTTTTTCCATCACCAATCCTCCTCTCTCCTCCTCGCTTCTCATCCTCCCCAATCCTCCTCCTCTCTTTCAAAAGTAAGCCACTTTGGGAGACAAGAATTTTTCAATTAATCCTTTTAAGTACCCCCAAAATTAAATTCACAATTAAATGCTGATATTATGGTGAGGCTGCGATGGGGCTAAATGTCATATAATAATTACCTAGGTCTACCTTTATAAACGTTTGGTCCCCCCAGTGTACAGTTTTTGAAGTCGGAAGTTCACATACACCTTAAGCCCAAATACATTTTTAAACTAAGTTTTTTCACAATTCCTGACATTTAATCCTAGTAAAAAATTCCCTGTCCCTTAGGTCAGTTAGGATCACCACTTTTAGTTTAAGAATGTGAAATGTTCAGAAGAATAGTAGAGAAGAATGATTTATTTCAGCTTGTATTTCTTTTTCATCACATTCCAAGTGGGTCAGAAGTTGCATACACTCAATTAGTTTATTTGGTAGCATTTTTTTTGCACTTTTTAAATTGTTTAACTTGGGTCAAAACGTTTCGGGTAGCCTTCCACAAGTTTCCCCCACAATAAGTTTGGGTGAATGTTGTTGCCCCATTCTTCCCCCTTCCCTGACAGAGCTGGTGTAACTGAGTCAGGTTTGTAGGGGCCTCCCTTGCTCGCACCACCCAACCCTTTTTCAGTTTTCTGCCCCACACGTTTTCTATAGGATTGAGGTCAGGGCTTTTGTGATGGGCCACTCCCAATACCCTTGACTGTTTGTTGTGTCCTTAAAGCCATTTTGCCACAACTTTGGAAGTAATGCTTGGGGTCATTGTCCATTTGGAAGACCCATTTGACACCAAGCTTTTTAACTTCCCTGAACTGATGTCTTGAGATGTTGCTTCAATTATATCCACATAATCTTCCTTCTTCTCATGATGCCATCTATTTTGTGAAGTGCCACAGTCCCTCCCTGCAGCAAAGCACCCCGAAGCAGAATGATGCTGGCCCACCCCGTGCTTCACGGTTGGGATGGTTGGTGTTCCTTTCGCCTTTGCATTATGGGTGTTGTATCATAATTTGCATGAAGGAAATAAGGCCAGGAAATAAGGAAAAATAGTATACTCTTTTTAGGACGCCGTTGATTTAAGGCAGCCCTCCGAAACGAGGCGATCATTATTGATGGGGCCCCCTATGAATCTTGAATAGTTATTAGATTTACTCCTCTCAAGTCAGTTTCTTGGGAACTGCGATGTTAGAAGATATATTCAATTGTGAATATGTTACCTATCAGCAATCTATTTGGACGAAGTATTTTTCTGAAGTAATCCTCCTCCATTGGATGTCTACAACCTGAACCCTTAGGTAGTCCCAGAAATTTTAGGAAGCAGAATATAAAGGAAAATAGGAACGGCTGGTAGTGGTAGCATGACTTTTGTATGAAAAACGGATGCATTCTTGTATCTTTCATGTGTTGTATGGATGAGAACAGAGCCTATGTCTCTGTGTGTGTATGAGAGGAACGGAGAGCCTGCGTGGGTGTGTGAGACAGAGAGAGCCGCTGCATGTCTGTACATCTGATCGTGTTTCCAGCTGTGTGTCGACTCATGGTTAGGATAAGATCCATGCGTTAGAGATATATACATATATATATATGTTTTGGTTGAGAAAACAGGCGATTTTTTGTTTTCATAAGGGAAAATATAAGCCCCCTAGAAGGAAAGTAGAGTTAAAAAATGTATGAGTATCTCCGTTTGTTGAGACCGTAATAATTGGTTAATCTATATATGAGCCCCCTTGAAGGTACATTAAGGTTAAAAAATCTTATGAGTCTCTATAAAAAGAGAACGTTTTACTAACTAATCATGAGCCTACAGGGGAGGACTTTTTTTTAAAGAAGTGTATCGAGATGGTTTTGTAAATTGACAACAACCTAACTAATAAATATGCCAATTAGGGATAAGTGCAGATCACCAAAATTGGAAATAGGATTTGTGTTCTATGTTCTATGTTTTTCGTGTCGTTTGGGTATTCGTTTGGTGAGCTCTGTTAAGTGTTTATGGTTTGTCAAAGGGGGGAGAAGAAACGGAGCGGACAGTTGGTTTGTCTTACTCTGTTGTTTAGCTGGGGAGAGAGCTGGTTTAGGAGAGTTCCTGTTCACCCTGGAAATCGCATTGGTGACTGAAACTGAACTACGCAAGTCGATGGGATTTATGAAGTTTAGAGTTACGACTAGAACAGATGCTGCCACTCCCCCTGCCACTGAAACTGCTGGGGGACGCAGTCTCATAGAAGCAGACAAAGAGGGAGGAGGAGACTTGCACACAAGTGGAATGTTCTGACTTGGTTGAATTTAACTGTTGCTGACTGTGGAACTGTTTTGGTGAATGAGAGGGATATATTGGATCGGGATTAAAAATAAGAATAATAAAATTAAAATAAATAAAATAAAATGTATTGAGCTATTATATATTATTCCTGAGTTAAGCTGTTTGATTATTTCTTAGAGTGAATGGACATAAGTATGCATAAAAAATTAAATATTGTCTGTTCCTTTGTTCTTCGGTAATATTGAGAGACGAGAAGGAGGAGAACAGATGAGAGAGAGAGAGGAGGTGCTGGACCAGTACGTCAAGCGACAACAATCAATGTCCAATTAAAGGCCAGTACTGTTCTTATCCACAAAACCGACTTTCTCCTTACAGGATATAATTACAGACATTGTGTATACATCAGGATATGTTATGTTGTGACCATTTCGGCCAGGACTTTGGCAACAGACTGATGAATTGATGTAATTGATAATTGCACATTTAGAGTTTTTGCTGATATGCACTTGTTTTGATTAGAGTTGTGTTGGAAAATCCAGCATTGAACATTATTCTTGTAAAAATTAAGATAATTGGTGATTATTAAGCAATGTTGTAGTGAAGTGCTGTAGTGTTGCTGGGTATTAACAGGTCACTCCTTTTGGGATTGCTCTGTGTTGATTACGTTCCTTGTAACTTTTTCTTGATCAGATTGTGGTAGATTGCAACTAATCAATATTTTGGTAAAAATAAAAATTCCTAAAATAAATAGACCTAATTGATTAATTCATGGATTAATTGATTTATTTTTATTAAAAATTATATTTAAAAAAAATAAAAAGAAAAGAGGGAAAACAGAGGGGAAAACATTAACAGAGTCATTACAATGGGGAAAAAGGGACATCAAAAACTAACAAAAGCAATTACTCCTCTTGATGTGTAGTACAGAATAGTAATCATCTAGTTAATTGTATTGCAAGGGTATCCTGGAAAAATGGACTAAACGTGTTGCCTATGACATTGAACAACCCATGGACAGTGGAAGGGACTCTTTACCCAGCCGATCATCAAGATAATGCAAGTGCTTGTATACACGTAAGTATAAGGCAGATCAAAAGAAGGGGGAAAAAAAGGACAACAAAACGTAAAAGAAAAGAGACAAAAGAGAGCTGGGTGTTCTTAAGCTGTTTGAAAAATGAAGGACAAAAACTGAATAAAAGATTACAAAAAGATAAAAGAGACAGATGGTAACAGAGAAAATGGGCCAAAAGAGGTGATTTGAAGGTGACAGAAAAACTTTAATGGCAGAAGTACAATACACCTTTCTCACATATGGAGTCAGCGCAAAAAACACCCCACGTTCTGAAGAAAGAAGTAAAAGTTTAAGGACGTCTATCCTCAGCTTCCAATGATCATTCAGGAGGGTGCTTATTGCACTCAGAGATTACGATGAACGAATAATAGAGATGAGGACACGCAGAAACGACAATAAAAGATGAATCCAAACTCCAAAAGTAGGAAGAAAACGAGATGTCGGGAACTAAGGGTTAGGAGTGAGGTTCAGGAGGATGGAAAACTTGATGATGATGATGATGATGATGATGATGGATCAGAGTGATTCAGAAGAGCTCATGGGTTGATTATGGACCCTGTCATCAGACAGAGGTTAGGCCAGAAGCGGAAAGAAGGGTTGATGGAAGTTCGGAAGAAGAAGAATACAAGTGATTCGAGTTCTGATGAAAATGGACGATGGAAGAACAACGATGAAGATTTGGAGATTAAAGGTGCTTCTATATTCAAGAGGATTTTTATCCTACAATGGACTAGCCACAGGAAGAAATAGAAAAGAGATTATAGACCGATGCGTAGCATACTAACTGGATAAGGCAAATAATTTAGGGAAAGAAGATAAGAGAGCTGGGGGGGGAAGAACACTCAAGAAGCTGAAGATACAGAAGAAAAAAACTGCCCCCCCTGCCAAAAAGGAATCCCAAGAATTGGAGAAGAAGTATTACATTGAGGGCCAAAGGACAAGGAGACACACAGTAAGATAAGAAGATGATGCCGAGTGATTCATTCCGACAGGACACAACCTAGAATATAAGGCCTTTGCAGAAATACCGATAGGTCAGAGATACTTGAGGAAGGGTGCTACTCTTCAAGATGGAGCATATCCTTGGATTTCAAAGTTGGACGAAAATTACGGTGGGAACACCAGTCTGCAATAGGAAGACATTAGAGACTTTTTTTTTTGGCTAATCTCCTTGGGATTCCAGGCATGGAAGGAAAGTTTAGATATTTTTTTTTGTTCGGGTACTCAGTTGAACGACCTGAATTGTTGGCTGCAAGTAGCTGCAAGTAGAAATCGGCTGTGGAGAGGCAATGAGAGATACGTTTCCAACAAATGTGTTTCATCTGACAACATTACTGATTGACTTCCACTAGGGGACAACAAGGAAAATCAGAGAGCCTACGTGGTCAAGCGTTCATCAAGTTGTGGAGAAATATTACCCGGAAATGATCAGGATCGTGAGTCAAAGGAGCAGTTCCAATCTGAGAGCTAAACTATCAGATGGGACTGCCCCTCAACAGTAAGGACGCGCAAACTGGCAGAGGTGGTTGGGACTTGGGCAGGCCTGACAAAAAGGTGTCTATAAAGATGTCATATAGCCAATCAAGTGGTTCTGCTACCGGAAAAGGGAAACACAACCCAGAAAGAACAAAGACCAAGAACCTCTATAGAAAACTCAATCAAATAACAAACTGGTGGAGAATAAGAAGGAGAAGAAAAGACTTGGTTATGAAGAATCATTATGAACCAAAATCAAACAATCCACTGCTAACAGCTTCAAACTGAACAAGGTCAAATGCAAGTGTACCAGCCACAACTAGTGGTAACAAGAGGTTTACATATCCATAGCCAGTTTTCTGGACAGAGACAGAATTGGAGAGGAAGCAGGACGAGAAGGTTTCAGAAGAGGAAGAGGAAGAGGGAGGTAAGATTTAAGCCATACTTCCAGCAATCTCAGAAGAGTGTTATGATTGTGGACAGGTTGTGATGATTGCCTTGTGAGTGTAAATGGGCAGAGAGGAAACACAAGACGGAATTTCAGAGGAAGATTACAGGAGCAAGTGAAGGATCATACTGGAGGACAGGTGAACCCTTATAGGAGCAAATGATTTCTAGGGGTGGCCTAGAAGTATCGCGA
Organism: Coregonus suidteri; assembly: GCA_036851935.1. Taxonomy (NCBI): domain Eukaryota; kingdom Metazoa; phylum Chordata; class Actinopteri; order Salmoniformes; family Salmonidae; genus Coregonus; species Coregonus suidteri. The sequence continues at coordinate 39,297,012 of CM072244.1, read as the reverse complement.
AAAGGAGGGTTGTCCAGCTGCGTAGTCACCAGTTCAGTTAGGAAAAAAAAGATCCAACAATTGAAGTGAAAATAACACACGAAGAGGATACACATCTCACTATGTCAAATCAACTAATTATGAGAAAGGATTTGGAGGATGTGAAGATCAGCGATTTCTGAAAATGATGATTTTGGCTCAAGGACAACGGAGAGCCACAAGCCAGTATGGATGACAGATGAATCTATTTGCAGTGTGAAGATGGATTCAGGGACCCTATTAAAGAGAAGATGTTGCAAAAAAAGTTCAAGAATGTTTGATGATATCAAAGTAGTACTGATCATTGGAATTTGTTGAAATCAGCCCAATCGAGGTGATGAAGTTGAAAACTTTGACCAGGAACCAGAACCTCCTTGGAAGAATCAGTATCCATTGGAAAGATGAAAGCAATCCAAGGGATTGAACACACAAAATGACAGGAACTTTCAAAAACAGGGTGTTTGAAGAGAAAATGAAAAAAAAAAATCCTTAGAGTAACAATCCTTTGTTGCCTTTGGAGCAACATGTGATTTAGTAAGCTATGGGTTAAGCTAATGTTGCAAAGGGGGAGATTAGGAGAAAAGATCACAACGGAGTATGGTTTTGTGGAATCATATTTGCTTGAATAGATTGACTTATTGTCATAGGCAAGGTGCACAATCGGTCTGAAAAATAATGTGTGACTGATAGTCTTGGTACATTCCTACACCAAGAGAGATGCCATAAGAATGTTCAACTAAGCTAAAAGATGCTCAGTCGGTTGCAAGAAAGTCTGTGTGGTAAACGAAGTCATAAGCAGATGGGAATGTTCCCGATTTAAATATCAATCAAGAAAAATGGGAGAGAGAGTTGTGTGAATAAATCAGTGAAATGGTTTTTTTGAAAAAATTGGTTAGAGGAAAAAAAAAAAGTCTGATTAAAATGTTATTTTGAAAACTAGGGTTGACAATAATTCTACGGACAATTTTTTAATAGGTGTGCTAGATTTTTTGTTTTTGGGATTAATTATATATTGTGATATTTAGTATTTCACTATGAATCAAAGGGGTGAAAATGGGAATTCATATCATTTTTGGAATTCTTATTATTTTTAGTTGATATTGAAAGTTTAAATTTGAATGTGGGTGTTTTTGCAAATGATACTGTTTGGTCTTTTCTAATCTTACAGGAAAGCATATGGGGGATGTGTAGAAGGGACTCAAATACTCAAACATTGGACACTATGACTGAGGAGGAAGGAGGAAGTGGAACAAGGAAGGTGTGGAAATGAGAGGAGAATGAGGAGGAAGTTGAACAAAGCGAAGGTGTGGCAATGTTCCGATTCCATCAATCAACGATGCATTGAAAGTCGACACTAGTGGAGGAGCTGTAGGAGCGAGTGTTAGTGGACTACATTCCAGTGGTATGCATATGATATATAGACATTTATTTTGCATGTGTCAATACATATTTTGTGTTATATTCTTTCTGTATTAATTTTTGAATAATTATTGTTTTCTGTTGTTGGGTACATGTGGGGGACCTCAGATGTTTTTGTTTATTTTGTGGAAGCTTAGGGATATTGGGTCTAGGCAGGGAACAGAGAGAAGTCCACAGGAGGGTCCGATGGTCGAACCAGCCTGAATTGTGGACATTTTGATGTATTTGTTTGCTGGTTTTTCATGTGTATTCAATTGCATCATAGCTTAAAATGCATTGATTAAAGATTTATAAATTGATCTGGAGTACTTAGGCGTGGTCGCCTAGGGACAGATGGGCGCCGTGAGAGAATTTTCCTGTCTTGATTGGACTGATGGATATTTGGAATGAAAGCTGAAGAAGACAGGTTTTTCGCTCTTACACGACATAACAAATTTATTTGACCACTCCATAAAACAATTTATTTAAACTCACATAACTATGTATTTACAATTCCATAAATAATGTATTTACACTACAACACAAAATGTGGTTTATATAAACATGTTGTTTACTCTCCATAAATTATTGGTTACTGCTAAAGTTTACTCAAAGAACAAAAATGTTATTATGTATCATAAATTCTAGTATTTTGTTTTCCGAGGACTCATTAGTCTCGAAGGGGGGAAAATGTAGTGTCTGAGGGTTCTATGACTTGTGCTGGACGTTTGCAAACAAGTGTGTTAGAGGAAACTTGGCTCTGCTTGCGGAAAACATCTGGAAAAGCATTACTAAGGTTCCTGGAAAAAAAGGATATGGGGAAGATATGTGAAAAGCCAGGGATTGGTTTATTAAAATCACGCAATTACTATGGTCACATTAGGATATAAATACACAAGTCCTTAAACAAAGGGACTGAGAGAGAGAACAACATATGGGATCAAACAGATTGGGCCGTTTCTTTCCAGATATAAATGCAGATATCTGTAAATTAATACTGTGAACTTTGATACAATAAATCTGATAATCATTATAGAACAGTGTAAGCGGGACTTATTATCATCACAGCATGATTAAGCAAACGTTGGCTCTTGGACACCACAAACAAATTTCTCCACTATATCTATTAACAGAGTGAGGAGTCTTGTCTGGCCAGTGTTTCATAGACAATCATGCTACAAAACACAGGTCGTGGCGGCACAAGAGAGTTGGTTGGAATAGTGACAAGGTGTGCAGTTGGGATACATGTGCATTCTGATCGGACTCAATTCTAATTTGCCCAAAAACAGGCAGGACTGGAGTGATCACTATCCAAAACATCAGCAAGTTTTTGGGGGGGCCCCCCCCCCCCACTCCATAAAGGCTTAGGAACCAAGTTTTCTATGTCAACGTACATTGGCGAGTGTGTTGTCATCGTAAACAAGTCTGAGGCGCTGCATAATGGAAAGGTCTTATTTTTCTATTGGTGGATCGCAACCCGTGACGGTACAGTGACACTATCGCTCAACACAGCTTGTGACAGTAAAATCTCTACACCCAAAAATTGCGCTTTTTTTTTTTTACACCAAAGTGCTGCTCAGCAGCTGCACAGCTATTTTCTGTGATTTACGTTGATTTACGTCATTTCTGCCGTTAGTTGATAACCATGGCTACGAACGCTAAGAATTCCAACCACTGAAGTCCATGTTATTCCCATCCCTCTCTAATGGCCTCGGGCCGACTCACCAGGGATCCTCTGTATGGAATCTTCTAACCTGTCACTCACATTCCTATACTACTCTCTCCACTGGCATCAGCATCAGGACACCTTATGTAATACTCTGATCTGGACACCTCAAACCTTGCCTTTCTCTCACCGGGACACCCTCTGATCTCTTTCTGTACTACTATGATCCTGGAAAACCACAACCTGCCTTTCTCTCACCCGGACACCTCTTTTTGATCTCTTCTGTACTACTCTGATCCTGGAAACCTCAACCTGCCTTTCTCTCACCGGACACCTCTGATCTCCAGGACCATGGGTTACCCCTACAGTTTACACACACGCTACTACACAATCCTGTGTCCCATGCCCTCCTGCACACTTCTCACATCTAGGAATCTCCCTCCTACACACTGCTGCAACATGACCATAAACTTGGCACCTGAAACACCGTAATGGGTTCGGGACAAAATCTCTCACCGGGTATTAACTTTGACGGGGGAAAAAGACTGCATCAAAACTCAGCAGAACAGAATTTCTTCACTGTTTCAGCGCGCTCTCCACCTGGTCTGCGTCGCACGATGATGATTTAATTAATTACAGAGCAGATAAACAGATAGATGGAAACGGACATACTTTTCATTCAACTGATACTCTATATTCAAACTTTTACTCACTCCATGTTCAATTAATGTACAAAAAAGTACAAAACATGCGAATGTTTTTGAGTCACTTTGATTTTCTACAATTTGATTTAACGTGGCATAAAAAAAGAACACATTCTCAGTCGAAATATCAGCCAATGGGAGCACTATGTGTGTGTGTTCTTGAACTTCATGAACATTAAGTCCATGTGTACCCAGTGTGCCATGTGTCATTTACATTTACGTCATTTAGCAGACGCTCTTATCCTGGTGTATAGAGAGAATGACCCCAACATTGTCCTCAACAAAAATCATATTTATTGTCGGCTACTCACAAAAAAGAACGTACAGGTTTGTCACACAGTTCCTTGTTGATGAGGGACATTTCGTTTTCCAGTTTACACAGACAGGTTCCAATTGATGTGGATAGTAAAAGGTAAAAGGCACCAAAATGATTAAATGTAACGGTATAAATAATAGAAAAGAACAGTTGAAAACGACCTTAATTCGGCATCTACCTGACAGCAGACTACATACACCTGTTCACTCACGCCATCTTAGTTGCAAACCTTTAAATACAATTCTAGGAGGAGAGTAAAAGGATTTTCCCGCATAAATAGTTTTCATAAAATGTTTATACACAATAAATAAACCAAACTATCTTCAATAGATTTTCTTTCACAAATGTCTCTAACCCCATGTGTTGTACTATATCCCTTTCCACACTGGGACCACTGATAACGATTCCTACATGCTCTTTCAGTTGATGAAACCCATGTACATTTCATTCCACAGTGGGAGCAGGGGAAGGCTTCTCCGTAGTGTGTCTTTTCTGATGCACTTTCATGTTCCATAAACTCTTAAAACTTTTTTCACAATAAGAACAGTGGAAAGGCTTCTCCACAGAGTGTGTTAGCTCATGTCTTTTCAGGTGCCCTGATAAGAAAAACTGCTTTCCACACTTGGAACAGTGGAAAGGTTTCTCTTCAGAGTGCGTTAACTCATGTTGTTTCAGGGCATTTGATGAAAAAAAATTTTACACACTGGGAGCAGTGATAAGGCTTATATACAGAGTGTGTTAGCTCATGATTTTTCAGGTTTCCTGACCGGGTGAATCTCTTCCCACACTGGGAGCAGTGGTAAGGCTTCTCTCCAGTGTGCGTTCTCTTATGTCCTTTTAGGTCCCCTAACTGGGAAAATCTCTTTCCACACTGGGAGCAGTGGAAAGGCTTCTCCCCTGTATGAGTTTTCTCATGTATTTTCAAGCTGTTACCAGCTGAAACTCTTTACACACTGAGAACAGTGGTGAGGCTTCTCTCCAGAGTGTATTCTCTCATGTCGTTTCAGGCTCCCTAACAGGGTAAAACTCTTTCCACACTGGGAGCAGTGATGAGGCTTATCTCCTGTGTGTATCCTTTCATGTCTTTTCAGGGCCCTTAAGTGGGTAAAACCGTTTCCACACAGGGAGCAGTGGAAAGGCTTCTCTCCTGTGTGTATTCTCTTATGCAATTTCAGGCTCCATAAGTGGCCAAAACTTTTTTCACACTGGGAGCATTGGTAAGGCTTCTCCCCTATGTGTATTCTCTTATGGTCTCTAAAGTGCCCTAACCACCAAAAACTCTTTCCACAGTGGCAGTATAGGGGTTTGTCATTATCCTGTTTGGACCGTCTCTGGTCCTGGATCCATCCTCTGGAAGGACTCTTCCCACTGTCAGAGTGGGAGTCTGGTCTGTCTCCTGTCAAAGACAAACAAAAATAGTATTGGTTAAACAGAGAGACCTGAATGAAAAACTGTCTTTAGTTGTTCCCTTATTTTACCAGGTAAGTTGACTGAGAACATATTCTCATTTACAGCAACAACCTGGGGAATAGTTACAGGGGGAGGAGAGGGGATGAATGGAAATGTAGCCATGAACACAGCGTTTAACACCCCAATCTTGCGATTAAGTGCCATGAGACTTGTCTTTCCTATGAGGTTTAAATCTAGACTAGTCCCTCATAAAAGACGGTTATCTAAACTCAGCAAAAAAAGGAATGTCCCTTTTTCAGGACCCCTGTCTTTCAAAGTAAGTAGTAAAAATCCAAATAAATTCACAGGATCTTCATTGTAAAGGGTTTAAACACTGTTCCATGATGTTTCAAGGAAACCATAAAAATTAATGAACAGTGACCTGTGGACGGTCATTAAGGACAATAACAGCTTCCAGAAGTTAAGGCAATTAAGGTCACAGTTAGAAAAAAATAGGACATAAAGAGGCCTTTTTACGACTTGAAAAAAACCAAAAGAAAGATGCCCCGGGCCCCGCTCATCTCGGAACGTGCCTTAGGGATGCGCAAGGAGGGAGAGGACTGCAGATGGGCCCGGGCAAAAATTTCAAGTCCGTACTGTGAGACCCTAAAAAGGCGCTACAGGGGGACAGGACGGAAGCTGACGTTTCGCAGGGCAGACCACGTGTAAAACACCCG
>CM072244.1:39234352-39290284 GCA_036851935.1 Coregonus suidteri | reverse complement strand
TAGTTCTAGCTACACCCCCAGTTTCAGCCTGGAGGAGTCCCTCGGAGTTGCCTGCTGTGTCCATTTCAGCCTGGAGGAGTCCCTCGGAGTTGCCTGCTGTGTCCATTTCAGCCTGGAGGAGTCCCTCGGAGTTGCCTGCTGTGTCCATTTCAGCCTGGAGGAGTCCCTCGGAGTTGCCTGCTGTGTCCATTTCAGCCTGGAGGAGCCCCTCGGAGTTGCCTGCTGTGTCCATAATAACTGAACATCATCTCTGTGTCTGAGCTCCTACAGGGTGAATAACACAGGCCAGATGACAGAGCCTTGTGGTGTTCCTGTACAGATGGTTCTGGAAGAAGCTGCAGTGACCGTTGAATCTGACCAGCTGGTGTCTATTTGTCAGGAAGGAGAGGACCCAGAGAATCAGATGTGGCTCGACATTCATGGTCCGGAGCTTTTGACCCATTCATTGAGACTGGGCTGTGTTAAAGTTACTAGAGAAATCCACAAATACCGCCCTGACGTATGTGTCGGGCTCCAGGTGGGTGTGGGCACAGTGCAGTAGGGATAGGACTGCATCATCGACACCCCTGTGCTGCTTGTAAGCCAACTGGATAAGAGTATACCTTTTGTAGTTGGGGGGAATCAGCCTTTCAGAGCTCGTCATCACCAAAGATGTTTAAAGCTACAGGGCGGTAGTCATTGTTGCAGGATGGGTTGCTCTTTTTAGGTACTGGCCTTTATAGTGGAGGATTTCCATATTGCTGGGATGGAGTGTTCTCTCAGAGAGTGGTTAAACAGTTAACAGAAAACACCTGCCAGTTGCTTATGGCAACCCTTTAGTAGGAGACACTAATGTTGTCTGGCCCAGGGGCTTTGTTTTATCCTTTTAAGTACAGCTTCCACATCTTTTGGTTGCTGCTCAAAATGTGTTAACATGTGACATGTTTAGAGTCCTATCAAATCAGTTATCTTTTTTGCCTGATTTGGTTTTAGTTTTTTTCAGGTTTTCGATCTCTCAAAATCACACTTAAAAAAAAAAGAAAAAAAGATAACCAACACAATTGGATGTTCTAAGTCCACAACAATGCTTAAACCGCATCAGGAGACCACTGTTGAGGTCTGGGAAAATGTAAGAAATGTAGAGTTTTGGGTGTAGTTACCCTTTAATGCAGGTGCATCACCAGGAAGAGACCTGGGTGACGAGGACAAACATATATCACCATAAACTGGCACAGGGAGGTGTTTGTTGGTGTTTGTTACCATGGTAACAAACTACCTGAATTGATGTGATAAAGGATAGAGAGGATATGTTTAGAACATTAACCGCTGTTGTTTTATTATCCTTTAAACTACTACTGTTAGTTTTATGGTTGCAGCCATCTATTATCCCATTAACAATCACCCAAACTTATTTCATTTCAAACTTCACATTTCTCTAGTGTAGTGAATGATATCAGCAACAGGTCTGTGATAAGTGGTCGGTGTGGTCGGTATGGTCGGTGGCGTTTAGTTTAGCGTCCCGTCGGTAGCGTTTCCCAGCTCTGTTGTTTGGCTAGCGATGTTTCTGTAGCGCTCATGTGATTTGCAGAATTTGCTAAACAAAATGGCCACAGGATTGATGCAAATAATCATGATATCATTCTGCCAGGTAGGCGTAGGCTACTTTGTAGTTAACATTTAATTGAGAATGTTTTTGGGAAAAGCCTTTCCATCTCTACCAGAAGGTTTTCGTTAGGATCATCGCTAACGGCTACACAAAGTGGAGACATGCGCGCGCACCGCACACACACACAGACAGACACACAGACAGGGGCTTTCCACTGCCGATTCAGAAAGTGGAAATTCTAATCACTGCATTTTGTTCATGTCTTACGATTTAACTTGGGCCAATTAATTAATGTTCTACTAAGTTCAATACATTTAGTTGATTTTGAATATTGTTGAATTCCGTTTTAATGTCTGGATATTAATGTCTGGATTCCGTGATTCAGGGCCCTACATGTTAGATAGGTCAGAGATCAGCTCCTCCCTTTCAATTGCAAAGTCATACAATAAAAACTGTTAAGATTCTCTGTCAATAGTATTTTGCTTTGGAGCAGGGGACAGTTAAGGTGTTGTAAAGACCTCCAAGCATCTCTGGGTTGAGATTGAGGGATCTAGTCATAGAAACTATGTTTTTATCCTTTCATTCAGGTCTGTCTTCGGCAGGAGAAAGATCAGACTCTCGCTCTGACAGCGGGAAGAATCTTTCAGGAGAACCAGATCCAGAAACGCCCAAACCAGCGAGACGACACAACTGCGCCCAGTGTGGAAAGACATTTATCCAGTTATCGCATCTGAAAGAGCACGAGAGAATACACACAGGTGAAAAGCCTTACCACTGCTCCCAGTGTGAAAAGAGTTTTACCCAGTTAAATATGCTGAAACGACATGAAATAATACACACAGGAGCGAAGCCTCACCAATGCTCCCAGTGTGGAAATAGTTTTACCCAGCTATGGAACCTGACAGTGCATGAGAGGGCACACACAGAGAAGCCTTACCACTGCTCCCAGTGTGGAAAGAGTTTTAGCTGGTTAGGGAGCCTGAAAGTACATGAGAAAACGCACACAGGGGAGAAGCCTTACCACTGTCCTCAGTGCGAAAAGAGATTTTCCCAGTTAGAGCAACTGAAAAAACACAAGAGAACGCACACTGGAGAGAAGCCTTACCACTGCTCCCAGTGTGGGAAGAGTTTTACCCTCCTAAGAAATCTGAAAAACCATGAGCTAATACACTCTCTATATAAGCCTTACCTCTGCTCGCAGTGTGGAAAAACATTTTTCTCATCAGATTCCCTGAAAAAACATGAGCTAACTCACTCTGTAGAGAAGCCTTTCCACTGCTCACAGTGTCGAAAGACATTTTTGTCATTAGGGCCCCTGAAACAACATGAGAGGACGCACTCAGGAGAGAAACCCTATCATTGCTCTAAGTGTGGAAAGAGTTTTACTTCATCGAATTCCCTGAAAAAACATACAATAATACACTCAGGATTGAAACCCTACCACTGTTCCCAGTGCAAAAAAAGTTTTGCCCACTCGTGGCACCTGAAATATCATGAGAGCACTCACACAGAAGCAAAATCGTATCATTGCTCCCAGTGTGTAAAGAGTTTTACCATGTCAACATACCTGAAAAAACATGAACTAACACACTCTGTAGAAAAGCCTTTCCACTGTTCGCATTGTGAAAAGAGTTTTAAGAATTTAAGGAACCTGAAAGTGCACGAGCAAAGACACGCATGTTCTTTGGGCCTTTCCACTGCTCCCTCTGTGGAGGAAAATGTACCTGGTTTCAGCAACTGAAAAATTATGAAAGAATCCACACTGGATAGAAGCCTTACCAGTACTCCAGGATAGAAGCCTTACCAGTACTCCAGGATAGAAGCCTTACCAGTACTCCAGGATAGAAACCTTACCAGTACTCCTTGGGTGAAAAGAGATATACCATAAAAATGTAAACGCAGAGTCTCAAATAGCTGCCTGTCCCTTTTAATAGCCGGGCAACAGAACACATTTCAGCAAATAAACACCTGTTTCAAATCAACGCTGGGTCCAAGGGAATTGTTAATGAGGTTACCATGAATTGTTTTACTAGGTTTAATGTTTGATTTGTTACATGAAATAATTCTGTAATGACTTGGAAAAAATGATGGCAATCATTTGTTTTTATCACCAGTAAGAAACTGCTAGCCATTGGCTGCTAACAGCTGAGAACTGCTCGTTTACTGGCAAGCACAAAAACAGTCAAAACATCAGGAGTACAGACCCCCAGAAATGGACTGATCGCCCTCTAGTGGCGAAAGTAAGAACTGTCAAGAATGCACAGTCAAAGAGGAGAATAATTATTCTGTCAAGGAAAATATGTTTTTTCCCAAAATAAAGGCATATATATAAAGGAAATAGACATCTGTCTCAAATAGAAGCCTGTCTCTAATAAGACCTTGTTGTGTTCAGTGATTTAAGCAAATAAAGACCTGGGCTATTAATTGAAGTTTTACAGGAATACATCACAGGGATTTAAAATTCACAAAGTGCTCCCAGAATTTTGACTGAGAATATGTTTTTGTTTATGCCACATAAAACAAGTTTTAAAAAGTGTACTCATACAAATGCATTTTTGTTTTTTATTTTTTTAAACATGAATTGAACATGGAGTGAGTGAGTCTGTTTTGAATATAGAGTATCAGTTTGAATGAAGAGTATGTCAGTTTAAATGTTTCAGCTTATCTGCTCTGTGATTAAATGATCATTTTCAAACTCTGTCTTTGTGCATTTTCTGTATGTGTATGTTAATCAAGTGCAATATTCCTGTGATATGATGGGACTTGTCAGGATAGTGTTTGTGGACTTTAGCTTAGCGTTCAACAACACCATCCTAGAACTGTTGCTGGTTGGTGGAGCACTGACTTCCTCACAGACAGGACACTACGCTGTGAAAACACCTTGCAGACCAATCCCCCAAGGTGATGAGTCCAAGTACCAAGGAGAGGTTGACCGTCAGGTGGCCCGGTGCAGTCACAACAACCTGGAACACAACGCCGTCAAAACCGTGAAGATGGTGGTTGACTTCAGGAAAATTGTCCCCCACTATCTCTTCCCCCCCCCCTCGAGATTGATGGCTCAGCCGTCAGCACCATCGGCTGAATTGTTCAAATTCCTGGGGACCATCATATCCCACAGTTGTTCAAATTCCTGGGGACCATCATCTCCCACAGTTGTTCAAATTCCTGGGGACCATCATCATCCCACAGTTGTTCAAATTCCTGGGGACCATCATCTCCCACAGTTGTTCAAATTCCTGGGGACCATCATCTCCCACAAGCTCAAGTGGAAGGCATACATCACAGTGGTGATCTAGTACATTCTCTGATGGCGGGGGGGGGGGCAATGACATTAGAGGGCACCATCACACCAACTCCTTCAATGCCTAACTCCTTGAAGTCTGCAGTTGTGTCAAAAAAACAAACACTATTTTGATCAAAGCATGTTTTTTTTTTACCCTTAAGTGTTCAAATATAGCTGGAGTGCACCTTTTAATTATTATTTTGTTCTCTAGGCCAATGACATTAGAGGGCACCATCACACCAACTCCTTCAATGCCTTACTCCTTGAAGTCTGCAGTTGTGTCTAAAAAAAAAACACTATTTTGATCAAAGCATGTTTTTTTTTACCCTTAAGTGTTCAAATATAGCTGGAGTGCACCTTTAATTATTATGTTTTATTTATAAAGGTAGACGGAGGTAATATTATAACGACACACATTCATAAATGTTTGGTCCAGTGTATCAATGCCTGTCTGCCATCACTCAGCTTTCTATTGAATTTATTTGGGTCGAGAGCTTCAAGTTCATCACTGTTGCTAGGTAACACGCTGAGATTCATGGGAAGAAGCTGCCAAGGGAACTGATTTGCTCAAATTAAAAGTTCCTCTGTGTCCAAATCACTTAAGAATTTAAAATGGTCCACACACAGCCGTGAAGAAGGTGCGACAGCATTGGCCAGTAGAACGGCCGTACGGAAGAGCTCAGTGACTTTCAACGTGGCACCGTCATAGGATGCCACCTTTCCAACAAGTCAGTTCGTCAACTTTCTGCCCTGCTGGAGCTGCCCCAGGTCAACTGTAAGTGCTGTTATTGTGAAGTGGAAACGTCTAGGAGTAACAACGGCTCAGCCGCGAAGTGGTAGGCCACACAAGCTCACCGAACGGGGCCGCCGATTGCTGAAGCACGTAGCGCGTACAAATGGTCTGTCCTCGGTTGCAACACACACTACTGAGTTCCAAACTGCCTCTGGAAGCAACGTCAGCACAATAACTGTTAGTTGGGAGCTTCATGAAATGGGCTTCCATGGCCGAGCAGCCGCACACAAGCCTAAGATCACCATGCACAATGCCAAGCGTCGGCTGGAGTGGTGTAAAGCTCGACGCCATTGGACTCTGGAGCAGTGGAAACACGTTCTCTGGAGTGATGAATCACGCTTCACCATCTGGCAGTCCAACGGACTAATCTGGGTTTGGCGGATGCCAGGAGAATGCTACCTGCCCCAATGCATAGTGTCAACTGTAAAGTATGGTGGAGGAGGAATAATGGTCTGGGGCAGTTTTTCATGGTTCGGGCTAGGTCCATTAGTTCCAGTGAAGGGAAATCTTAACGCTACAGCATACAATGACATTCTAGACGATTCTGTGCTTCCAACTTTGTGGCAACAGTTTGGGGAAGAGCCTTTCCTGTTTCAGCATGACAATGCCCCCTGTGGAACTGACCCTGTATATAGTATGGTATTGAACTGACCCTGTATATATAGTATGGACCCTGTATTGTATGGTACTGACCCTGTATATAGTATGGTATTGAACTGACCCTGTATATAGTATGGTATTGAACTGACCCTGTATATAGTATGTATGGTATTGAACTGACCCTGTATATAGTATGGTATTGGAACTGACCCTGTATATAGTATGGTATTGACTGACCCTGTATATAGTATGGTATTGAACTGACCCTGTATATAGTATGGTATTGAACTGACCCTGTATATAGTATGGTATTGGAACTGACCCTGTATATAGTATGGTATTGGAACTGACCCTGTATATAGTATGGTATTGGACTGACCCTGTATATAGTATGGTATTGAACTGACCCTGTATATAGTATGGTATTGGAACTGACCCTGTATATAGTATGGTATTGAACTGACCCTGTATATATAGTATGGTATTGAACTGACCCTGTATATAGTATGGTATTGGACTGACCCTGTATATAGTATGCTAATGAACTGACCCTGTATATAGTATGGTATTGAACTGACCCTGTATATAGTGTTCTTCTTATTATATAGTATGGTATTGAACTGACCCTGTATATTGTATGGTATTGAAACTGACCCTGTTATAGTACTATATTGTTATTGAACTGACCCTGTTTAGAGGTATTGAAGACCCTGATAGAGTATGGATTGAACTGGGATATAGTTGGAATTGTTTATATAGTATGGAAGGGAGACCCTGAGGTGGAGGACTGGGAAATCCCTGTATATAGTATGGTTTTGAGAGGTATATAGATGAGAACTGAGTATATAGTGGTATTGAACTGACCCTGAAATATAGTAAGGTTTTGAGAGGTAATAGTATGGAGAGAGGTATGGTAGGACTGGTATATTAGAAGGTTTTGAGAGGAAGAGAGAGAGGTGGAGGACTGGGAAATTAGAAGGTTTTGAGAGGAAGGGAGAGTAGGTAATGAGGACCCTGGGAAATTAGAACTGTTTTGAGAGGAAGGACCCTGAGAGGTGGAGGACTGGGAAATTAGAAGGTTTGACCCTGAGATAGGAAGGGAGAGAGGTGGAGGACTGGGAAATTAGAAGGTTTTGAGAGGAAGAGAGAGAGGTGGAGGACTGGGAAATTAGAAGGTTTTGAGAGGAAGGGAGAGAGGTGGAGGACTGGGAAATTAGAAGGTTTTGAGAGGAAGAGAGAGAGGTGGAGGACTGGGAAATTAGAAGGTTTTGAGAGGAAGAGAGAGAGGTGGAGGACTGGGAAATTAGAAGGTTTTGAGAGGAAGAGAGAGAGGTGGAGGACTGGGAAATTAGAAGGTTTTGAGAGGAAGGAGAGTATGTACCAGTTCATCACAGGCAACAGTGTAGTTGATGCTAGCAGGCAACCAAAGATTCTAGCTACATCGTTTTAGACGTTTTCTTGGCGTGGACGCTTATTTAAAATATTGGTTTGAAGCGATTGATTCTTTGGTTTGGTTGAATAGTGAATATTTTTCATCTACTGCATTACCCACTAGACCAGTCAGCAGATGGCGGTGTGTGTATTTTAGGTCGGGAATGCTGAGTGACGTGTAAACCAGATACGTGTAAGACCAGTGTTATTACCAGGATCTTCCGTAGGCAGCAGTATGTAGGAGGGAGATTCCAAGGTGTGAGAAGTGTGCAGAAGGGCACGAGGGGTGGTGAGAGTAGGAGATATGTACCAGTACAGTAAATGTATGCACTCACTAACTGTAAGTCGCTCTGGATAAGAGCGTCTGCTAAATGACTAAAATCTAAATGTACAGTGAGATAGGCAAGCAAGTGATATATGTTTCCGTAAGATTGGGTTTTGTAGCGTTTATAGCAATGGTTATTAATTGTACGGCAGAGATGGGGTTGTGGTGGCAAATGCAGAGAGAAAGCTGCAGAGGGTTTTGGGTGTGGTGGCAGCTGCAGAGAGATATTTGGGTGTGGTGGCAGCTGCAGAGAGGTATTTGGGTGTGCGAGACTTGACATCAGAAGAGTTACAGGGAGTGTTAAGTGGTGATGTCCCATCATTTCAGGTTGAGGGCATGAGGTAGGAGTGAGTATATTTAAACAGTGGAGAAGGGTGGGGTTAATTATTAGTAGTAGTGTTGAAGGTGTGAGTGTAGTGTTAGATGGTAGGATATTTATTTGCTTTGTTTTATTTTATTTTTCAAGGAAAGATAAGGGAGTTGTACTCCAGTCTAGTAGGTGGCGGTAATGCAACAAATTGGATGCCAACCGCCGTTAAACCTCGAAGAAGAAGAAGAACAAGGAACTTCCGTAGCTTGCTAAAAAAAAAAAAAATATAGTTGAAGTATCGAGACGTATGTTAGTTACTGTGTTTTAAACACTAATATGTCTACGTGTTAACACGTTTTATTTCACATTCAGCTAGCGTTGTTTTTCTGCGGCTAACGTTATAGCTATCTTGCTGGTTAATGTATGTTCCTATAGCACCAGAAACAGTGGATAAAGCTAGCTAATGAACGAACGACAGAGAGTAGGTGAACGTCTTATAACATTTTATAGATTAAGTTG
Source organism: Coregonus suidteri (assembly GCA_036851935.1). Lineage (NCBI taxonomy): Eukaryota > Metazoa > Chordata > Actinopteri > Salmoniformes > Salmonidae > Coregonus > Coregonus suidteri. The sequence continues at coordinate 39,281,438 of CM072244.1, read as the reverse complement.
AGGATTCATTTGAGCTACTTTGCCAGGTGGGTAAAGAACGGTTGGTGACCGCACAGTGCTGTGTGCTATATTGACCTAACTAACATCCCGACCATGAGCTCACTAAGCTACTCCCCCCCTGCTAAAGAAGAGGAGGCCTGCTGGACGGAGAAAGAGGGTCTGGGGTTGAACATTGTCGTAAAAGAGGACGAAGAGGATGCCGTTTTTGGGGTAAAGGAGGAGCGCAATGTCACAGTGAAAGAAGAGGAGGAGAACGTCACAGCTAAAGAGGAGGAAGAAGCTTTCAGACTGGACAATGATGCAGAGGAGGCTATCACATTGAAGGAGGAGGATTTTATAGTGAAAGAAGAGAAAGAACCTTTTAGAGTGAAAGAGGAAGAGGAGGCTATTTCAATAAAAGAGAAGGCAGAAGACGTTTTGGGAGTGAAAGAGGAGGAAGGAGAGGAGGAGGAGGAGACTGGAGATCCGATTAACACCAGTGAGTATTGGCTTAAAAGCAGGGGCACAGACTTGTCTGCAGTTGTTTGAACCAAAATGTGTTTTTTTTAAGGGGCATTCTATTGAAGTTTTACACTTGAATATGACGTTCTGTACTGTAGGAATTGTTTAATCTAATAGTCCACCAAATAACAATAATACATCACAATACGGTGCAGAGCGTTCGATTTGGCTGCTGGTGGGCAAGGAGACCTGCAGCTCCGCTAAAACCATTGACAGCTACGCGCTTGTTAAATAAATGTTATAACTATTTGGTTTTAATATCATCGCCATTGAAGAGCATAATCAGAACTACACATTTCCGATTATTCCACATTTATCTCTATCAGAGTTATACAGCAAGTAACTGCTTTTTTTTATTTTTATGATCAGTAAACATCAATTGAACATGTAATTTACATTGAAGTCATTTAGCAGACGCTCTTATCCAGAGCAATTAGGATTAAGTGCCTTGCTCAAGGGTACAGATTTTTCACCTAGTTGGTGTTGTGTTGAGAAAACGTTGCTAATTATGCTGTGAGACGAAGGAAATCCGCTGACGCTGTACTTCGATCATAAAGGTTTATTTATTTCAAAGTGTTACAGCTTCAATTTACAGATACCTGCCGGCATCTGGAGAACAGCCAACCCAAATTCTAAATATGCTATTCTGACCTTTGTCTCAACCAAGTATTTATCCTATGTAATCTGATATGGGTGTTTCCCCTACAGACCAATCCCAGGAGGTCACCTAAAAGACTTCCTCTGCTTTAGGGTGCCCCTCTAAAACTGCTCTCCAGATGTCTCCCTTGGCCAAATCAACATTCTCTAAGCTACCATTTGCAAACATTAACAAAGTCATAAATTCCTCAGATACTACATTGGCTCGGGGATTCGAACCAGCAACCTTTCGGTTACAGGCCCAACGCTCTGAACCGCTATGCTACCTGCCACCCTTTCAGAGACGTGTGGGTATTTTATTCATTTGGCATGTAGCTAGCTAGCGAAGCGAACAACGTGTCATTTAGCTTGATTCATCAGCGATTAGGCTTCTGGAAAGAGCTTGACATCGGCAAATCCTCCTGATAAAGTTGTTAGTCGGACCAACTCTCATCAACGCTATAGGTGTCAAGCAAATCAAACAATATTTGGATATAGACATCTAGTTTAAACCCTGAAAGTTGGCTTGTTAACTAGCCACATTGACGTGAGCTGTTATTAGCTAGCTAGCCAATTTGACGTGGTCCATCAATCAATGTAGCCTAATTTGTCTGTCAGCAGCAATCATGATCAAACACTTAAAAACAATGTTGAAAAGGGGATTATGTTAGCTAACTTCGCTACGTAGGCCTACGTTGGTTGGAGAAAAAAGTACATTAGATCTACTTACCACTATGTTTAGCCAACTGTACAAAGTTTCTACCTTTTTTAGCTTGCAAAGTAACACTATCAGCTAACAGTACATCGAACAAATGCGACCTTCTGCTGCTTGACAGGCAGAGCCCGGGGATGGGGAAATTAACCTGAACCACTCATACGTGTCAGGTATAGTTCACTTTTATTTTATATCACTCAAATATACAATTAATGGTGGCCAATATCGAGAGATATCTTAAGGCTACCGTCACTTATCTGAAATGACATGATGAATTGATGTTTACTGATAATGAAAATCATGCAGTTACTTGCTGTGTAACTCTGATGATAAAAGGTACATGTGCACAATGGTTTTGCATGGAATAATCGGAAATGTGTAGTTCTGACTGTGCTCTTCAAGGAGGTGATATTACAACCAAATAGTTAACATTAATTTAACGATCAATTGAAAACAGCGCGCAGTTGTCAATAGCTTTTAGCGCAGCAGGCAAATCGAACGCTCTGCACCTTACTGTGACGTTTTATTGATAAAGACCTATAGGGGAGAGTGGGCTTAGTTGAGCCACCCCTTGTTTCTACGAAAGCATACACAACATTTATAATTTTACCAAATATTTAGGAAGAGATCATCATTTCATGGAGTCTGTGAAGGAAGAAACCGCATGGATTTTCACCAAGTCAAATTAATTTGTGTTAAAGCAGTGGTCACCAACCGGTCCATCTTCGAAAGCATACACAACGTATTATTGATAAAGACCTATAGGGGAGAGTGGGCTTAGTTGAGCCACCCACTTGTTTCTACGAAAGCATACACAACATTTTATAATTTTAATACCAAATATTTAGGAAGAGATCATCATTTCATGGAGTCTGTGAAGGAAGAAACCGCATGGATTTTCACCAAGTCAAATTAATTTGTGTTAAAGCAGTGGTCACCAACCGGTCCATCTTCAACGTATTCCTAGTCCATCACCAAACATTGCTGTAGAAAACTCAATGATAAAGACTTGCGCTGCTTTTAAAAAAATATATATATTTGTGTTGCGCTGTTGGCGGTAGGTGCACTTGACTCAGAAGATCTGCGCACCGGGTAAGCAAAATGTTCCCATTTTGTCTGAAAAGACTTACTCTGTCCCGGCAGACCATACCCCAAACTCCACTACCTCTACCCGGCACGCTGCGCTGGAGATCTCGGATTGCTCAAATCACCTGTGTCTACTGCGCTAAAATCACACGCCTAAAGCTTCCACGACCCCGGCCACAGGAAAGTTTGGTACTAGCCTACGTGAGGTTATATAACTTTTAAAACCATGACCAGAGAGAGACTGTCAAAGAATACAGCAAAGAGCTGCTGTTTTCATGAGTGAGTCCATGTTTAAGTTTTTATTCATCACTGTCAACACTGTTTTATTCAGCGCTGTCAACACTGTTTTATTCATCACTGTCAACACTGTTTTATTCATCACTGTCAACACTGTTTTATTCATCACTGTCAACACTGTTTTATTCAGCGCTGTCAACACTGTTTTATTCAGCGCTGTCAACACTGTTTTATTCAGCGCTGTCAACACTGTTTTATTCATCGCTGTCAACACTGTTTTATTCATCACTGTCAACACTGTTTTATTCATCACTGTCAACACTGTTTTATTCATCACTGTCAACACTGTTTTATTCATCACTGTCAACACTGTTTTATTCAGCACTGTCAACACTGTTTTATTCATCACTGTCAACACTGTTTTATTCATCACTGTCAACAACACTGTTTATTTTATCATCACTGTCAACACTGTTTTATTCATCACTGTCAACACTGTTTTATTCATCACTGTCAACACTGTTTTTATTCATCACTGTCAACACTGTTTTATTCATCACTGTCACACTGTTTTTATTCAGCACTGTCAACACTGTTTTATTCATCACTGTCAACACTGTTTTATTCAATTCACACTGTCAACACTGTTTTATTCATCACTGTCAACACTGTTTTATTCATCACTGTCAACACTGTTTTATTCATCACTGTCAACACTGTTTTATTCATCACTGTCAACACTGTTTTATTCATCACTGTCAACACTGTTTTATTCATCACTGTCAACACTGTTTTATTCATCACTGTCAACACTGTTTTATTCATCACTGTCAACACTGTTTTATTCAGCACTGTCAACACTGTTTTATTCATCACTGTCAACACTGTTTTATTCATCACTGTCAACACTGTTTTATTCAGCTGTCAACACTGTTTTATTCATCACTGTCAACACTGTTTTATTTTCTTCACTGTCAACACTGTTTTATTCATCACTGTCAACACTGTTTTATTCATCACTGTCAACACTGTTTTATTCATCACTGTCAACACTGTTTTATTCATCACTGTCAACACTGTTTTATTCATCACTGTCAACACTGTTTTATTCTTCACTGTCAACACTGTTTTATTCTTCACTGTCAACACTGTTTTATTCATCACTGTCAACACTGTTTTATTCATCACTGTCAACACTGTTTTATTCATCACTGTCAACACTGTTTTATTCATCACTGTCAACACTGTTTTATTCAGCGCTGTCAACACTGTTTTATTCAGCACTGTCAACACTGTTTTATTCATCACTGTCAACACTGTTTTATTCATCACTGTCAACACTGTTTTATTCATCACTGTCAACACTGTTTTTATTCAGCACTGTCAACACTGTTTTATTCAGCACTGTCAACACTGTTTTATTCAGCACTGTCAACACTGTTTTATTCATCACTGTCAACACTGTTTTATTCATCACTGTCAACACTGTTTTATTCTTCACTGTCAACACTGTTTTATTCATCACTGTCAACACTGTTTTATTCATCACTGTCAACACTGTTTTATTCTTCACTGTCAACACTGTTTTATTCATCACTGTCAACACTGTTTTATTCAGCACTGTCAACACTGTTTTATTCAGCACTGTCAACACTGTTTTATTCAGCACTGTCAACACTGTTTTATTCATCACTGTCAACACTGTTTTATTCATCACTGTCAACACTGTTTTATTCAGCGCTGTCAACACTGTTTTATTCAGCGCTGTCAACACTGTTTTATTCATCACTGTCAACACTGTTTTATTCAGCACTGTCAACACTGTTTTATTTTCAGCACTGTCAACACTGTTTTATTAATCACTATTACAAAATGCGTTTCTCCCTAATTCCACTCACGCTGCAGCTGTAATGAATGAGTAGCCAAGTTATCAATATCACGCTGCAGCTGTAATGAATGAGTAGCCAAGTTATCAATATCACGCTGCAGCTGTAATGAATGAGTAGCCAAGTTATCAATATCACGCTGCAGCTGCAATGAATGAGTAGCCAAGTTATCAATATCACGCTGCAGCTGTAATGAATGAGTAGCCAAGTTATCAATATCACGCTGCAGCTGTAATGAATGAGTAGCCAAGTTATCAATATCACGCTGCAGCTGTAATGAATGAGTAGCCAAGTTATCAATATCAGCGCTGCAGCTGTAATGAATGAGTAGCCAAGTTATCAATATCACGCTGCAGCTGTAATGAATGAGTAGCCAAGTTATCAATATCACGCTGCAGCTGTAATGAATGAGTAGCCAAGTTATCAATATCACGCTGCAGCTGTAATGAATGAGTAGCCAAGTTATCAATATCACGCTGCAGCTGTAATGAATGAGTAGCCAAGTTATCAATATCACGCTGCAGCTGTAATGAATGAGTAGCCAAGTTATCAATATCACGCTGCAGCTGTAATGAATGAGTAGCCAAGTTATCAATATCACGCTGCAGCTGCAATGAATGAGTAGCCAAGTTATCAATATCACGCTGCAGCTGCAATGAATGCATAGCCAAGTTATCAATATCACGCTGCAGCTGCAATGAATGAGTAGCCAAGTTATCAATATCACGCTGCAGCTGCAATGAATGAGTAGCCAAGTTATCAATATCACGCTGCAGCTGCAATGAATGAGTAGCCAAGTTATCAATATCACGCTGCAGCTGCAATGAATGAGTAGCCAAGTTATCAATATCACGCTGCAGCTGCAATGAATGAGTAGCCAAGTTATCAATATATCACGCTGCAGCTGCAATGAATGAGTAGCCAAGTTATCAATATCACGCTGCAGCTGCAATGAATGAGTAGCCAAGTTATCAATATCACGCTGCAGCTGTAATGAATGAGTAGCCAAGTTATCAATATCACGCTGCAGCTGCAATGAATGAGTAGCCAAGTTATCAATATCGCGCTGCAGCTGCAATGAATGAGTAGCCAAGTTATCAATATCACGCTGCAGCTGTAATGAATGAGTAGCCAAGTTATCAATATCACGCTGCAGCTGTAATGAATGAGTAGCCAAGTTATCAATATCACGCTGCAGCTGCAATGAATGAGTAGCCAAGTTATCAATATCACGCTGCAGCTGCAATGAATGAGTAGCCAAGTTATCAATATCACGCTGCAGCTGTAATGAATGAGTAGCCAAGTTATCAATATCACGCTGCAGCTGTAATGAATGAGTAGCCAAGTTATCAATATCACGCTGCAGCTGCAATGAATGAGTAGCCAAGTTATCAATATCACGCTGCAGCTGTAATGAATGAGTAGCCAAGTTATCAATATCACGCTGCAGCTGTAATGAATGAGTAGCCAAGTTATCAATATCACGCTGCAGCTGTAATGAATGAGTAGCCAAGTTATCAATATCACGCTGCAGCTGTAATGAATGAGTAGCCAAGTTATCAATATCACGCTGCAGCTGTAATGAATGAGTAGCCAAGTTATCAATATCGCGCTGCAGCTGTAATGAATGAGTAGCCAAGTTATCAATATCACGCTGCAGCTGTAATGAATGAGTAGCCAAGTTATCAATATCACGCTGCAGCTGCAATGAATGAGTAGCCAAGTTATCAATATCACGCTGCTGCAGCTGTAATGAATGAGTAGCCAAGTTATCAATATCACGCTGCTGCAGCTGTAATGAATGAGTAGCCAAGTTATCAATATCACGCTGCAGCTGTAATGAATGAGTAGCCAAGTTATCAATATCACGCTGCAGCTGTAATGAATGAGTAGCCAAGTTATCAATATCACGCTGCAGCTGTAATGAATGAGTAGCCAAGTTATCAATATCACGCTGCAGCTGCAATGAATGAGTAGCCAAGTTATCAATATCACGCTGCAGCTGTAATGAATGAGTAGCCAAGTTATCAATATCACGCTGCAGCTGCAATGAATGAGTAGCCAAGTTATCAATATCACGCTGCAGCTGCAATGAATGCATAGCCAAGTTATCAATATCACGCTGCAGCTGCAATGAATGCGTAGCCAAGTTATCAATATCACGCTGCAGCTGTAATGAATGAGTAGCCAAGTTATCAATATCACGCTGCAGCTGCAATGAATGAGTAGCCAAGTTATCAATATCACGCTGCAGCTGCAATGAATGAGTAGCCAAGTTATCAATATCACGCTGCAGCTGCAATGAATGCATAGCCAAGTTATCAATATCACGCTGCAGCTGCAATGAATGAGTAGCCAAGTTATCAATATCACGCTGCAGCTGCAATGAATGAGTAGCCAAGTTATCAATATCGCGCTGCAGCTGCAATGAATGAGTAGCCAAGTTATCAATATCACGCTGCAGCTGCAATGAATGAGTAGCCAAGTTATCAATATCACGCTGCAGCTGCAATGAATGAGTAGCCAAGTTATCAATATCACGCTGCAGCTGTAATGAATGAGTAGCCAAGTTATCAATATCACGCTGCAGCTGTAATGAATGAGTAGCCAAGTTATCAATATCACCTATCACGCTGCAGCTGCAATGAATGAGTAGCCAAGTTATCAATATCGCGCTGCAGCTGCAATGAATGAGTAGCCAAGTTATCAATATCACGCTGCAGCTGTAATGAATGAGTAGCCAAGTTATCAATATCACGCTGCAGCTGTAATGAATGAGTAGCCAAGTTATCAATATCACGCTGCAGCTGCAATGAATGAGTATCAATATCACGCAGCTGCAAGTTATCAATATCACGCTGCAGCTGTAATGAATGAGTAGCCAAGTTATCAATATCACGCTGCAGCTGTAATGAATGAGTAGCCAAGTTATCAATATCACGCTGCAGCTGTAATGAATGAGTAGCCAAGTTATCAATATCACGCTGCAGCTGCAATGAATGAGTAGCCAAGTTATCAATATCACGCTGCAGCTGTAATGAATGAGTAGCCAAGTTATCAATATCACGCTGCAGCTGTAATGAATGAGTAGCCAAGTTATCAATATCACGCTGCAGCTGTAATGAATGAGTAGCCAAGTTATCAATATCACGCTGCAGCTGCCAATAATGAATGAGTAGCCAAGTTATCAATATCACGCTGCAGCTGTAATGAATGAGTAGCCAAGTTATCAATATCACGCTGCAGCTGTAATGAATGAGTAGCCAAGTTATCAATATCACGCTGCAGCTGTAATGAATGAGTAGCCAAGTTATCAATATCACGCTGCAGCTGCAATGAATGAGTAGCCAAGTTATCAATATCACGCTGCAGCTGCAATGAATGAGTAGCCAAGTTATCAATATCACGCTGCAGCTGTAATGAATGAGTAGCCAAGTTATCAATATCACGCTGCAGCTGTAATGAATGAGTAGCCAAGTTATCAATATCACGCTGCAGCTGCAATGAATGAGTAGCCAAGTTATCAATATCACGCTGCAGCTGTAATGAATGAGTAGCCAAGTTATCAATATCACGCTGCAGCTGTAATGAATGAGTAGCCAAGTTATCAATATCACGCTGCAGCTGTAATGAATGAGTAGCCAAGTTATCAATATCACGCTGCAGCTGCAATGAATGAGTAGCCAAGTTATCAATATCACGCTGCAGCTGTAATGAATGAGTAGCCAAGTTATCAATATCACGCTGCAGCTGTAATGAATGAGTAGCCAAGTTATCAATATCACGCTGCAGCTGTAATGAATGAGTAGCCAAGTTATCAATATCACGCTGCAGCTGCAATGAATGAGTAGCCAAGTTATCAATATCACGCTGCAGCTGTAATGAATGAGTAGCCAAGTTATCAATATCACGCTGCAGCTGTAATGAATGAGTAGCCAAGTTATCAATATCACGCTGCAGCTGTATTGAATGAGTAGCCAAGTTATTAATATCACGCTGCTGCAGCTGCAATGAATGAGAGTAGCCAAGTTATCAATATCACGCTGCAGCTGTAATGAATGAGTAGCCAAGTTATCAATATCACGCTGCAGCTGCAATGAATGAGTAGCCAAGTTATCAATATCACGCTGCAGCTGCAATGAATGCATAGCCAAGTTATCAATATCACGCTGCAGCTGCAATGAATGAGTAGCCAAGTTATCAATATCGCGCTGCAGCTGCAATGAATGAGTAGCCAAGTTATCAATATCACGCTGCAGCTGCAATGAATGAGTAGCCAAGTTATCAATATCACGCTGCAGCTGCAATGAATGAGTAGCCAAGTTATCAATATCACGCTGCAGCTGCAATGAATGCATAGCCAAGTTATCAATATCACGCTGCAGCTGCAATGAATGAGTAGCCAAGTTATCAATATCGCGCTGCAGCTGCTGCAATGAATGAGTAGCCAAGTTATCAATATCACGCTGCAGCTGCAATGAATGAGTAGCTTATCAATATCACGCTGCAATGAATGAGTAGCCAAGTTATCAATATCACGCTGCAGCTGCAATGAATGAGTAGCCAAGTTATCAATATCGCGCTGCAGCTGCAATGAATGAGTAGCCAAGTTATCAATATCACGCTGCAGCTGTAATGAATGAGTAGCCAAGTTATCAATATCACGCTGCAGCTGTAATGAATGAGTAGCCAAGTTATCAATATCACGCTGCAGCTGCAATGAATGAGTAGCCAAGTTATCAATATCGCGCTGCAGCTGCAATGAATGAGTAGCCAAGTTATCAATATCACGCTGCAGCTGTAATGAATGAGTAGCCAAGTTATCAATATCACGCTGCAGCTGCAATGAATGAGTAGCCAAGTTATCAATATCGCGCTGCAGCTGCAATGAATGAGTAGCCAAGTTATCAATATCACGCTGCAGCTGTAATGAATGAGTAGCCAAGTTATCAATATCACGCTGCAGCTGTAATGAATGAGTAGCCAAGTTATCAATATCACGCTGCAGCTGCAATGAATGAGTAGCCAAGTTATCAATATCACGCTGCAGCTGTAATGAATGAGTAGCCAAGTTATCAATATCACGCTGCAGCTGTAATGAATGAGTAGCCAAGTTATCAATATCACGCTGCAGCTGTAATGAATGAGTAGCCAAGTTATCAATATCACGCTGCAGCTGCAATGAATGAGTAGCCAAGTTATCAATATCACGCTGCAGCTGTAATGAATGAGTAGCCAAGTTATCAATATCACGCTGCAGCTGTGAGTAGCCAATGAATGAGTAGCCAAGTTATCAATATCACGCTGCAGCTGTAATGAATGAGTAGCCAAGTTATCAATATCACGCTGCAGCTGCAATGAATGAGTAGCCAAGTTATCAATATCAATATCACGCTGCAGCTGTAATGAATGAGTAGCCAAGTTATCAATATCACGCTGCAGCTGTAATGAATGAGTAGCCAAGTTATCAATATCACGCTGCAGCTGTAATGAATGAGTAGCCAAGTTATCAATATCACGCTGCAGCTGCAATGAATGAGTAGCCAAGTTATCAATATCGCGCTGCAGCTGCAATGAATGAGTAGCCAAGTTATCAATATCACGCTGCAGCTGTAATGAATGAGTAGCCAAGTTATCAATATCACGCTGCAGCTGTAATGAATGAGTAGCCAAGTTATCAATATCACGCTGCAGCAGCTGCAATGAATGAGTAGCCAAGTTATCAATATCACGCTGCAGCTGTAATGAATGAGTAGCCAAGTTATCAATATCACGCTGCAGCTGTAATGAATGAGTAGCCAAGTTATCAATATCACGCTGCAGCTGTAATGAATGAGTAGCCAAGTTATCAATATCACGCTGCAGCTGCAATGAATGAGTAGCCAAGTTATCAATATCACGCTGCAGCTGTAATGAATGAGTAGCCAAGTTATCAATATCACGCTGCAGCTGCAAATGAATGAGTAGCCAAGTTATCAATATCACGCTGCAGCTGTAATGAATGAGTAGCCAAGTTATCAATATCACGCTGCAGCTGCAATGAATGAGTAGCCAAGTTATCAATATCAATCTCGCTGCAGCTGCAATGAATGAGTAGCCAAGTTATCAATATCGCGCTGCAGCTGTAATGAATGAGTAGCCAAGTTATCAATATCACGCTGCAGCTGCAAATGAATGAGTAGCCAAGTTATCAATATCGCGCTGCAGCTGTAATGAATGAGTAGCCAAGTTATCAATATCACGCTGCAGCTGCAATGAATGAGTAGCCAAGTTATCAATATCACGCTGCAGCTGTAATGAATGAGTAGCCAAGTTATCAATATCACGCTGCAGCTGTAATGAATAGCCAATTATCAATATCGCGAGAGTAGCCAAGTTATCAATATCGCGCTGCAGCTGCAATGAATGAGTAGCCAAGTTATCAATATCACGCTGCAGCTGTAATGAATGAGTAGCCAAGTTATCAATCAATATCGCAGCTGTAATGAATGAGTAGCCAAGTTATCAATATCGCGCTGTAATGAATGAGAGTAGCCAAGTTATCAATATCGCGCTGTAATGAATGAGTAGCCAAGTTATCATCAATATCGCGCTGTAATGAATGAATGTAGCCAAGTTATCAATATCACGCTGCAGCTGTAATGAATGCATAGCCAAGTGTATCAATATCGCGCTGTAATGAATGAGTAGCCAAGTGTATCAATATCGCGCTGTAATGAATGAGTAGCCAAGTTATCAATATCGCGCTGTAATGAATGAGTAGCCAAGTTATCAATATCGCGCGCTGTAATGAATGAGTAGCCAAGTTATCAATATCGCGCTGTAATGAATGAGTAGCCAAGTTATCAATATCGCGCTGTAATGAATGAGTAGCCAAGTTATCAATATCAAGCGCTGTAATGAATGAGTAGCCAAGTTATTAATATCGCGCTGTAATGAATGAGTAGCCAAGTTATCAATATCGCGCTGCAGCTGTAATGAATGAGTGAGTAGCCAAGTTATCAATATCCCTGCGTTTTTTCATTAGTCTATTTTATTGAGGAATATTTCACTTTCTCTGGTCATAGGAACAACATGAGTCTGTGGAAGCCGGTGTCCACTCTGGTCTCACTGGAGGAAAGGATAGAGACTTCCGACTTCAGTGCGTTCAAGACAACTGGGAACTCGGAAATCTCAGACTTCCGACTTCAGTGCGTTCAAGACAACACTGGGAACTCGGAAATCTCCGACTTCCGACTTCAGTGCGTTCAAGACAACTGGGAACTCGGAAATCTCAGACTTCCGACTTCAGTGCGTTCAAGACAACTGGGAACTCGGAAATCTCAGACTTCCGACTTCAGTGCGTTCAAGACAACTGGGAACTCGGAAATCTCAGACTTCCGACTTCAGTGCGTTCAAGACAACTGGGAACTTAGAAATCTCAGACATCCGACTTCAGTGCGTTCAAGACAACTGGGAACTTGGAAATCTCAGACATCCGACTTCAGTGCATTCAAGACAACTGGGAACTCGGAAATCTCAGACTTCCGACTTCAGTGCGTTCAAGACAACTGGGAACTCGGAAATCTCAGACTTCCGACTTCAGTGCGTTCAAGACAACGGGGAAGTCGGAAATCTCAGACTTCCGACTTCAGTGCGTTCAAGACAACTGGGAACTCGGAAATCTCAGACTTCCGACTTCAGTGCGTTCAAGACAACTGCTCCCCCCCCCTCGGATTTGGACTTGTTAGCAGCGCATTCACTCACCACTCTGTCCAGCGGCAAACTCCGCCCACAACAAACTACCTCATGCATCATCATCATCTACCTCATCATGACCTACAGTGGCAAGTGGCAGAGAGACGCGCTGACAGGGTTTTATTTATTTATTTATACATCCCTCGATTCCTGCCTTGTCTACAGATACCACCCCCACCCCCCACCCCCCACCCACATTTTTTTTTAAATAAACGGACTCTCAGAGAATGAGTGTACAACTGGTAAATAGTCGCTGATATTTCAGTCAGATGTCTGGCTAGCTAGGTAGCTCAAGGGCTTACACTGTTAGCCAGGTAGCTAGCTATAAATCAAATGTATTTAAAAAGCCCTTTTTAACATCAGCAGATGTCACAAAGTGCTTATACAGAAACCCAGCCTAAAACCCCAAACAGCAAGCAATGCAGACGTAGAAGCACGATGGCTAGGAAAAACTCCCTAGACATGCAGGAACCTAGGAAGAACCAGGCTCTGAAGGGTGGCCAGTCCTCTTCTAGCTGTGCCAGAGTACATGGCCATTAAGGCCAGATCGTTCTTCAAGATGTTCATAGATGACCAGCAGGGTCAAATAATAATCACCAGTGGTTGTAGAGGGTGCAACAGGTCAGTACCTCAGGAGTAAATGTCAGTTGGCTTTTCATAGCCGAGCATTCAGAGGTCGAGACAGCAGGTGCGGTAGAGAGAGAGACAGTTGAAAACAGCAGGTCCGGGACAAAGTATCACGTCCGGTGAACAGGTCAGGGTTCCATAGCCACAGGCAGAACAGTGGAAACTGGAGCAGCAGCACGACCAGGTGGACTGGGGACTGCAAGGAGTCATCAGGCCAGGTAGTCCTGAGGCACGGTCTTAGGGCTCAGGTCCTCTGGGAGGGGAGAGAGAGCGATCGGAGAATTAGAGGGAGCATACAGGACACCAGATAGGACAGACTGACCCTAGCCCCCCTGCATATCAACTATTGCAGCATAGATACTGGAGGCTGAGACAGGGGAGGTCAGGGGACACTGTGGCCCTGTCCGACGATACCCCCAGACAGGGCCAACCAGGCAGGATGTAACTGCACCCACACCACTAGAGGGATATGAACAGACCACCAACTTACTACCCTGAGACAAGGCTGAGTATAGCCCACAAACATCTCCTTCACTTTTTTTTGTTGGGACCTAGAACTAGCATCTCTGTTTTGTCTGTTTTTAAAATTAAAACATTTGCTGCCATCCATTCCTTATGTCTGAAACACATGCTTCCTGGGTAGGCAATTTCGGGCTTCACCATGTTTCATCAAAATGTACAGCTTGTGTGTCGTCCACATAGCAATGAAATTTGACATTGTGTTTTTGAATGACATCCCCAAGAGGTAGAATATATAGTGAAAACAATAGTGGTCCTAAAACGGAACATTGAGGAACACCGAAACCTACAATTGATTTGTCAGAGGACAAACCATCCACAGAGACTAAACTGATATCTTTCCGATAGATAAGATCTAAACCAGGCAAGAACTTGTCTGTGTAGACCAGTTAGGGTTTCCAATCTCTCCAAAATAATGTGGTGATCGATGGTGTCAAAAGCATCGAGGACAGATGCAGAGCCTTGGTCTGACGCTATTAAAAGTTAATTTACCACCTTCACGAGTGCGGTCTCAGTACTATGATGGTGTCTAAAACCGGACTGGAGTGTTTCGTATACATTATTTGTCTTCAGGAAGGCAGTGAGTTGCTGCGCAACAGCTTTTTCAAATAAAATTGAGAGGAATGGGAAATTCTCTATAGGCCGGTAGTTTAAAAAAATAATCTGGGTCAAGGTTTGGCTTTTTCAAGAGATGCTTTATTACTGTCACTTTTAGTGAGTTTGGTTCACATCCGGAGGATAGGGAAACGTGTATTATGTTCAACATAGGAGGGCCAAGCACAGGAAGTAGCTCTTTCAGTAGAGATATAACTAGTTGACTAGAAGGAGGAAGTTAGAAGCTAACGTTGAACGGAGCCTGACCTCAGCAGGAGCAGTTGACTGAAATTAAGATGGCAATAGATTATAAATTCTCATAACAAAATATCTTTGCTTAATGGAAAGTAGTGAGACAGACAGTGGTGAGTCAGGCTGCAATGAAGGAGGCAAAGGAGATACACAGAGAGCGGAAGCATTGAAGCAAGCAGGGAGAGGGGTTAGTATACACTGGTTCCCAAACTTGGGGTCGTGGGACCCATGTGGGGGTCCCCTAAAATGTAAATAGGGTCCCCTGAGAGAATCTTATCAAACACTTTAATAACTTGTTTTTCTTCAAATGTGTAGAATACAACATTTTAGAGTCACCTAAGGGCCCTTTACACTGTCAGAATTCACTTTCATGGGACAGCCTGTGGGACATAACATTTTGAAATATAAAGAAAATGTAAATATAAATACAATTTCATATTATTATCATGCACACTGAACAAAAATATAAACGCAACAACTTCAAAGACCTTATTGAGTTTCAGTTCCATATAAGGAAATCAGTCAACATCATCAGTACTGACTTTACCACTCATGTATGTAGTCAAACACGTATTATTGAGGAGAACTTGGAAGGTAGTGATGAATAGTACTTTTGTTTTTTCAAGAGGTTATAGGTGATATAGTGCCATCTGGTGGCGACTAGAAACAATTGCATAATAGGAACTATTAGCCTAGAAAGTACTAGAACCACTCTGCAATTTATATCTAGTCTGATAGGTCAAGGAGTTTTGGATGATGGTTACTGGTCAGCCAAATGACAGCGGGCAGCATATTAACCTTTCGAATAGCAACAAGAAATAAATCATTTGGTGGTCGGATCCGAACCGAGTGAGGGAAGTAGCAGGGGAACGCGACCTGACAGACGTTTGAGCAGGGGAACGCGACCTGACAGACGTCTGAGCAGGGGAACGCGACCTGACAGACGTCTGAGCAGGGGAACGCGACCTGACAGACGTCTGAGCAGGGGAACGCGACCTGACAGACGTCTGAGCAGGGGAACGCGACCTGACAGGCGTCTGAGCAGGGGAACGCGACCTGACAGGCGTCATGAGTATAGGGAGAACGCGACTGAGAGGAGACGTTGAGTTGCAGGGGACGCGACCTGAGTTGAGCAGGGGAAACGCGACCTGAGAGACGTCTGAGCAGGGGAACGCGACCTGAGAGACGGTCTGAGCAGGGGAACGCGACCTGAGAGACGGTCTGAGCAGGGGAACGCGACCTGAGAGACGTCTGAGCAGGGGAACGCGACCTGACAGACGTCTGAGCAGGGGAACGCGACCTGACAGACGTCTGAGCATAGGAACGCGACCTGACAGACGTCTGAGCAGGGGAACGCGACCTGACAGACGTCTGAGCAGGGAGAACGCGACCTGAGAGACGTCTGAGCAGGGGAACGCGACCTGAGAGACGTCTGAGCAGGGGAACGCGACCTGAGAGAGGGTCTGAGCAGGGGAACGCGACCTGAGAGAGACGTCTGAGCAGGGGAACGCGACCTGACAGACGTCTGAGCAGGGGAACGCGACCTGACAGACGTCTGAGCAGGGGAACGCGACCTGAGAGACGGTCTGAGCAGGGGAACGACCTGAGAGACGGTCTGAGCAGGGGAACGCGACCTGACAGACGTTTGAGCAGGGGGAACGCGACCTGACAGACTTCTGAGCAGGGGAAACGTGACCTGAGAGACGTCTGAGCAGGGGAACGCGACCTGAGAGGCGTCTGAGCAGGGGAACGCGACCCTTGACAGACGTCTGAGCAGGGGAACGACCTGAGAGACGGTCTGAGCAGGGGAACGCGACCTGACAGACGTCTGAGCAGGGGAACGCGACCTGACAGACGTATGAGCAGGGGAACGCGACCTGAGAGACGTCTGAGCAGGGGAACGCGACCTGAGAGACGTCTGAGCAGGGGAACGCGACCTGAGAGACGGTCTGAGCAGGGGAACGCGACCTGAGAGACGTCTGAGCAGGGGAACGCGACCTGACAGACGTCTGAGCAGGGAACGCGACCTGACAGACGTCTGAGCAGGGGAACGCGACCTGAGAGACGGTCTGAGAGGGGAACGACCTGAGAGACGGTCCAGCAGGGGAACGCGACCTGACAGACGTTTGAGCAGGGGAACGCGACCTGACAGACGTCTGAGCAGGGGAACGTGACCTGAGAGACGTTACTGAGCAGGGAAATGACCTGAGAGGCGTCTGAGCAGGGGAACGCGACCTGACAGACGTCTGAGCAGGGGAACGACCTGAGAGACGGTCTGAGCAGGGGAACGCGACCTGACAGACGTCTGAGCAGGGGAACGCGACCTGACAGACGTCTGAGCAGGGGAAACGCGACCTGACAGACGTCTGAGCAGGGGAACGCGACCTGACAGGCGTCTGAGCAGGGGAACGCGACCTGACAGACGTCTGAGCAGGGGAACGCGACCTGACAGGCGTCTGAGCAGGGGAACGCGACCTGAGAGACGTCTGAGCAGGGGAACGCGACCTGAGAGACGTCTGAGCAGGGGAACGCGACCTGAGAGACGTCTGAGCAGGGGAACGCGACCTGACAGGCGTCTGAGCAGGGGAATGCGACCTGACAGACGTCTGAGCAGGGGAACGCGACCTGAGAGACGTCTGAGCAGGGGAACGCGACCTGAGAGACGGTCTGAGCAGGGGAACGACCTGAGAGACGGTCTGAGCAGGGGAACGCGACCTGACAGGCGTCTGAGCAGGGGAACGCGACCTGACAGACGTCTGAGCAGGGGAACGCGACCTGACAGACGTCTGAGCAGGGGAACGCGACCTGAGAGACGTCTGAGCAGGGGAACGCGACCTGAGAGACGTCTGAGCAGGGGAACGCGACCTGAGAGATGTCTGAGCAGGGGAACGCGACCTGACAGGCGTCTGAGCAGGGGAATGCGACCTGACAGACGTCTGAGCAGGCAGGGGAACGCGACCTGAGAGACGTCTGAGCAGGGGAACGCGACCTGAGAGACGGTCTGAGCAGGGGAACGACCTGAGAGACGGTCTGAGCAGGGGAACGCGACCTGACAGACGTCTGAGCAGGGGAACGCGACCTGAGAGACGTCTGAGCAGGGGAACGCGACCTGAGAGAGACGCGGGGTGCAGACAACAGCAGAGGGAGACAGGGACAGTAGCAACCAAGCAGACTCGCGCTGGTTAGACAAACTTCTAGTTTCCATATGCTATTCATCATCCCATCTGATTGCGTAGTACCGGTCTTGACTGCATCAAACCAAGTAGAGAAGCTAGCTAGCAAGCAGCTAGCTAGGCTAATTGAAGCAACATGCGTTGATTAGACAAACTTCTAGCTTCCATATGCTATTTATCATCCCATCTGATTGCGTAGTACCGGTCTTGACTGCATCAAACCGAGTAGAGAAGCTAGCTAGCAAGTAGCTAGCTAGGCTAATTGAAGCAACATGCGTTTTCTACACATCCTTCTAATTAGAAATAACAATTACTCCATTCAGATTATTAAGTAGCAGCCTACCTGCTGTCTCTATCCTTCTCCTTTAACTTTTAATTCCCTCATTTTAATTCCATCTTCCATTGATTAGAATTATCTCCTAACTTGCTTTCCACACGGAGAGGATCTATGAGCCGCTTAGATGACTTGTGATTGGCCAACAACAAGCCACTCGTGAAAAGCAAGAACAGAACCAAATTCTATCATTTTGTCTCTTTCTCTACAGTAGCAGATTCACATTCAGGTCTAAACATGTTGTTTATCTAAAAGCGATTATGCCGGTTATTTATTAGGGTTATTTATTAGGGTTATTTATATGACGTCTTCATCCATAACTGTCTGTTATACGGTAATTGTGCCATAACTGTCTGTTATACGGTAATTGTGCCATAACTGTCTGTTATACGGTAATTGTGCCAGCCCTATTTGGCGGTTTCATTTAGGTCTCTCTGTTTAAACAAATACTCTGTCTTTGGCAGGAGAGAGACCAGACGCTCACAGCAGGAAGAGTCCTTCAGGGGAACCAGACCCAGAGACGCCTAAACCAGCAAGACGACACCACTGCGCCCAGTGTGGAAAGGGTTTTAGCCAGTTAAGGTCCCTGAAAAAACATGAAGGAATACACACAGGAGGGAGGAAGAGCTACCACTGTGCCC
Source organism: Coregonus suidteri (assembly GCA_036851935.1). NCBI lineage: Eukaryota > Metazoa > Chordata > Actinopteri > Salmoniformes > Salmonidae > Coregonus > Coregonus suidteri. The sequence continues at coordinate 39,262,500 of CM072244.1, read as the reverse complement.
AGTGTGGGAAGAGATTCACTTCGTTAGGGTATCTGAAAAAGCATGAGAGAACTCACACAGGAGAGAAGCGTTTCCACTGTTCCCAGTGTGGAAAGAATTTTACCAGGTTAGGGAGCCTGAAAATTCATGAGAAAACACACACAGGGGAGAAGCCTTACCACTGCTCTCAGTGTGGAAAGAGATTTTCCCAGTTAGGAGATCTGAAAAAACATAAGAGAACGCACACTGGAGAGAAGCCTTACCACTGCTCCCAGTGTGGGAAGAGATTTACCCAGCAAGGAAACTTGAAAAATCACGAACTAATACACAATGTAGAGAAGCCTTTTCACTGCTCCCAGTGTGGAAAAACCTTTTTCTCATCAGATTCCCTGAAAAAACATCAGCTAACACACTCTGTAGAAAAGCCTTTCCACTGCTCCCAGTGTGGAAAGACATTTTTCTCATTAGGGCCACTAACACGACATGAGAGGACACACACAGGTGAGAAACCCTACCATTGCTCTCAATGTGGAAAGAGTTTTACCCAATCGGGGGACCTGAAATATCATGCGAGGACACACTCTGTAGAGAAGCCTTTCCACTGTTCCCAGTGTGGAAAGACATTTTTCTCATCAGGGCATCTGAAAAAACATGAGCGAACACACTCTGTAGAGAAGGCTCCCCTGTTCTCATTGTGAAAATACTTTTAAGAATTTAGGGAACCTGAAAGTACATGAGCAAAGACATACACTACATGACCAACAGTATGTGGACACCTGCTCGTCGAGCATCTCATTCCAAAATGATGGGCATTAATATGGAGTTTGTCCACCCTTTGCTGCTATAACATCCTCCACTCTTCTGGGAAGGCTTTCCACTAGATGTTGGAACATTGCTGCGGGGACTTGCTTCCATTCAGCCATAAAAGCATTAGTGACCCAAACTGTTGCCACAAAGTTTGAAGCACAGAATCGTCTAGAATGTCATTGTATGCTGTAGCGTTAAGATTTCCCTTCACTGGAACTAAGGGACCATGAAAAACAGCCCCAGAACATTATTCCTCCTCCACCAAACTTTACAGTTGGCACTATACATTCGGGCAGGTAGCGTTCTCCTGGCATCCGCCAAACCCAGATTCATCAGTGATGAAGCGTGATTCATCACTCCAGAGAATGCGTTTCCACTGCTCCAGAGTCAATTGGCGGCGAGCTTTACACCACTCCAGCCGACGCTTGGTATTGCGCATGGTGATCTTAGGCTTGTGTGCGGCTGTTCGGCCATGGAAACCCATTTCATGACGTGTACGACAGCGTGTTCCAGTTCCTGCCAATGTCCAGCAACTTTGGGATGCTCTGGATCGACAGCGTGTTCTAGTTCCGGTCAATAACCATCAACTGCACACAGCCACTGAAGAGGAGTAGTACAACATTCCACAGGCCACAATCAACAGCCTGATCAACTCTATCCGAAGGAGATGTGTTGCGCTGCATGAGGCAAATGGTGGTCACACCAGATACTGACTGGTTTTCTGATCAACGCCCCTACCTTTAAAAAAAAAGGTATCTGTGACCAACAGATGCATATCTGTATTCCCAGTCGTGAAATCCATAGATTAGGGAGTAATGCATTTGTTTCAATTGACTGATTTCCTTATATGAACTGTAACTCAGTAAAATCTTTGAAATTGTTGCGTTTATATTTTTGTTCAGTGTATAGCACTGTTAGTCTACACCTGTTGTTTACGAAGCATGTGACAAATACAATTTGGTTTGAATTCGCAAAAAAAACATGATTATTTGTCTCTGAAATGAAACCATTAAGTGATAGATTTTAAACAAATTCAAGTCTGTAATTGAACAACCCCATGCCATGATTAGATAGAGAAAAAACAACATCTCTTTCATAAGTTCTTTAAACAACAAAATCTAATTTACCAACATTTCTGAAAATGTATATATAGCTTTTTGGAAAGAAACCCTTCACATGAGGGAGGGAAATAAACGGTTGCTGATTGGTTTGAATACCAGGGGCGCGAGATGGTTGGAGTTGTCAACAAATCACATGACAGAAATATGATGGCAAGTTTTCAAACTACCGATAGTTTTTTGTTGTTGTTGAAGATATGTAAAGTGATCTGTGCACTTGAACAACAGCATAAGTACACCTATTTCACTTTTTCAAAAAAAAAAAAATATTGAACATATTGGTTAATCTGTTTAGGGTTTCTGACAGGATGATCAGAAGCGGGTCTGGGTCAATTAAAGTCTCCAGAACTTCAGAGAGGATCCTAAAGATTCCACACCAATAACCATGCAGGTTAGAGCACAGCAGTGGAGTAGTGTACCCTCTGCAGCATGACATTTATCACACATAGGGGAGGTATCAGGAAATATCCTATGCAGTTTAGTTTTGGAATAGTGTCATCTGTGTAATCACATTTTAGTCATTCAGCAGACGCTCTTATCCAGAGCGACTTACAGTTAGTGAGTGCATACATTTTTCATACTGGCCCCCCCGTGGGAATCGAACCCACAACCCCTGGCGTTGCAAGCGCCATGCTCTACCAACTGAGCTACAGGAGGCCCTGTATGAGACGATGTCTGGAGTTAATGGAGCAGGTGTGGATATACTCCAAGCTGTCTTCTCAGTCTGCCACAGAGATGTCAACGTCTAGCACTTCCTCCCATTTCGTCTTAATGGCATCTGTAGAAGGTGAAGCTAACAGACTGAAAAGCGTCATATAGACGAGATATCAGTTTGCCTGAGGTGGGACACATTTTTGATGCATCCGTCAAACATGGAAGGTTTAGCATTTCCAAATGTAGGAAGATGTTTTCTAACATAGTCTCTAATCGGTGTGTATCTGAAAAAGTTACTTCTGGGAAGATCATAAGCTTCCCTCAGCAAATCAAAGGAGGCAAAATTGTATGTTTGCCTTGAGTTTTTGCATCAGAGAGGGGAAATTATCTTTAAATAGAGAGGAGTATTGTTTGGTAACTGCAATTCCGAGATAGGAAAATGTATCTGAAGATAACTTAAATGGAAGAAATTCTAACCAAGAAGGGTTTTGCACCGTATGGGCTTTAATTGGCTCTTGTTGGTTAGTGAGTATTCTGGCACAGGGGTTCCTATATAGAAGCTGGATCCATTTTATGAACCCATCTCCAATATTACATTTCTGTAGGACCTTAAATAGATACAGTGCCTTGCAAAAGTATTCATCCCCCTTGTCGTTTTTCCTATTTTGTTGCATTACAACCTGTAATTTAAAATGGCTTTTATTTGGATTTCATGTAATGGACATATACAAAATAGTCCAAATTGGTGAAGTGAAATGAAAAAAAATAACTTGTTTAAAAAAATTATAGAAAATAAATAACAGAAAAGTGGTGCGGGCATATGTATTCACCCTCTTTGCTATGAAGCCCCTAAATAAGATCTGGTGCAACCAATTACCTTCAGAAGTCACATAATTAGTTAAATAAAGTCCACCTGTGTGCAATCTAAGTGTCACATGATCTGTCACATGATCTCAGTATATATACACCTGTTCTGAAAGGCCCCAGAGTCTGCAACACCACCAAGCAAGTGGCACCATGAAGACCAATGAGCTCTCCAAACAGGTCAGGGATAAAGTTGTGGAGAAGTACAGATCAGGGTTGTGTTATAAAAAAATATCCGAAACTTTGAACATCCCACGGAGCACCATTAAATCCATTATTAAAAAATTGAAAGAAGGCATGGCGCTAAATACAGGGAAATTCTTGAGGGAAACCTTCATTCTTCCAGAGATTTGAGACTGGGACGGAGGTTCACCTTCCAGCAGGACAATGACCCTCAAGCATACTGCTAAAGCAACACATGAGCATGGTGGTTGCAGCATCATGCTTTGGGGATGGTTACATTGGCAAAAACATTTAAATGTCTTGGAATGGCCTAGCCAAAGCCCAGACCTCAATCCAATTGAGAATCAGTGGTATGACTTAAAGATTGCTGTACACCAGCGGAACCCATCCAACTTGAAGGAGCTGGAGCAGTTTTGCCTTGAAGCCAAGAGAGGGCCGCGCCCACCCAAAACTCATGGACTCAGGCAAGGAGGGCATTTAATCAGAGAGGCAATGGGCAAAAATCCCAGTGGCTAAGATGTGCCAAGTTCATAGAGACATACGCCAAGAGACTTGCAGCTGTAATTGCTGTAACCCTTTTCTGTTATTTATTTATTGTAAATAATCCAGGTGGCCATTTTGATTAATTGTTCAGCAGTCTTATGGCTTTGGGGGTAGAAGCTGTTAAGGAGCCTTTTGGATCTAGACTTTGGCGCTCCGGAACTGCTTGCCGTGAAGCTGTTAGACAAACGCCACACACACAGGTAGAGCCCTATCTGTCCACGGCAAAGTGGGCACACCAACACTCACCTAAATAGCCCATATGCCACTGGGTGAGAGAAGTTTTCATTGTTTTTAGGCAGAATTATATAAGGTTTAATTATGTGTTGTTGCCGGTAACGTCTTGGTCCATTTTTAGTTAGTTAGTTGTTTAGCAGACGCTCTTATCCAGAGCGACTTACAGGAGCAATTAGGGTTAAGTACCTTGCTCAAGGGCACATCGGCAGATTTGTCACCTAGTCGGCTTGGGGATTCGAACCACCAACACTCTTAACAACTAGGCTACCTGCCACCCGATTTATTTCAGGAAAATGCCGCCGTCGTCAATCTGTCACATAATCTTGCATAATGGGCAGGTCAGCCCTGGAGGAAAGTATTGGCTGTAAGAAGTAAGATAAAACATAACATCTGGTTGTTTTTAAATGATTTCTTATGACATTGTTTGTCAGAATAAGCAATGTAATGAATATTTTTCCAGTCTGCGTTACCCACTCCAGTCAGCAGATGGCGATGTGAGTCTTTCAGGTGATGCTTCTTGCGTGACGTATAATCTAGTGGACGGGACCGGAGCCTTCAACTGCTACAACAGGATTGGATTCAACCTCCTCGGTAGTTTGCTAGGAAACATAAAACCGAAACATTTAAGCGAGTTAGACGAATCTTGTGTATATTAATCTGTGTTTTTAACATTCTGTTTACGTATTTACTGGTTAACAAACGTAATTTGCTTGTTAAATGACATTTTTCAATTTGTTTAATTGATACTGAGTCTGGCACTATTCTAGTCGCTAACTAGCTAGCTAACATCCCCGACCATGAGCTCACAAAGCTACTCTCCTCCTGCTAAAGAAGAGGAGGTCTGCTGGACGGAGAAAGAAGCTCTGGGGCTGAACATTATCATAAAAGAAGAAGAGGAGGATATTCCAGTGAAAGGAGAGGAAGAACCTTTTGGAGTGAAAGTGGAAGAGGAGGAGGTAGAACCGTTTAGAATGAAAAAGGAGGAAGAGGAGGCTATCGCATTGAAAGAAGAAGAAGAGGATGTTACAGTGAAAGAAGAGGAAGAACCTTTTGGAGTGAAAGAGGGAGAGGAGGCTATCTCAATAAAAGAGGAGGAGGAAGACGTTTTGGCAGTGAAAGAGGAGGAGGAGACTGAAGAGGAGGAAACTGAGGAGGAGGAGGAGACTGAAGATCTGATTAACACCAGTGAGTATTGTCTTAAAAACAGGGGCATAGACTCTACTGAAGTAAAGGGGTATTCTACACATTAATATGTTGTTCAGTACTGTAGGAATTGTTGAAGACTTTTAAATTAATGATATATAGGCCTAGCCTAGCCCGTTCATAGAGGCTAACTAGCCTACCTTTGGTGCCTATTGACGACAGTATCTTTTTTACCGAGGGAGTTTTGTTAAGAGCACCTATGCTCGGTCTGAACGTTACCACGCATCGCTTGCTGTACGGTTTTGGAAACGTAAGGAACGCATATTCCATATCAGCAAGAAATACTTTAAAAAAAATAATACAAAATAAATTAAGTGTTTTCAGGAGTTAGACCTAACCCAACCATAGACCCCTTTCTTAATGACCTAATTTATTAATAAGACTGGTCTAATGACTATAGCGAATGCATTCGAGATAACTCACGCCTAAATCTCTATCTGTGTAGCAGCACTTGTTCCACTTTAGAATGAATATCTATAGTCGCACTGCTCGCGGGCGTCTTCGTGGCCAGGGGCTGAAATACAACTTGGTTCTATTTGTGACGCTTGACGCTCTGGAAGTCCCGCCTCTCCCATCTCCTCATTGGTTTTTAGGAGCATCTACCCACGTGGGTGATTGAAAGATGAACTGAGGTCCACACTCCAGTCCAGTTGGTGGGGGTAATGCACCTTAAAGTTGGTTGCCAACCGCCATATGAAGTCAGAAGAAGAAGACTGAAGGAGGAGAGATTACTAGAAAACAAATGTTTACTGTTTTATCTGTGGATTAATTGTCGGAGTAGAGGACCTTGTGCAGTTCAGGTAAAATAACAACCAAATGTTTATATCCCAGGACAAATTAGCTAGCAACAGCAAGCTAGCTAGCTAAATTGCCATAATGTTTAATGCTTTTCGATCTGTCACGAAATTAATATAATTGGTTCAGAGTTTGTTTTGATATTTCAACCTGCGTGTCCTGATCGCGTCTGGTGTGGGTTGGGGGGGACAAAATCAACTTGCACGTGCGGTCTGGGTAGCATATAAGGCACTGCATCTCAGTGCTTGAGGCGTCACTACAGACCCTGGTTCGATTCCAGGCTGTATCACAACCGGCCGTGAGTCCCATAGGGCGGCGCGCAATTGGCCCAGCGTCGTCAGGGTTTGGCTGAGGTAGGCCGTCATTGTAAATAAGAATTTGTTCTTAACTGACTTGCCTAGTTAAATAAAGGTTAAAGCGCTGCCCAGAAAATAATTAAATCCTAGTGTTAGATACTAGATTTGCAAGATAACTTCTTGATGTGGAACTGATTGTCCTAGTGTGACTTCCTCCCCATGGGTTATTGCAGCCAGTGTTGCCAGCACTGCCACTACCTGGGTAGGGGTACCCCACCGGAATCCCCACCGGCTAGGTACGAGGTCGTCAAGGTTCTCATTAACAGCTTTGGCGCAGTGAGAAAATCCTTGTGCATATTAGATGCTCACCCATCCAGGGGCCGGGAGACTTTGGCTTTTGACCAACCCTGCTCGCATGGCTTTGCAGGGGTTGTTCTTTCGATTTATACCACGGGGTGCTTGTATTCATCTAACTGTAAGTCGCTCTGGATAAGAGCGTTGTCCTGCTAAAGTGACTAAAATGTAAATGTAAATGTAATTTTCTTTCAGCTTTGAGAAAATCCTTGTATATTATGCTCACCCATACAGGGGCTTTGGCTTTTGACCAACCCTGCTCGCTCTTGAGTGGGCAGTGCTGGGACCTCTGACTTTGCAAACGGCTTTCTGTCTCTAGGTCCCCTACGGATAAGCACTTCTCCTTAGTGGGTGGGTCGCTCAGGTGGGCGTCTAGGGTATAGGGTTTTTATAGATTTTATTTTAATTTGACCTTTATTTAACTAGGCAAGTCAGTTAAGAACAAATTCTTATTTACAATGACGGCCTACACCGGCCAAACCCGGACGACGCTGGGCCAATTGTGCGCCGCCCTATGGGACTCCCAATCACGGCCGGTTGTGATACAGCCTGGAATCGAACCAGGGGGTCTGTAGTGACGCCTCAAGCGCTGAGATGCAGTACCTTAGACCACTGCGCCACTCGGTTGGCACCGTTCCATCATAATAGGACAAAAAATAAACAAACTATATATATATATATATATATATATTATATTTATTATAAATATATTTTTTTTTTTTTTTTTTTCTTCCAAATATATATTCCATCTCTGCGCAAAAGTGAAGAGACTCGCACTGTCACAACTCAGACAAACACAAAACACAAACTCGCAGACAAACACAAAACACAAACTCACAGCCAAACATGGTCTTTGGCAATTGCATCATTTTTTCTTACTCATTCATCACACTGTTACAAACACACCGCATCTTCCAACACACCCGCACTCGCCACACATATACACTGCATTCGGAAAGTATTCAGACCCCTTGAATCTTTGAAAATGTGTTACGTTACAGCCTTATTCTAAAATTGATTAAGTAGGTTTTTTTCCCCTCATCAATCTACAAACAATACCCCATAATGGGAAAAAACGGAGATATCACATTTACATAACTATTCAGTCCCTTTACTCAGTACTTTGTTGAAGCACCTTTGGCAGCGATTACAGCCTCGAGTCTTCCTGGTTATGACACTACATGCTTGGCACACCTGTATTTGGGGAGTTTCTCCCATTCTTCTCTGCAGATCCTCTCAAGCTCTGTCAGGTTGGCTGGGGAGCGTCGCTGCACAGCTCTTTTCAGGTCTCTTCAGAGATGTTCGATCGGGTTCAAGTACGGGCTCTGGCTGGGCCACTCAAGGACATTCAGAGACTTGTCCCGAAGCCACTCCTGCGTTATCTTGGCTGTGTGCTTAGGGTCGTTGTCCTGTTAGGTGAGCCTTCGCCCCAGTCTGAGGTCCTGAGCGCTCTGGAGCAAGTTTTCATCAAGGATCTCTCTGTACTTTGCTCCGTTCATCTTTCCCTCGATCCTGACTAGTCTCCCAGTCCCTGCTGCTGAAAAACATCCCCACAGCATGTTGCTGCCACCACTATGCTTCACCTTAGCGATGGTGCCAGGTTTCTTCCAGACGTGACACCTGGCATTCAGGCCAAAGAGTTCAATCTTGGTTTCATCAGACCAGAGAATCTTGTTTCTCATGGTCTGAGAGTCCTTTACGTGCCTTTTGGCAAAGTCCAAGCGGGCTGTCGTGCCCTTTACTGAGGAGTGGTTTCCGTCTGGCCACTCTACCATAAAGGCCTGATTGGTGTAGTGCTGCAGAGATGGTTGTCCTTCTGGAAGGTTCTCCCATCTCCACAGAGGAACTAAGAACTAACACTACTACTGCTCATCAAACCTACAGACACTGATCTGTGGGTGTAACCCGGAATATAACTCAAACTGGAAAGAAATGGAATGAACAATTCTTAATATCCCAATCCAAACAGCAATAGCTCATAAAGAAGACTCCAAATCACTCATAGAAGTGGGAAACCCCTGGATTACAAACACAACATGGGGAACAAAAGCAAAAATCAAAACAACCTAGACAGCCAAACAGCTACCCTCTGATGGCCAACCTAGACAGCCAAACAGCTACCCTCTGATGGCCAACCTAGACAGCCAAACAGCTACCCTCTGATGGCCAACCTAGACAGCCAAACAGCTACCCTCTGATGGCCAACCTAGACAGCCAAACAGCTACCCTCTGATGGCCAACCTAGACAGCCAAACAGCTACCCTCTGATGGCCAGCCTAGACAGCCAAACAGCTACCCTCTGATGGCCAACCTAGACAGCCAAACAGCTACCCTCTGATGGCCAGCCTAGACAGCCAAACAGCTACCCTCTGATGGCCAACCTAGACAGCCAAACAGCTACCCTCTGATGGCCAACCTAGACAGCCAAACAGCTACCCTCTGATGGCCAACCTAGACAGCCAAACAGCTACCCTCTGATGGCCAACCTAGACAGCCAAACAGCTACCCTCTGATGGCCAACCTAGACAGCCAAACAGCTACCCTCTGATGGCCAACCTAGACAGCCAAACAGCTACCCTCTGATGGCCAACCTAGACAGCCAAACAGCTACCCTCTGATGGCCAACCTAGACAGCCAAACAGCTACCCTCTGATGGCCAACCTAGACAGCCAAACAGCTACCCTCTGATGGCCAACCTAGACAGCCAAACAGCTACCCTCTGATGGCCAACCTAGACAGCCAAACAGCTACCCTCTGATGGCCAACCTAGACAGCCAAACAGCTACCCTCTGATGGCCAACCTAGACAGCCAAACAGCTACCCTCTGATGGCCAACCTAGACAGCCAAACAGCTACCCTCTGATGGCCAACCTAGACAGCCAAACAGCTACCCTCTGATGGCCAACCTAGACAGCCAAACAGCTACCCTCTGATGGCCAACCTAGACAGCCAAACAGCTACCCTCTGATGGCCAACCTAGACAGCCAAACAGCTACCCTCTGATGGCCAACCTAGACAGCCAAACAGCTACCCTCTGATGGCCAAGACAGCTAGACAGCCAAACAGCTACCCTCTGATGGCCAACCTAGACAGCCAAACAGCTACCCTCTGATGGCCAACCTAGACAGCCAAACAGCTACCCTCTGATGGCCAACCTAGACAGCCAAACAGCTACCCTCTGATGGCCAACCTAGACAGCCAAACAGCTACCCTCTGATGGCCAACCTAGACAGCCAAACAGCTACCCTCTGATGGCCAACCTAGACAGCCAAACAGCTACCCTCTGATGGCCAACCTAGACAGCCAAACAGCTACCCTCTGATGGCCAACCTAGACAGCCAAACAGCTACCCTCTGATGGCCAACCTAGACAGCCAAACAGCTACCCTCTGATGGCCAACCTAGACAGCCAAACAGCTACCCTCTGATGGCCAACCTAGACAGCCAAACAGCTACCCTCTGATGGCCAACCTAGACAGCCAAACAGCTACCCTCTGATGGCCAACCTAGACAGCCAAACAGCTACCCTCTGATGGCCAGCCTAGACAGCCAAACAGCTACCCTCTGATGGCCAACCTAGACAGCCAAACAGCTACCCTCTGATGGCCAACCTAGACAGCCAAACAGCTACCCTCTGATGGCCAGCTAGACAGCCAAACAGCTACCCTCTGATGGCCAACCTAGACAGCCAAACAGCTATGGCCTCTGATGGCCAACCTAGACAGCCAAACAGCTACCCTCTGATGGCCAACCTAGACAGCCAAACAGCTACCCTCTGATGGCCAACCTAGACAGCCAAACAGCTACCCTCTGATGGCCAACCTAGACAGCCAAACAGCTACCCTCTGATGGCCAACCTAGACAGCCAAACAGCTACCCTCTGATGGCCAGCCTAGACAGCCAAACAGCTACCCTCTGATGGCCAACCTAGACAGCCAAACAGCTACCCTCTGATGGCCAGCCTAGACAGCCAAAACAGCTACCCTCTGATGGCCAACCTAGAGGACAGCCAAACAGCTACCCTCTGATGGCCAACCTAGACAGCCAAACAGCTACCCTCTGATGGCCAACCTAGACAGCCAAACAGCTACCCTCTGATGGCCAACCTAGACAGCCAAACAGCTACCCTCTGATGGCCAACCTAGACAGCCAAACAGCTACCCTCTGATGGCCAACCTAGACAGCCAAACAGCTACCCTCTGAACTGGCCAAACCTAGACAGGCCAACAGCACCCTCCTAGACAGCCAAACAGCTACCCTCTGATGGCCAACCTAGACAGCCAAACAGCTACCCTCTGATGGCCAACCTAGACAGCCAAAACAGCTACCCTCTGATGGCCAACCTAGACAGCCAAACAGCTACCCTCTGATGGCCAACCTAGACAGCCAAACAGTCTACCCTCTGATGGCCAACCTAGACAGCCAAACAGCTACCCTCTGATGGCCAACCTAGACAGCCAAACAGCTACCCTCTGATGGCCAACCTAGACAGCCAAACAGCTACCCTCTGATGGCCAATGACAGCCAAACAGCTACCCTCTGATGGCCAACCCTAGACAGCCAAACAGCTACCCTCTGATGGCCAACCTAGACAGCCAAACAGCTACCCTCTGATGGCCAACCTAGACAGCCAAACAGCTACCCTCTGATGGCCAACCTAGACAGCCAAACAGCTACCCTCTGATGGCCAACCTAGACAGCCAAACAGCTATCCTCTGATGGCCAACCTAGACAGCCAAACAGCTACCCTCTGATGGCCAACCTAGACAGCCAAACAGCTACCCTCTGATGGCCAACCTAGACAGCCAAACAGCTACCCTCTGATGGCCAACCTAGACAGCCAAACAGCTACCCTCTGATGGCCAACCTAGACAGCCAAACAGCTACCCTCTGATGGCAAACCTAGACAGCCAAACAGCTACCCTCTGATGGCCAACCTAGACAGCCAAAACAGCTACCTTGATGGCCCAACCTAGACAGCCAAACAGCTACCCTCTGATGGCCAACCTAGACAGCCAAACAGCTACCCTCTGATGGCCAACCTAGACAGCCAAACAGCTACCCTCTGATGGCCAACCTAGACAGCCAAACAGCTACCCTCTGATGGCCAACCTAGACAGCCAAACAGCTATCCTCTGATGGCCAGCCTAGACAGCCAAACAGCTATATGGCCAACCTAGACAGCCAAATCAGCTACCCTCTGATGGCCAACCTAGACAGCCAAAATAGCCAAAACAGCTACCCTCTGATGGCCAACCTAGACAGCCAAAACAGCTACCCTCTGATGGCCAGCCTAGACAAAAACATTTTACACAGCTACCCTCTGATGGCCAACCTAGACAGCCAAACAGCTACCCTCTGATGGCCAGTCCTAGACAGCCAAACAGCTACCCTCTGATGGCCAACCTAGACAGCCTTAACAGCTACCCTCTGATGGCCAACCTAGACAGCCAAACAGTAATACCCTCTGATGGCAAACCTAGACAGCCAAACACGCTAGAAGGATGGCCAAATGTAGACAGCCAAAAGGCATACCCTCTGATTGGCCAATGCAGACAGCCAAACAGCTGCCCTCTGATGGCCAACCTAGACAGCCAAACAGCTACATGGTGATGGCCCAACCTAGACAGCCAAACAGCTACCCTCTGATGGCCAGCTAGACAGCCAAACAGCTATTCTCTGATGGCCAACCTAGACAGCCAAACAGTATCCTCTGATGGCCAACCTAGACAGCCAAACAGCTGCCCTCTGATGGCCAACCTAGACAGCCAAACAGCTACCCTCTGATGGCCAGCCCTAGACAGCCAAACAGCTACCCTCTGATGGCCAACCTAGACAGCCAAAACAGCTACCCTCTGAATTTCAGATCCTAGACAGCCAAACAGCTTAAAATAATTGTGATGGCCAGGGCCTAGACAGCCATTTTTGAAAGTCTGATATAGAATCACCATAGAGAAACAATGCTAGTGATGGCCAACTTAGAAATTAGCCAAACAGCTACCCTCCCTAAGATGGCCAGCCTAGACAGCTAAACGGCTACCCTCTGATGGCCAACCTAGAAGTGAGCTACCCCTCTGATGGCCAACCTAGACAGCCAAACAATACCTCTGATGAACCTAGACCCATTACCCTCTGACGGCCAAAGACAGCCAACGGCTATCTGATGGCCAACCTAGACAGCCAAATCTGCGGCTACCCTCTGATGGCCAAACTAGACAGCCAAACAGCTACCCTCTGATTTGCCAACCTAGACAGCCAAACAGCTACCCTCTGATGGCCAGCCTAGACAGCCAAACAGCTACCCTCTGATGGCCAACCTAGACAGCCAAACGGCTACCCTCTGATGGCCAACCTAGACAGCCAAACAGCTTACCCTCTGATGAAACCTAGACAGCCAAACACGCTACCAGAATGGCCAACCTAGACAGCTCCATAACAGCTACCCTCTGATGGCCAACCTAGACAATGTCTGACCCTTCAGATGGCAGCAACCTCAGCAAACAGGGATACCCTCTGATGGCCAGAGACATCCCAAACAGCTACCCTCTGATAACAGCAGATCTGACACAAACTGGACAAACACTGACCCATCCAGAAGAAGCCTGAATTTAGAGATTATTAGAAAACACATTTGTACTTGAGTCTTTTCCCGACTATCTTCCAACTAGCTAACGTTAGCCATCCAACAATCGTCTGATATAGTTAGCTAGCTAGCTAGAGATTATATTAAGATATTTATTTCCAGCTGGTCTGAGAAACGGATAACCTACTGGAGAATTCTGGACCAAGGGAAGATTTCACTGTACCACAAATTACATACAAACTAGACAACAGCGAGGCCTTCAGATACCTCCAACTACAACAACAACCTCAAATTACATACCAGCTAGACAACAGAGAGGCCTTCAGATACCTCCAACTACAACAACAACCTCAAATTACATACCAGCTAGACAACAGAGAGGCCTTCAGATACCTCCAACTGTTGAAACAACCTCAAATTACATACCAGCTAGACAACAGAGAGGCCTTCAGATACCTCCAACTACAACAACAACCTCAAATTACATACCAGCTAGACAACAGAGAGGCCTTCAGATACCTCCAACTAAACGCCAAAAGAAACGTCTCTTTTTCAGGACCCTGTCTTTCAAAGATAATTCGTAAAACTCCAAATAACTTCAGATCTTCATTGTAAAGGGTTTAAACACTGTTTCCCATGCTTGTTCAATGAACCATAAATAATTAATGAACATGCAGCTGTGGAACGGTCGTTAAGACACTAACAGCTTACAGAAGGTAGGCAATTAAGGTCACAGTTATGAAAACTTAGGACACTAAAGAGGCCTTTCTACTGACTCTGAAAAACACCAATAAAGATGCCCAGGGTTCCCTGCTCATCTGCGTGAACGTGCCTTAGGCAATGAATATGAAGAGGCAATGGAAAATCTCAGATGTTTTGGGGGGAAATAAAGTCAAAGGTCCGTACTGTGATATTGACCCGCCTAAGACAGTGCTACAGGGAGACAGGACGGACAACTGATCGTCCTCACAGTGGCAGACCACGTGTAACAACACCTGCACAGGATCGGTACATCCGAACATCACACCTGCGGGACAGGTACAGGATGGCAACAACAACTGCCCAAGTTACACCAGGAACGCACAATCCCTCCATCAGTGCTCAGACTGTCCGCAATAGGCTGAGAGAGGCTGGACTGAGGGCTTGTAGGCCTGTTGTAAGGCAGGTCCTCACCAGACATCACCGGCAACAACGTCGCCTATGGGCACAAACCCACCGTCGCTGGACCAGACAGGACTGGCAAAAAGTGCTCTTCACTGACGAGTCGTGGTTTTGTCGGATTCGCATTTATCGTCGAAGGAATGAGCGTTACACCGAGGCCTTGTACTCTGGAGCGGGATCGATTTGGAGGTGGAGGGTCCGTCATGGTCTGGGGCGGTGTGTCACAGCATCATCGGACTGAGCTTGTTGTCATTGCAGGCAATCTCAACGCTGTGCGTTACAGGGAAGACATCCTCCTCCCTCATGTGGTACCCTTCCTGCAGGCTCATTCTGACATGACCCTCCAGCATGACAGTGCCACCAGCCATACTGCTCATGCTGTGTGTGATTTCCTGCAAGACAGGAATGTCAGTGTTCTGCCATGGCCAGCGACGAGCCCGGATCTCAATCCCATTGAGCACGTCTGGGACCTGTTGGATCGGAGGGTGAGGGCTAGGGCCATTCCCCCCAGAAATGTCCGGGAATTTGCAGGTGCCTTGGTGGAAGAGTGGGGTAACATCTCACAGCAAGAACTGGCAAATCTGGTGCAGTCCATGAGGAGGAGATGCACTGCAGTACTTAATGCAGCTGGTGGCCACACCAGATATTGACTGTTACTTTTGATTTTGACCCCCCTTTGTTCAGGGACACATTATTCAATTTCTGTTGGTCACATGTCTGTGGAACTTGTTCAGTTTATGTCTCAGTTGTTGAATCTTGTTATGTTCATACAAATATTTACACATGTTAAGTTTGCTGAAAATAAACGCCGTTGACAACTACAACCTCAAATTACATACCAGCTAGACAACGAGGCCTTCAGATACAGTGAGGGGAAAAAAGTATTTGATCCCCTGCTGATTTTGTACGTTTGCCCACTGACAAAGAAATTATCAGTCTATAATTTTAATGGTAGGTTTATTTGAACAGTGAGAGACAGAATAGCAACAATAAAATCCAGAAAAATGCATGTCAAAAATGTTATAAATTGATTTGCATTTTAATGAGGGAAATAAGTATTTGACCCCCTCTCAATAAGAAAGATTTCTGGCTCCCAGGTGTCTTTTATACAGGTAACGAGCTGAGATTCGGAGCACACTCTTAAATGGAGTGCTCCTAATCTCAGTTTGTTACCTGTATAAAAGACACCTGTCCACAGAAGCAATCAATCTATCAGATTCCAAACTCTCCACCATGGCCAAGACCAAAGAGCTCTCCAAGGATGTCAGGGACAAGATTGTAGACCTACACAAGGCTGGAATGTGCTACAAGACCATCGCCAAGCAGCTTGGTGAGAAGGTGACAACAGTTGGTGTGATTATTCGCAAATGGAAGAAACACAAAAGAACTGTCAATCTCCTTCGGCCTGGGGCTCCATGCAAGATCTCAACTCGTGGAGTTGCAATGATCATGAGAACGGTGAGGAATCAGCCCAGAACTACACGGGAGGATCTTGTCAATGATCTCAAGGCAGCTGGGACCATAGTCACCAAGAAAACAATTGGTAACACACTACGCCGTGGAGGACTGAAATCCTGCAGTGCCCGCAAGGTCCCCCTGCTCAAGAAAGCACATATACAGGCCCGTCTGAAGTTTGCCAATGAACATCTGAATGATTCAGAGGAGAACTGGGTGAAAGTGTTGTGGTCAGATGAGACCAAAATCGAGCTCTTTGGCATCAACTCAACTCGCCGTGTTTGGAGGAGGAGGAATGCTGCCCCAAGAACACCATCGACACCATAAAACATGGAGGTGGAAACATTATACTTTGGGGGTGTTTTTCTGCTAAGGGGACAGGACAACTTCACCGCATCAAAGGGACGATGGACGGGGCCATGTACCATCAAATCTTGGGTGAGAACCTCCTTCCCTCAGCCAGGGCATTGAAAATGGGTCGTGGATGGGTATTCCAGCATGACAATGACCCAAAACACACGGCCAAGGCAACAAAGGAGTGGCTCAAGAAGAAGCACATTAAGGTCCTGGAGTGGCCTAGCCAGTCTCCAGACCTTAATCCCATAGAAAATCTGTGGAGGGAGCTGAAGGTTCAAGTTGCCAAACGTCAGCCTCGAAACCTTAATGACTTGGAGAAGATCTGCAAAGAGGAGAGGAACAAAATCCCTCCTGAGATGGGTGCAAACCTGGTGGCCAACTACAAGAAACGTCTGACCTCTGATTGCCAACAAGGGTTTTGCCACCAAGTACTAAGTCATGTTTTGCAGAGGGGTCAAATACTTATTTCCCTCATTTAAAATGCAAATCAATTTATAAAACAATTTTTACGTGTTTTTCTGGATGTTTTGGTTGTTATTCTGTCTCTCACTGTTCAAATAAACCTACCAGTAAAATTATAGACTGATAATGTCTTTGTCAGTGGGCAAACGTACAAAATCAGCAGGGGATCAAATACTTTTTTCCCCTCACTGTACTTACAACAACAACCTCAAAAATAATCAACATTCTCATTGATTCCTACAAAGGGAAATCTAAATCTAAATTAATCTCTAGAATCTACAATGGGACTAGCATCCTCCAGTGATGACAGTACCCATTACATTATCACAGAAGAATGGGACTAGCATCCTCCAGTGATGACAGTACCCATTACAATATCACAGAAGAATGGGACTAGCATCCTCCAGTGATGACAGTACCCATTACAATATCACAGAAGAATGGGACTAGCATCCTCCAGTGATGACAGTACCCATTACAATATCACAGAAGAATGGGACTAGCATCCTCCAGTGATGACAGTACCCATTACAATATCACAGAAGAATGGGACTAGCATCCTCCAGTGATGACTACCCATTACATCCAGAAGAATGGGACTAGCATCAGTGATGACAGTACCCATTACAATATCACAGAAGAATGGGACTAGCATCCTCCAGTGATGACAGTACCCATTACACTGGATAATAAATATCATTATTACATTATCACAGAAGAGGACTGTAATAACCTCCCATAAATAAAAAGCAGTACCCAAACTCAATATCCTGCCCACACCACCACAAACTCAACATCCTGTCCACACCACCACAAACTCAACATCCTGCCCACACCACCACAAACTCAACATCCTGTCCACACCACCACAAACTCAACATCCTGCCCACACCACCACAAACTCAACATCCTGTCCACACCACCACAAACTCAACATCCTGCCCACACCACCACAAAATCAACATCCTGTCCACACCACCACAAACTCAACATCCTGCCCACACCACCACAAACTCAACATCCTGTCCACACCACCACAAACTCAACATCCTGTCCACACCACCACAAACTCAACATCCTGTCCACACCACCACAAACTCAACATCCTGCCCACACCACCACAAACTCAACATCCTGTCCACACCACCACAAACTCAATATCCTGTCCACACCACCACAAACTCAACATCCTGTCCAAACCACCACAAACTCAACATCCTGCCCACACCACCACAAACTCAACATCCTGTCCACACCACCACAAACTCAATATCCTGCCCACACCACCACAAACTCAACATCCTGCCCACACCACCACAAACTCAACATCCTGTCCACACCACCACAAACTCAACATCCTGTCCACACCACCACAAACTCAACATCCTGCCCACACCACCACAAACTCAACATCCTGCCCACACCACCACAAACTCAACATCCTGCCCACACCACCACAAACTCAACATCCTGTCCACACCACCACAAAATCAACATCCTGGAAATAATTCTGCTGGAAACACTGTACCCTTTTTTAGAACCCCACAACTTCAGTCAAAATATTCCACAAAAAACACATGCTGGAGAAACTGTGGACAATCAGTCTGTGAATGGTTGGCTTCTATCTGGACATGCCACAAAATACAACCACCTTGGACAGTCCTAATCTCGGAACTCCAAAACATTTTTTAAAGTGGACATCCTAAATAACATAATATATCCTGCAATTACTCCAGAAACACTCAACAACATGGACAAACTGCTGTATAATATTATTAGCCGCAAGACTGAAAACAATATCAAGACACTATCACCTCAAAAACCTCCTGGACTGGACCAACAACATCCACATCCATCCAAATCCTCCTGGACTGGACCAACAACATCCATCACCTCCAATACCTCCTGGACTGGACCAACAACACCAACATCCATCACCTCAAATACCTCCTGGACTGGACCAACAACATCCATCACCTCAAATACATCCTGGACTGGACCAACAACATCCATCATCTCCTGGACTGGACCAACATCATCAACAACATGATATGGAAAAAAATAACAGTAACAATTTGCTTGAAACTGGACCCCTTTTGTAAATTCCTTGACAAAATGGACGTCGTATATTAACCAAAAAAACAATGGAACCTGTCCAAGCAACAGACCACAGATTACAGAACAATGAAACACATAAAGGATGCACATGGGAAGAGGGAAAACGCACCAGGGGGAAGAAGATGGAGGACCTCCCATTATTATCCTAGTCAAATTAGATCTTCAAATAAATGTAATATTTTGTATTTTATTAAATAATAAAGTAGTCACCTCCCCCTTCCAAAAAAGGGAAATGAATATTATTTTATAGTAATGCTCAGAGAAAAATATTTAGTTTAAGAAGTTTAAAAATATATATTTAAAAGATTGGGGTTATTATTGTGTGCCCAATAGAAATGAATGGTAAATAATGTATTGTGTTGTTTAGGACTCTAAAAACTTCTACAGTAATGTGGATGCTACCATGATTACAGATAAACCTCCTGTTAGCATGTCTGGGCGCTAGGATCTGTGGTCCTCTGTACCTCAATTGGTAGAGCATGGCGCTTGTAACGCCAGGGTAGTGGGTTCGATCCCCGGGACCACCCATACGTAAAAATGTATGCACGCATGACTGTAAGTCGCTTTGGATAAAAGCGTCTGCTAAATGGCATATTATTATTATTATTATTATTATTATTATTATTATTATTATTATTATCTCTGTCCCTCTGTAACGTTCATTCACTCATCATTATTCACTATTCATTCAGGATTATCAGTACTCATGGAAGCATCCACATCAAATTAAATACATTTTACATTTTTAGTCATTTAGCAGACGCTCTTATCCAGAGCGACTTACAGTTAGTGAGTGCATACATTATTTTATTTTTTATCATACTGGCCCCCCTCATTCGTGGGAATCAAACCCAACAACCCTGGCGTTGCAAGCGCCATGCTCTACCAACTGAGCTACATCCCTGCCGGCCATTCCCTCCCCCTACCGACGCTGGGCCAATTGTGCGCCGCCCCATTGGGTAAATGTGTATTTGTCACATGCTTTGTAAACAACAGGTGTAGACTAACAGTGAAATGCTGACTTAAAGGCCCGTCCAACAACGCAGAGAGAAAGAAAAATAGAGAGATAATAGAAAAGTTAAACACGTTAAAAATAAATACACAACGAGTAAAGATCACTTGGCACACGAGGTACCAGAGTTGATGTGCCGGGGGGTACGAGGTCATTTAGATATATGTACATATAACCAGGAATAAAGGGACCGATGATAAACCGTAACAGCGGCGTATGTGATGAGTCAAAAAAGGGTCAATGCAGATGGTCCGGGTAGCCATTTGGTTAACTATTTTACTAACTATTTAGCAGGTGAGGAGGTTTCATTCAGGGTCATATTCGTTAGTCCACACAGGGGCAAAAGGTTTTGCAACAGAAGACAAAAACCCTCCCTATTTCGGCCCGTTTGCTTCCGTTCCATTTCCATTGAATAATCTGTTTGTCTTTGACAGGAGAGAGGCCAGACACAGAGGAGCCAGAGATGGACAAACCAGCAAGACCACACCACTGCTCCCACTGTGGAAAGAGTTTTAGCAAGTTAATGAACCTGAAAAGACATGAGAGAACACACATAGGAGATAAGCCTCATCACTGCTCTCATTGTGGAAAGAGTTTTACGCGATTAGAACACCAGAAAAAACATGAGAGAACACACACAGGAGAGAAACCTTTCCACTGCTCCCAGTGTGGAAAGAATTTTACCCGGTTAGGGAGCCTGAATGAACATAAGAGAATTCACACAGGAGAAAAACCTTTCCACTGTTCCCTGTGTGGAAAGAATTTTACTTGGTTAGCAAGCCTGAATGAACATAAGAAAATTCACACAGGAGAGAAACCTTTCCACTGCTCCCAGTGTGGAAAGAATTTTGCCCGGTTATGGAACCTGAAGGAGCATGAGAGAATACACACCGGAGAGAAGATTTACCAATGTTCTCAATGTGGAAAGAGTTTTACCTGGTTAGGTGACCTGAAAAGACATGAGAGGACACACACGAGAGATAAGCATCATCAATGATTCCATTGTGGAAAGAGTTTTACAGAGTTAGGTAGCCTGAAAAAACATAGGGGACTGCACACACAGGAGAGAAGCCTTTCCACTGCTCCCTGTGTCTACCCAGGTAAGACATCTGAAAAGACATGAGAGGACACACACAGGAGATAAGCCTTAGCAATGCTCCCACTGTTGAAAGAGATTTACCCGGGTTGGGAGCTTGAAAATACATAAGAAAATACATTCTGGAGAGAAGCCTCATCAATGCTCTCATTGCGGGAAGAGATTTACCTGGGTAAGGTGACTGAAAGAACATGAAATAATCCACACCTGATAGAATGTTATCACTGCTCCCAGTGTGGAAGGATATTTACTAAATTAGGGAAAGACCACAAGGGAACACACAGACAAGAAGCCTTACCACTGCTCCCAGGGTGGAGAGATTTCAAATCACATGGACCTAAAGTTCACGAGGGCACACAGACAAGAAGCCTTACCACTGCTCCCACATTTGCCTTCTATTTTTGTGTTTTTTTTATGCCACGTGAACTCAATTGTACAGAATGTATTAACACATACAGTTATATGTTTTTATATGTTTTTAACACATACAGTTATATGTGGTCCTCTGTAGCTCAGCTGGTAGAGCGCGGCGCTTGTAACGCCAAGGTAGTGGGTTCGATCCCCGGGACCACCCATACACAAAAAAAAAAAAAAAATGTATGCACGCATGACTGTAAGTCGCTTTGGATAAAAGCGTCTGCTAAATGGCATGTTATTATATTATTATTATTTTAAAACATGAATTTAATACATAGTATGTTGGTTTAAATGTAGAATGTGTCAGTCTGAATGAAGACAGTCTCCAACTCTGGCTCTGTGTGTTTCATCTTCATGTGTCATTCCTCCAGCACTACAGATAATCAAATGATTTTGCATGTGATGCTTTTGTATCAATACCTGGGTGTTGTTCAGGGTCAAGACATAGAGGTAGTGGAGGAGTATTAATACCTGGGTGTTGTTCAGGGTCAAGACGTAGAGGTAGTGGAGGAGTATTAATACCTGGGTGTTGTTCAGGGTCAAGACATAGAGGTAGTGGAGGAGTATTAATACCTGGGTGTTGTTCAGGGTCAAGACATAGAGGTAGTGGAGGAGTATTAATACCTGGGTGTTAGTTATTAGGGTCAAGACATAGAGGTAGTGGAGGAGTATTAATACCTGGGTGTTGTTCAGGGTCAAGACATAGAGGTAGTGGAGTGGTTGTTTAGGGTCAGTATTGGAATACCTGGGTGTTGTTCAGGGTCAAGACATAGAGGTAGTGGAGGAGTATTAATACCTGGGTGTTGTTCAGGGTCAAGACATAGAGGTAGTGGAGGAGTATTAATACCTGGGTGTTGTTCAGGGTCAAGACTAGAGGTAGTGGAGGAGTATTAATACCTGGGTGTTGTTCAGGGTCAAGACATAGAGGTGTGGAGGAGTATTAATACCCCACCTCTTCAGGGTCAAGACGTAGAGGTAGTGGAGGAGTGTTAATACCCCTGGACCCTGTCTTTCAAAGATAATTCATTGTACTTGACCAATTCAAGAGCTTGACAGTTACAGTTGGGAAATGCACAGAGGACATCTATAAGAACATTTTTCTTACACATCTAACTTTTCTTACTGAAATTAATCGTATCATTCTGATCCAGATACCACAACATCAAGATCACAGAATCCAGATGTTCTGTGCTCTTGAACAGGACTCCACCTCGCCATCTACTGGACAGGTTGTGGTACTACTTCTACACTGGAAACAGATGAGTTAACTACACTGAGTGTACAAAACAGGTTTTTTCCGTGAATAACTGTTTTGCCTACTCCAGTCAACAGATGGCGATGTAAGTCTTTGAGGTGATTCTTCTTGCGTGACGTATAATCTAGTGGACGAGACGCTTCAACAATAACTCGGCCACTGATGCAGCCACCTCGGTAGCTTGCTAGTCAACATAAAACCGAAACATTGAAGCTCCTTTGTCCATTTTTGTTTGTTTGTTTCTGTTTGCATATCTCCTAGTTAACTTAAGTTAAATTGACTAATTCGTTAAGATTGACGCTGAGCCTAGTACTACGCTAGTCGCTAATGCTAACTAGCTATCATCCCCGAACTAGGAGTGAAGTTTAGTCCGCTATTCCCGACCATGAGCTCACAAAGCTACTCCCCCCTTGCTAAAGAAGAGGAGGTCTGCTGGACGGAGAAAGAAACTCTGGGGCTGAACATTATCGTGAAAGAAGACGAGGAATTGAAAAAAGAGAAAGATCCTTATGGAGTGGAAGAGGAAGAGGGGATAGAGGCTGTCACCGTGGAAGAGGAGGAGGTAGAAGCTTTCAGAATAAAAAAGGAGGAAGATGACGCTGTCACATTGAAAGAAGAAGATGAGGATTTTATAGTGAAAGAAGAGAAAGAACCTTTTAGAGTGAAACAGGAAAGGAGACAGGAGATCTGATTAACACTAGTGAGTACTATCTTAAAAACTGGGGCACAAACTCTGCAGTTCTTCAACTACGAGAGAACGGTGTTCATCTTGTGATTGGTGGACCAGAGATTGATTGTATGGCGTGCGCTGCCCAATTTTTTGCGATTTCAAATGGTCACACCCATATTAAGGGAGAATTGTGCTTTTTTACAAGCAAATCTATATTTTTGATGTAAATGGCGTGTTATAGAAGGGTCCAAACACTTGTTTTTGAGAAATGTATGCCAACCATCTATTAGATGGTAAATAACATTACATTCTCTGTGACATTGCTACATACAAGGATACCGTTCGCCTACACACTTTTCACGCCTGTAACTTGTTATTGTCAGTCAATCAAAGCAGCTTTACGGTAAAAGGCTCCATGTGTAGCAAGTGAAGTGGGAGATTTCTAATCAAATACAAAATGGATTTACAGATACGGAATTAAAGTTGGCTAAATGAGGAGTAGGCTACAATTATCAACCAACAAGTAGGCTGCTGTTTAATCTGAATGGAGTTTAGACAAGAACAGGTAATGCAGCAAAATAGCCTAAATTAGCCTTGCTAGCTAGCTGGCTAGTGTTGCTAGCAAGCTTTTTTACACCGACTTGAGGAGCATTAGGGTTAAGTGCCTTGCTCAAGGGCACATCGACAGATTTTTCACCTAGTCGGCTCGGGGATAGATAGCGACCTCAGCAACACATTCTGCGTGAGTCGGTTTAGCCTTCTCTCCTCTCTCTCTGGCTGTCTCTCTCTCTCTTTCTGTATCTCTGCATTCTCTCTCTCTTGATAGATCTCTCTCTCTCTCACTTTGCGTCTCTCTCTCTCTCTCTCTCTCTCTGTCTTTGTCTCTCTCTCTCTCTCTCTCTCTCTCTCTCTCTCTCTCTCTCTCTCTCTCTCTCTCTCTCTCTCTCTCTCTCTCTCTCTCTCTCTCTCTCTCTCTCTCTCTCTCTCTCTCTCTCTCTCTCTCTCTGTCTCTCTCTCTCTCTCTCTCTCTCTGTCTCTCTGTCTCTGTCTCTCTCTCACCCAATAAATATTGGATTTTTTCTTCCTATTTTATAGTTTCAAATTCTTTGTACTGAATTATAATTTTGGGAAAGAAAGATTCTTAGGTCTGAGTATTTGTCACAGTGTAATAGGAAATGCAGCTCTGTCTCTACCTCTCCCCGGGGGCAGAGTGAGCACAGCCTCTCTCTGGGCAGCCAGGATTGCGCTCACTGAGTCTGTACCTAGTCATTGTTTTCCTCAGTTTTCTATCAGTCACAGTGGTCAGATAGTCTGCCACCATGTACTGTCTGTTTAGAGCCAAATAGCATTGAAGTTTACTTTGATTTTTTGTGGTGTCTTTCCAATAGGTGATATATTTTTCTTTTTGCTTTGTGATGATTTGGTTGGGCGAGATTTTCTGAGTGCTGTCCTGAGGCTCTATGAGGTTGGTTTTGGTTAGTGAACTGAGTCTCAGAACCAGCTGGCTGAGGGGACTCTTCTTTTGTTTCATCTCTTGACATAGTAGAGCTGTGTGATTCAATGTTTTGGGTTCACTTGTTTTTAGATGGTTGTAAAATTTAATGGCTATTTTTTCTATTCGAATAAGGAGGGGGGATTGGCCCAATTCTGCTCTACATGCGTTATTTGGAGTTTTTCTTTGCACTTGCAATACAGTCTTGCAAAACTCTGCATGCAGTATTTCGATTGGATGTTTGTCCCATTTGGTGAATTCATGATTAGAGAGCGGACCCCATACTTCGCTGCCATATAGAGCAATTGGTTCTATAACTGATTGGAAAATTTTGAGCCAGATTCTAATTGGATTTCGATTTTAATATTCCTTTTAATGGCATAGAATGCTCTTCTTGCTTTGTCTCTCAGCTCATTCACAGCCATGTGAAAGCTACCTGTGTTGCTGATATTTAGTCCTAGATACGTGTAGTTTTTGGTGTGTTCTAATAGAATTGTGTCCAAATATAATTTATATTTGTCATCCTGATTTCCGGACCTTATTTGGAATATCATTATATTCTGTTTTTTTCAGATTAACGGTCAGAGTCCAGGTCTGGCAGAACCTGTGCAGATGATCTAGATGCTGCTGTAACCCCTCCTTAGTGGGAGACAGTAGCACCAGGTCGTCTGCGTACAGCAGACACTTGATTTCAGTGTTGTGTAGGGTGAGACCAGGTGCTGCCGATTCTTCTAATGTTTTTGCCAATTAATTAATGTAGATGTTAAATAGTGTTGGACTTATTGGGCAGCCCTGTTTCACTCCACGTCCCTGAGAGAAGAAGTCTGTTTGCTTGTTGCCGATTTTAATCACACATTTGTTTTTAGTGTACATTGATTTAATAACATCATATGTTTTCCCTCCAATACCACTTTCTATTAGTTTGTAAAAAAGACCTTAGTGCCAAATTGAATCAAATGCTTTCTTGAAGTCTACAAAACACGAGTAGATTTTGCCTTTGTTTTGGTTTACTTGTTTGTCAATTAGAGTGTGGAGGGTGTAAATGTGGTCTGTTGTGCGATCATTTTTTACAAATCCAATCTGGCTTCTGCTCAGGACGTTGTGTTCATCAAGGAAATTATGTAGTCTGCTGTTTATGATACGGCAGAGAATTTTCCCCAAATTGCTGTTAACGCAAATTCCTCTAATTATCTGGGTCAAATTTGTCTCCATTTTTATAAATTGTTGTGATCAATCCTTGGTTCCAAATATCGGGAAAAATACCTGCAGTTAGGATAATGTTGAAGAGTTTGAGTATAGCCAATTTGAATTTGTGGTCTGTATATTTGATCATTTCATTTAAAATACCATCAGCACCACAGGCCTTTTTGGGTTGGAGAGTGCAAAGTTTTTCCAATAATTCTTGTTCTGTAATTGGGGTATCCACAGGATTCTGATAGTCTTTGACTGCTGAATGAAGGATTTGTAATTTTTTTGTATATCTTGTTGTTCTGGGCTCTTTGTTTGGGGAAAAAAAACAAGTATTTAGTCAGATTGTGCAAGTTCTCCAAAGAGAGAGAGGCCTGTAATTTTCATCATAGGTACACGTCAACTCTGACAGACAAAATGAGAAAAATAAATCCAGAAAAACTCATTGTATGAGAATTTCTCTCTCTCTCTTATTGTTTAATTTTTGGTCAATTCAAATTCTCTCAATACTTTGTTATAGTGGTTGGTTGACACTGGAAAACGTTTTCTCTGTAAGTTGTCACATTTTTACACACTGTTGCTCTGTAATTTTGGCCCATTCCTCAGATGCAGATCTCTCTCTAGAGCAGTGATTTTTGGGGCTGTCCTGGGCAACGGGACTTTCAATCCCTCCAAAGATTTTCAGTTTTCTGACTAGGACTGTTGAAATGTAATACGAAGCCACTTTCGTTGTTGTTCTTTGGATCATCTGTCATGCTGAAAGACCCCAGCCACGTTTCATTTCAATGATTTGCTGATGAAGTAGGTTTTCACTCAAAAGATACTCTCATTTCTTCAATTCAAATTCTTCCCTTTTTTTGCGGATCAGTCGTTGGTCCCTTGTTGCAGAAAAACAGCACCAAAGCATGATGTTTCCACCCCCATGCCTCACAGTTGTATGGGATTGGATGCAATTCTTGCATTCTTGTGTCCAAAACAAAATACTAAAGTGTAATTTTACCAAAAAACAGTTATATTTTGGTATTCCTGACCATTGGTGTATTCTGAATTCTTGGCTGATAGCAATACTGTCTTCAGAGATATTTCGTCTGGATTGTACTGGCTTAAGACACTGCAGGATACTGTGTTAATGATTGTAGATTTCTTGTTACTTTGTCCCAGTCTCTGCAGGTGCATTCACTAGTTCCCCCCCGTGTGGTTCTGGGATTTTTGCTCACTTGTGATCATTTTGACCCACTGATTGAGGGTCTTGCGTGGAGCCCCAGATTAACGAGGGAGATTATCAGTGGTTTGAATAATTGCTGCCCAAGTGATTATTCCAATCTGGCTTCAGCTTAGGACGTTGTGGTCATCAGTGAAATTGTGTAGTCTGCTGTTTATGATACTTCAAACCAAGCTGCTTACCAATTGCAGATTCAGTCTTGCCTGGTGCAGATACAATTTTGTTTCTGGTGTCCTTTGACAGCTCTTTGGTCTGGACCATAGTGGAGTGGAGTGTGATTGTTTGAGGTTGTTGTCTTTTATATGTGAGGGTGTAATGTTCAAACAGGTTTAATACAGGTAACGAGTTCTGGACAGGGAGCTTCTCCCAGAAGTCTGAAGTTTACAGTCTGTGAGAGTCAGAAATCTTGCTTCCTTGTAATAGGTGAGCCAAATACTTATTTTTCACCATAATTTGCAAATTTCTAAAAAAATCCCTGCAATGTGATTTTCTGATTTTTTTTTCTGTAATTTTGATCATTTCATTTGTCTGTCCATAGTGACGTGTTTTTGATGAAAATTTTAGGCCTCTCTCATCTTTTTAACAGTGGATAGAACTTGCACAATTTGGCTGACTTTTCTTGTATATCTTT
>CM072244.1:39196852-39229352 GCA_036851935.1 Coregonus suidteri | reverse complement strand
CTGTGTGAAAAGAGTTTTTCAGAGTTAGGTAATCTGAAAAGACATGAGAGGACACACACAGGAGATAAGCCTTAGCAATGCTCCCACTGTTGAAAGAGATTTACCTGGGTTGGGAGCATGAAAATACATTAGAAAATACATTCTGGAGAGAAGCCTCATCAATGCTCTCAATGCGGAAAGAGATTTACCTGGTTAAGGCGACTGAAAGAACATGAAAGAATCCACACCTGATAGAATGTTATCAATGCTCCCAGTGTGGAAGGATATTTACCTGGTTAAGGTGACTGAAAGAACATGAAAGAATCCACACCTGATAGAATGTTACCACTGCTCCCAGGGTGGAGAGAGATTTCAAATCACAATAACCTAAAGTTCACGAGGGCACACAGACTGCTCCCACATTTGTCTTCTATTTTTGTATTTTTTTTTTTCATGCCACATCAACTCAATTCTACAGAATGTAATAAAACATACAGTTATATGTTTTTATTTTAAAACATGAATTTAATACATAGTATGTTGGTTTAAATGTAGAACGTGTCAGTCTGAATGAAGACAGTCTCCAACTCTGGCTCTGTGTGTTTCATCTTCATGTGTCATTCCTCCAGCACTACAGATAATCAAATGATTTTGCATGTGATGCTTTTTCTCTATTGCTTACATCTGTATCTTACAGAGTGTGGCTTTAAGGGAATAGTCTGTTCACATCTAGTTGTGAAAAAATAAGTGGAGGAGTATTAATACCTGGGTGTTGTTCAGGGTCAAGACATAGAGGTAGTGGAGGAGTATTAATACCTGGGTGATGTTCAGGGTCAAGACACATAGAGGTAGTGGAGGAGTATTAATACCTGGGTGATGTTCAGGGTCAAGACATAGAGGTAGTGGAGGAGTATTAATACCTGGGTGTTGTTCAGGGTCAAGACATAGAGGTAGTGGAGGAGTATTAATACCTGGGTGTTGTTCAGGGTCAAGACATAGAGGTAGTGGAGGAGTATTAATACCTGGGTGTTGTTCAGGGTCAAGACGTAGAGGTAGTGTTAATAAACTCAGAAAAAAAAGGAACGTCCCTTTTTCAGGACCCTGTCTTTCAAAGATAATTCATTGTAAAGGGTTTAAACATGTTTCCCATGCTTGTTCAATGAACCATAGACTGATAGAATTCATAGAATTATGAACATGCACCTGTGGAACGGTCGTTAAGACACACAGATTACAGACGGTAGGCAATTAAGGTCACAGTTATGAAAACTTAGGACACTAAAGAGGCCTTTCTACTGACTCTGAAAAACACCAAAAGAAAGATGCCCAGGGTCCCTGCTCATCTGCGTGAACGTGCCTTAGGCATGCTGCAAGGAGGCATGAGGACTGCAGATGTGGCCAGGGCAATAAATTGCAATGTCCGTATTGTGAGACGCCTAAGACAGCGCTACAGGGAGACAGGACGGACAGCTGATCGTCCTCGCAGTGGCAGACCACGTGTAATAACACCTGCACAGGATCGGTACAGCCGAACATCACACCTGCGGGACAGGTACAGGATGGCAACAACAACTGCCCAAGTTACACCAGGAACGCACAATCCCTCCATCAGTGCTTAGACTGTTCACAATAGGCTGAGAGAGGCTGGACTGAGGGCTTGTAGGCCTGTTGTAAGGCAGGTCCTCACCAGACATCACTGGCAACAACATCGCCTATGGGCACAAATCCACCATCGTTGGACCAGACAGGACTGGCAAAAAGTGCTCTTCACTGACGAGTCGTGGTTTTGTCTCACCAGGGGTGATCGTCGGATTCACGTATATCGTCGAAGGAATGAGCGTTACACCGAGGCCTGTACTCTGGAGCGGGATCGATTTGGAGGTGGAGGGTCCGTCATGGTCTGGGGCGGTGTGTCACAGCATCATCGGACTGAGCTTGTTGTCATTGCAGGCAATCTCAACGCTGTGCGTTACAGGGAAGACATCGTCCTCCCTCATGTGGTACCCTTCCTGCAGGCTCATCCTGACATGACCCTCCAGCATGACAATGCCACCAGCCATACTGCTCGTTCAAACTCTGGCTCTGTGGGTGTATTTCATCTTCATGTGGCCCAGAAGTTAATTGACAGCATGCCAGGGCGGATTGCAGAGGTCTTGAAAAAGAAGGGTCAACACTGCAAATATTGACTCTTTGCATAAACTTAATGTAATTGTCAATAAAAGCCTTTGACACTTATGGAATGCTTGTAATTATACCTCAGTATACCATAGTAACATCTGACAAAAATATCTAAAAACACTGAAGCAGCAAACTTTGTGAAGACCAATACTTGTGTCATTCTCAAAACCTTTGACCACGACTGTATATACAGCTGTTCTGAAAGGCCCCAGAGTCTGCAACACCACTAAGCAAGGGGCACCACCAAGCAAGCGGCATCATGGCAACCAAGGAGCTCTCCAAACAGGTCAGGGACAAAGTTATGGAGAAGTACAGATCAGGGTTGGGTTATAAAAAAATATCTGAAACTTTGAACATCCCACGGAGCACCATTAAATCCATTATTTAAAAATGGAAAGAATATGGCACCACAACAAACCTGCCAAGAGAGGGCCGCCCACCAAAACTCACAGACCAGGCAAGGAGGGCATTAATCAGAGAGGCAACAAAGAGACCAAAGATAACCCTGAAGGAGCTGCAAAGCTCCACAGCGGAGATTGGAGTATCTGTCCATAGGACCACTTTAAGCCGTACACTCCACAGAGCTGGGCTTTACGGAAGAGTGGCAGAAAAAAGCCATTGCTTAAAGAAAAAAATAAGCAAACACGTTTGGTGTTCGCCAAAAGGCATGTGGGAGACTCCCCAAACATATGGAAGAAGGTACTCTGGTCTAAAATTGAGCTTTTTGGCCATCAAGGAAAACGCTATGTCTGGCGCAAACACAACACCTCTCATCACCCCAAGAACACCATCCCCACAGTAAAGCATGGTGGTGGCAGCATCATGCTGTGGGGATGTTTTTCATCAGCAGGGACTGGGAAACTGGTCAGAATTGAAGGAATGATGGATGGCGCTAAATACAGGGAAATTCTTGAGGGAAACCTGTTTCAGTCTTCCAGAGATTTGAGACTGGGACGGGGTGAATAGTTATGCACGCTCAAGTTTTCAGTTTTTTTGTCTTATTTCTTGTTTGTTTCACAAAAAAGTATATTTTGGATCTTCAAAGTGGTAGGCATGTTGTGTAAATCAAATGACACAAACCCCCCAAAAATCCATTTTAATTCCAGGTTGTAAGGCAACAAAATAGGAAAAATGCCAAAGGGGGGGTGAATACTTACGCAAGCCACTGTACATACCTGACCACATACCTATACTGGAGTCAATTTAACACAATGAACCTTTGGTTTTCAGATGTAATAACGTTTTCTAAACAACCTCAATTTATTTACATATACATTTATTGGTATCTCTCGACTGGACCCATCTGGCCGGCCGGACCTACCTGTCTTGCAGTGGGATCAAGATAATCCATATTTTTGGCATCACAACTATCCTAATCACTATATTTGAGTTTTGAAAAACGTGAGATTGGATGACCAAATCCTTATCCGGAGGATCAAAATCTCATTTTTCAGTTTTGAAAAACCCAATTTTAACATTTAATCCTATCCGTTAGAGGATTACTTTTTAAAATCTGGGCCAGGGCATCACAGGAACAGAACCAAACAATCCTTTATCCCAGCGGGACAATAAGGCTGCTGAATGACAATCACTAGTAGGTCCAGCAGGCCTGTCTACACTGGACAATGTGGTTGACAATGTACTGATATGTATAATGTATACAGTTTAATCATTATGAATCACCCATGATTGCACTTTTTCTATTCTCAAATGCATTGTTTGCAGTTGTCTTGATGTCCTTTGTATTCTTGATGTGTTTTATGTACACAGGTCCGCATACAACATTTCACAGTGGGCATAATAAAGTCATTATCTTGTCTTGTGTAGAGGAACGTCTTGGCTGTAAGAGAAAATGTATTTGTTCGTAAAAATAAATACGTGTTGACATTTTTTTCCTGCGTTACCCACTCCAGTCAACAGATGGCGATATAAGTATTTCAGGTGATTCCTCTTGCGTGACGTATAATGTAGTGGACGGGACGCTTCTTCAACAACAACTCGGCTACTGATGCAGCCATTTCGGTAGCTTGCTAGTCAACATAAAAGCGAAACTTTGAAGCTCCTTTGTCCATTTTTGTGTATATTAATCTGTGTTTTTAACACAATTCTGCATATCTCCTAGTTAACTTGTTAAATTGACTAATTCGTTAAGATTGATGCTGAGCCTAGTACTGGGCTAGTCGCTAATGGTAACTAGCTATCATCCCCGAACTAGGAGTGACGTTTAGTCCGCTATTCCCGACCATGAGCTCACAAAGCTACTCCCCCCTTGCTAAAGAAGAGGAGGTCTGCTGGGCGGAGAAAGAAGCTCTGGGGCTGAACATTGTCGTAAAAGAAGACAAGGAAGAGAAAGAGCCTTTAGGAGTGAAACACGAAGAGGGGATAGAGGCTGTCACATTGGAAGAGGAGGTAGAAGCTTTCAGAATCAAAGAGGAGGATGTTACAGTAAAAGACGAGAAAGAGCCTTTAGGAGTGAAACACGAAGAGGGGATAGAGGCTGTCACCGTGGAAGGGGAGAAGATCGAACCTTTAAGAATAAAAAAGGAGGAAGAGGAGGCTGTCACATTGAAAGAAGAAGATGAGGATTTTATAGTGAAAGAAGAGAAAGAACCTTTTAGAGTGAAAGAGGAAGAGGAGACAGGAGATCTGATTAACACTAGTGAGTACTATCATAAAAACAGGGGCACAAACTATGCAGTTGTTGAACTAATGTGTGATTTTTTAGAGGCATTCTACTGACGTTCTACACTTTAATATGTTGTTCAGGGGTGCGTTCAGTACTGGAGAACGGTGTTCAACGTTTAATTAAACGGTGTGATTGGTGGCCCAGAGATTGTATGGGGTGTGCTTTCAAATGGTCACACCCAAATTAAAGCATAATTTTTCATTTTTCCAACCAAATCTATATTTTTGATAAATGGCCTGTTGTAGAAGGGTCCAGACACTTGTTTTTGCGATTTCACTTGTTTTTTGAGAAACTTACCCCAACCATCGATTAGGGATGGACACGGTTATTTGAATATTCCTTTCATTGAATAACATTACATTCTCTGTGACATTGCTACATACAAGGATACCGTTCGCCTACACACTTTTCACGCCTGTAACTTGTTATTGTCGGTCCAAGGCTCCATGTGTAGCAAGTGAAGTGGGAGATTTCTAATCAATACAAAATTGATTTACAGTTACGGAATTAAGTTGGCTAAATGAGAAGGAATAGGCTACAATTATCAACCAACAAGTAGGCTGCTGTTTAATCTGAATGGAGTTTAGACAATAACAGGTAATGCAGCAAAATAGCCTAAATTAGCCTTGCTGGCTAGTGTAGCTAGCAAGCTTCTTTACACCGATTTTGATGCTCTCTCTCTCTCTCTCTCTCTCTCTCTCTCTCTCTCGCGCTCTCTCTCTCTCTCTCTCTCACAAACACCAGCTTCTCACACCAGCTCCTCACCCATCCTTCTGTGCTGAAACAACAAGCGAGTGTTCCCCATTGAAGTAAAACATAAATAATTTCTTCATTAAAACACATGTATTTCCACTATGCTGATATCCCCAAAAATCGGAATATTATTTAAATAGTGAAATCATTTCAAATGCCCATCCCTACCATCAATTAATTTCCTCATCCTTGTTGTGCAGTATGGGGGCTCTGAAAAAAACATCTCTACCATCAATTCATTTCCTCATCCTTGTTGTGCAGTATGGGGGCTCTGAAAAAACATCCCTACCATCAATTCATTTCCTCATCCTTGTTATGCAGTAGTTATGGGGGCTCTGAAAAAATATGAACAAAGGCTCCAAAAAACACCCAAATACGTCTTTTTACAAACTGAAACGCTCTCAGTATGATGGGATGCAGGTCTTTAGATGTTGTACACATGAACTTTATCCTCAACGTTATATTCCATGTTGTTGTGACTCGAGCGATACCTCTCCATCCATCCTACAGGCAAAATAAAGGAAACACTTGAGGCGATGAGGGATACAAAGTAAACTATTTATACAAAAGTATGTGGACACCCCTTCAAAGTAGTGGATTCTGCTATTTCAGCCTCACCCGTTGCTGACAGGTGTGTAAAACCGAGCACACTGCCATGCAATTTCCATAGACAAAACATTGGCAGTAGAATGGCCCGTGCTGAAGAGCTCAGTGACTTTCAACGTGGCACTGTCGTAGGATGCCACCTTTCGAAAACATGTCGGTTCGTCACATTTCTGTCCTGCTAGAGTTTCCCCGGTCAACTGTAAGTGCTGTTATTGTGAAGTGGAAACGTCTAGGAGCAACAACGGCTCAGCCGCGGAGTGGTAGGTCACACAACCTCACAGAACAGGGCCGCCGAGTGCTGGAGCACGTAGCGCGTATAAAAATCGACTGTCCTCGGCTGCAACACTCACTACCGAGTTCCAAACTGCCTCTGGAAGCAACGTCAGCACAAGAACTGTTCGTCGGGAGCTTCATGAAATGGGTTTCCATGGCCGAGCAGCCGCACGCAAGCCTAAGATCACCATGTGCAATGCAAAGCATCGGCTGGAGTTTGGCAGGTGCCAGGAGAACGCTACCTGCCCGAATGCATGTTGCCAACTGTACATTTTCGTGCAGGAGGAATAATGGTCTGGGGCTGATTTTCATGGTTCGGGCTAGGCCCCTTAGTTCCAGTGAAGGTAAATCTTAACGTTACAGCATACAATGACATTCTTGACGATTCTGTGCTTCCAACTTTGTGGCAACAGTTTGGGGAAGGCCCTTTCCTGTATTCAGCATGACAATGCCCCTGTGCACAAAACGAGGTCCATACAGAAATGGTTTGTTGAAATCAGTGTGGAAGAACTTGACTGGCCTGCACAGAGCCCTGACCTCAACCCCATTGAACACCTTTGGGATGAATTGGAACTCTGACTGCGAGCCAGTCCTAATCGCCCAACATCAGTGCCCAACCTCACGAATGTTCTTGTGGCTGAATGGAAGCAAGTCCCCCGCAGCAATTTTCCTACATCTAGTGGAAAGCCTTCCCAGAAGAATGGAGGCTGTTATAGCAGTAAAGGGGGGGGGACCAACTCCATATTAATGGCCATGATTTTGAAATGAGATGTTGGATGAGCAGGTGTCCACATTCTGTTGGTAAGAAACAGCTGCATGGAAGCATTATACATCCTCTCTTGTGGACGTGTAACAATTCAAAACATTTCAAGTGAAATAGAGAGAAGTGGAGTTATTAGAGTTTAATTGAAGACACGTATTAATTTTTTTACAATGATGACATTCTATCTAATCTTTTGATATATTGTTTAGCTTTACTCAGAAGTCCTAGAGACTGACATTATTTGAGTTTGGTTAACGGACTTTCTGAGTTTGGCGTCGATCAGATGTATGGTTCATGAGAAGATATGGCGGAAGTCATAGGTTCATGAGGCAAAGTTGTTATTTATACCAAGGTTCTAGGTTGTACGTCAAACGGGGTGGCGGCTGAACCTTCTACATTGAATGATTCTTACAGTGCCACCTATGGGCATTGAGATATTGCTACAAGTGTGAAAGAATAATAAATAATATTTAGTTGTAGTTTTCTGTTGGTCATGTAGTGGAGCTACTTCCTTTTTGTTCTGTTTCTGCTGAATGGTGGGACTCAAAAGATACCTCAGTTGGTGGGTCACGAAGCAAAAAAGTGTATTTAAGCATTAACTAACACACTCTGTGTGACAGACATACACTTTGGCTGGATCAGAGTACCCCAAAAGAAGGTTCCTTCGTGTGTAGGTTTGATGGCGCCGGAGAAGATGGCTGCCGTTTTACAGCCCTCTAACCGATTGTACTATTGTGTGTGTTTTTTCGCGTTATTTGTAATTTATTCTGTACATAATGTTTCTGCTAGTGTCTCTTATGACCAAAAAGAGCTTCTGGATATCAGGACAGCGATTACTCACCTCGTATTGGACGAAGATTTTTTTCTTCAACGAGTCGGACGCGAACGATATTCTACAGACACCCGACAAGGCCCAAATCCCTGTCATTCGCATGAGAAAGAGACGGAGATATCGTGGACGTAGGTCAGGATGCCTTGTAAGGATCCGACGGCGAGCGAGTAAACTGCCTCTTCCATCAATCCTATTAGCCAATGTTCAATCATTTGAGAACAAATTGGATGACCTAAGACTAAGGTTATCCTACCAACGGGACATTAAAAACTGTAATGTTTCACTGAGTCGTGGCTGAACGTCGACATGGATAACATACAGCTAGCGGGCTATACGCTACATCGCCAGGATAGAACGGCTGACTCCGGTAAGACGAGGGGTGCCGGTCTGTGTATATTTGTAAACAACAGCTGGTGCATAAAATCTAATACTAAGGAAGTCTCGAGGTTTTGCTCGCCTGAGGTAGAGTATCTTATGATAAGCTGTAGACCACACTATTTACCAAGAGAGTTTTCATCTATATTTTTTGTGGCTGTCTATCTACCCCCACAAACCGATGCTGGCACTAAGATTGCACTCAATGAGCTGTATAAGGCCATAAGCAGACAGGAAAACGCTCATCCAGAGGCAGTGCTCCTAGTGGCCGGGGACTTTAATGCAGGGAAACTTAAATCCGTTCTGCCTAATTTCTATCAGCATGTTAAATGTGCAACCAGAGGGAAAAAAACTCTAGACAACCTTTACTCCACACACAGAGACGCATACAAAGCTCTCCCTCACCCTCCATTTGGCAAATCTGACCATAACTCTATCCTCCTGATTCCTGCTTATAAGCAAAAACTAAAGCAGGAAGCACCAGTGACTCGGTTAATAAAAAAAGTGGTCAGATGACGCAGATGCTAAGCTACAGGACTGTTTTGCTAGCACAGACTGGAATATGTTCTGGGATTCTTCAGATAGCATTGAGGAGAACACAACATCAGTCACCGGCTTCATCAATAAGTGCATCGATGACGTCGTCCCCACAGTGACCGTACTTACGTACCCCAACCAGAAGCCATGGATTACAGGCAACATCCGCACTGAGCTAAAGGGTAGAGCTGCCGCTTTCAAGGAGCGGGACTCTAACCCGGAAGCTTATAAGAAATCCCGCTATGCCCTCCGACGAACCATCAAACAGGCAAAGAGTCAATACAGGACTAAGATTGAATCGTACTACACCGGCTCTGACGCTCGTCGGATGTGGCAGGGGTTGAAAACTATTACAGACTACAAAGGGAAGCACAGCCGCGAACTGCCCAGTGAAACAAGCCTACCAGACGAGCTAAATCAGTTCTGTGCTCGCTTCGATGCAAGCAACACTGAAGCATGCATGAGAGCATCAGCTGTTCCGGATGACTATGTGATCACACTCTCCGTAGCCGATGTGAGTAAGACTTTTAAGCAGGTCAACATTCACAAGGCCGCAGGGCCAGACGGGTTACCAGGACGTGTACTCCGAGCATGTGCTGACTAACTGGCAAGTGTCTTCACTGACATTTTCAACATGTCCCTGACTGAGTCTGTAATACCAACATGTTTCAAGCAGACCACCATAGTCCCTGTGCCCAAGGACTCTAAGATAACCTGCCTAAATGACAACCGACCTGTAGCACTCACGTCTGTAGCCATGAAGTGCTTTGAAAGGCTGGTCATGGCTCACATCAACACCATTATCCCAGAAACCCTAGACCCACTCCAATTTGCATACCGTCCCAACAGATCCACAGATGATGCCATCTTTATTGCACTCCACACTGCCCTTTCCCACCTGGACAAGAGGAACACCTACGTGAGAATGCTATTCATTGACTACAGCTCAGCGTTCAACACCATAGTGCCCTCAAAGCTCATCACTAAGCTAAGGATCCTGGGACTAAACACCTCCCTCTGCAACTGGATCCTGGACTTCCTGACGGGCCGCCCCCAGGTGGTAAGGGTAGGTAACAACACATCTGCCATGCTGATCCTCAACACGGGGGCCCCTCAGGGGTGCGTGCTCAGTCCCCTCCTGTACTCCCTGTTCACCCATGACTGCATGGCCAGGCACGACTCCAACACCATCATTAAGTTTGCCGACGACACAACAGTGGTAGGACTGATCACCGACAACGATGAGACAGCCTATAGGGAGGAGGTCAGAGACCTGGCCGTGTGGTGCCAGGATAACAACCTCTCCCTCAACGTGATCAAGACAAAGGAGATGATTGTGGACTACAGGAAAAGAAAGAGGACTGAGCACGCCCCCATTCTCATCGACGGGTCTGTAGTGGAACAGGTTGAGAGCTTCAAGTTCCTTGGTGTCCACATCACCAACGAACTATCATGGTCCAAACACACCAAGACAGTCGTGAAGAGGGCACGACAAAACCTATTCCCCCTCAGGAGACTGAAAAGATTTTGCATGGGTCCTCAGATCCTCAAAACGTTCTACAGCTGCACCATCGAGAGCATCCTGACTGGTTGCATCACCGCCTGATATGGCTGCTAAATGACGGAATCGTCTAGAATGTAATTGTATGCTGTAGCGTTTATATTTGCTTTTACCGGAACTAAGGGGCCTAGCCCGAACCATGAAAAACAGCCCCAGGCCATTATTCCTCCTCCACCAAACTTTACAGTTGGCACTATGCATTCGGGCAGGTAGCGTTCTCCTGGCACCTGCCAAACCCAGATTCGTCCGTCGGACTGCCAGATGGTGAAGCGTGATTCATCACTCCATAGAGCGAGTTTCCATTGCTCCAGAGTCCAATGGCGGCAAGCTTTACACCACTCCAGCATTGCGCATGGTGATCTTAGGCTTGTGTGCGGCTGCTAGGCCATGGAAACCCATTTCATGAAGCTCCTGGCGAACTGTTCTTGTGCTGACGTTGCTTCCAGAGACAGTTTAGAGCCTTCCTCTGACACCGCCTGGTATAGAGGTCCTGGATGACAGGAAGCTTGGCCCCAGTGATGTACTGGGCTGTACGCACTACCCTCTGTAGTGCCTTGTGGTCGGAGGCCGAGCAGTTGCCATATCATTGACTCTATACCGGTACCCCCCTGTATTTAGCCTCCCTACTGCTATTTTATTTTACTGCCTCTCTTTAGCTATTTGCTTTTATTTTTTTTTTTTTTTTAATTAACACTTTATTTTACATTTTTCTTTAAAAAACTGCATTGTTGGTTAAGGGCTTGTAAGTAAGCATTTCACTGTAATGTCTACACCTGTTGTATTCGGCGCATGTGGCAAATAACATTTGATTTGATTTGATTATAATCTTAATCTACTGGTAAAGTTGCAAGACAGGTAAAGTTACAAGGTAAGGAAAAATGCTGCATCTTTTTGACTATTTGGATTCAGTCGCTCACTCACCGTAAAGCCCATGAATCCCAGAAGTTCGCTGGTGAGCTCGCATGCAAAATTGACATATATGACTCCTAAAATCCCCCAGGTGGGTCATTCCATCAAACCTCATATATTCTGACTCCTAAAACCCCCCAGGTGGACCATTCCATCAAACCTCATATATTCTGACTCCTAAAATCCCCCAGGTGGGCCATTCCATCAAACCTCATATATTCTGACTCCTAAAATCCCCCAGGTGGGCCATTCCATCAAACCTCATTGTACATATTTGTTAATATGATCCTCTTGACTTACCAAAGAAGATTGAGGTCAGAGAAGAGTTGATATGTTTTTCAATCAAATTAAACTTGATTTTCCAAAATAAATTTTTGTAGGTGAAAATGGATGTAGGTGCTCCCACTTGCCTCGGAATTGATGCACCTGTCAATATATGTTTAGATAAAGAAATGATTGTTTATATGTTTAGATATAGATTGGGGTCTGAAATTATTGACACTTGATAAAGATGAGCAAAAAAGACTGTAAAATAAATAACACAAATACTGAGATATATTTGTCTGCTAAGAAAATTGGGATATTATATTATTTTATACTAATATATTTGCTCAGAGAAAGATTTTGTTTAAAAAGTAATATCATTTTTTATCAAAAAAGATAGATTAATTATAAATGATTGAAACCCATGTTTTCAGTACCTTTCAATACCTCACCTTACGAGGAAAACAGCGGGGGGGGGGGGGGGGGGGGGGGGGGG
Source organism: Coregonus suidteri (assembly GCA_036851935.1). Lineage (NCBI taxonomy): Eukaryota > Metazoa > Chordata > Actinopteri > Salmoniformes > Salmonidae > Coregonus > Coregonus suidteri. Next base: position 39,217,140 of record CM072244.1, on the reverse strand, counting down.
GGGGGGTAGGGTTTCCCGCTGTTCTGACAGAAGGGTAAGCTTGTTCCACCATTAGGGTGCCAGGACAGAGAAGAGCTTTGACTGGGCTGAGCGGGAGCTGCCCTCCTGTAGGGTTGGGAGGGCCAAGAGACCAGAGGTGGCAGAACAGGGTGCTTGGGTTGGGTTGTTAAGAACGCTATTCTGATGATAATCCCCTATTGGAATTTGGCCTCCAGGAACCCTCTCTAAGGCCAGAGGTCACCATAAAGCAGGTCTTAGTGATTGGTCAATCGGCCATGGGTGTCCAGAAGTGATTCAAACGTATAGTCTATTCAACCCCCAAGGCAGCCTTGATTTAATGTTTTGACCCAGGGCAGGGAAGGATGAAACAATGAACAGTGAAGGCCAGAGTATTTAGGTCTGCCCTCTCCTCAGGAGGGTGGCACATTGTTACAAACCTCGCAGAAGAGTCATTTCAGTCTCTCTGCGGTCTCCCTGTTCACTCGGGCCTCCCGAGTGGCGCAGCTGTCTAAGGCACTGCATCTCCGTCACTACAGACCCCCTGGTTCGATTCCAGGCTGTATCACAATCCGGCCGTGATTGGGAGTCCCGTAGGGCGGCGCACAATTGGCCCAGCGTCGTCCGGGTTTGGCCGTCATTGTAAATAAGAATTTGTTCTTAACTGACTTGCCTAGTTAAATATAAAGGTTAAATAAAAATAAAAATAAACTCTTAAATATAGAAGTTGTTCAGCTGATCTCTGGCATCCAGCATAGCCTGAAGGAAGGGAGGGGAAGTTCCCCTTGCTGCTCCAGAACCAAGCACCAGGGTCTTGAAGATGATGCATTTTTATTGAGGGATCTAGATTAAACCTTGTAGAAAGACAGTTTTATCATGTAGAGGTTTCATTCCGGTCTCACTGTTTAACCAAATACTCTGTTTGTCTTTAGCAGGAGAGAGACCAGACTCTCACCCTGACAGCGGGAAGAGTCCAGACCCAGCGACGACCAAACCAGCAAGATCACACCACTGTTCCCACTGTGGAAAGAGTTTTGGACACTCAGGGTATCTGAAAGTGCATAAAAGAACACACACTGGAGAGAAGGTATATCAATGCTCCCAGTGTGAAAATAAATGTTTCTTATCAGGGGACCTGAAATCACATGAGAAAACACACTCTGTAGAGAGACCTTTCCAATGCTCTCATTGTGGAAAGAGATTTATTCAGTCATCGCATCTGAAAGAGCATGAGAGAATACACACAGGAGAACAACCATTCCAATGCTCCCTGTGTGGAAAGAGTTTTACAAATTTAGGGAACTTGAAAACGCATGAGATGACACACACAGGAGAGAAGCCTTTCCACTGCTCCCAGTGTGGAAAAAGTTTTACCCAGTTAGGGAACTTGAAAACGCATGAGATGACACACACAGGAGTGAAGCCTTATCACTGCTCCCAGTGTGGAAAGGATTTTAGACACTCAGGGCATCTAAAAGTACATGAAAGAACACACACTGGAGAGAAGCCATATCATTGCTCCCAGTGTGGAAAGGGTTTTGGACACTCAGGGCATCTAAAAGTGCATGAAAGAACACACACTGGAGAGAAGCCATATCAATGCTCCCAGTGTGGAAAGAGATTTATCAAGTCATTGCACCTGAAAGAGCATAAGAGAAAACACACAGGAGAGAAGCCTTTCCAATGCGCTCAGTGTGGAAAGGGTTTTACCCAGATAGGGCAGCTGAAAGATCATGAAAGAACACATACCGGGGAGAAGCCTCATCACTGTTCCCAGTGTGGAAAGGGTTTTAGGTACTCAGGGCATCTAAAAGTGCATGAAAGAACACACACCGGGGAGAAGCCATATCAATGCTCCCAGTGTGGAAAGGATTTTAGACACTCAGGGCATCTGAAAGATCATGAGAAAATACACACGGGAGAACAACCATTCCAATGCTCCCTGTGTGGAAAGAGTTTTACCCATTTAGGGAACCTGAAAATGCATGAGATGACACACACAGGAGAGAAGCCTTTTCACTGCTCCCAGTGTGTAAAAAGTTTTACCCAGTTAGGGAACTTAAAAACGCATGAGATGACACACACAGGAGAGAAGCCTTTCCACTGCTCCCAGTGTGGAAAAGGTTTTAGAACCTCTGGGAACCTGAAAACGCATGAGATGTCACACACAGGAGAGAAGCCTTTCCAATGCTCCCAATGTGGAAAGAGTTTTACCCAGTTAGCGAGCCTGAAAAGGCATGAAGGAATACACTCAGGATAGAAGACTTTCCAATGTTCTCAGTGTGGAAAGACATTTTCCTGGTCAGAAGACCTGATATCACATGAGAAAAGAGAGAGCCTGTTGTGGTGGCAGAATTGGGGGTGAGGCTGTTGTAACTTCTCAAGGTTTATGCTCTGTTTTGTGATGAACTCCGATGCCTGTTGTCTGTCTGCACCCCTAACACAAGGCCATTGTTGTCTGGAACTATCACCTTCCTCAATATGAGGGACATGCAACTGTCTGCACTTTTGAGTTCTTCCCTGACTGATCAGCGAGATCAGATCTCCCTTACTATTATTATACCTTAAAGCCTCTGCCTTGATCTTTTCAGAATATTCCTTTAGTCGGCTTTGTGGATGGACGTTTCACCATGACAACTGAAGAAATTAGCACTATGCAAACTACTAGCATGTTGATAAACCCGATCGATAAAAAACCGAAACTCTAACCTTAAACAATAGGTTTGTTAAAGAAAGCCACCCTAGAGTACGTTAGCATAAGCCACCTAGCTACGTAGTCACACAAATTCGCATTGTATGCAAATTCATAAAACCATATTTTAAAAATGGCAATGCGACATAATCATATGAAATGATTAATCATACAATTACTAAAGTGCTAAACATTACTAACTCAGGGTAGGATGGCGATTACAATCGAGGTAACCAAACCTTCTTTGATATAGTAGAGTAGGTCATTATTAGCATGGGAAACATACTCAGGGGAAATGGTAGATCATGTGGACTCAAGAAGAGGGTCTGATCTCACTATTATGAAACAGGATACAAGTGTAAAATATAAAGATCTTGTCCATGTAAAAATGTGGGCCCCTTCACTTCCGTGTTGTGATGCAACGCTATGAGCAAAGCTGTATAGCGCACTGCAATTAAAAGGTATTGTGATGTATGATTCTCATTCATACAGGTGGAGAGTGGAGGAAGATAGAGGTGGAGCTCATATGTGGTCAGTATTAGTGTTGACAATAGATATACCTGAGAAATGAGAGGAGAGAAGAGAGATAGCTAGGAAGGCAGCCTTCGAGAAGAGCAGTGAGAAGTACGTAAGCCATAGAGAAGACAATGCCGGAGAAGAGTAATTTTGGAGAGAGAGGATTAGAGGATGGGTCAGAATCATGTAGAGGAGAGTAAGGTGTAAAATCGTAAGGACGTGGCTAGTAGTCAGAAAGCCTAAAACTATTTGTAGGAGTGACCGCATGGGTTACCGACTTGGAAATATCTTAAATATGAGGCCATCGAGATGTTAGTATACTTCTAAATCAGATGCAATTGGACCTATCATGTCGTTTAGACATTGATGCATCACAGCTCTATGGTCAAATTCTGATACAGATGATGTCTGATAGTGTATCCTAAGATCAGGACTCTAATTACATGCAGCAATGTTATCGATTATTATATCGCATAAGACAGTGATCAAAGTGCTCTGGATCAAAACATGCTTAGGACATATTGTACATATTACTACAGAACAGTGACGTAGTTCACGTATCACATTACCATGGTACATTTTGTCAATATTATGCATCAACGAGGTGCGATGTAGAGTGATACATGCCTTTCAGTTATCATGAGGCTGAAATCAAAAGATCAGGGCAGGCAATAAATGTTCCCTACATAGTTAGACAAGAACAGAAACCAACTTACTATGCAAAAAGGAAGGCTATATTTCTCTCAAATTGTGGGAAAAAATCAAGAATTTGGCTCTTTAGTATTATCTAAACCCAGGGGATCCTATTTGCAACAGTACTTGCTACGCACTAGACATTCCGTAGTAAGCCTATATCAGCCAGCCGGTGCTTCAGGACTCATCAGGAACGGCATCTCAGGCTTCTTCAAACACAGCGGGATTAATCCTTCTCATGACCTAGGACCATCAGCGGCTGGACAATATTAAAGCATTAGGAATATCAACTAGGATCTTCAGTCATCTAGGTCTGTATACTTAAACGGCCTTTGTGGTTCTCAAAAAACTACTTCTGGAGTGGCTGGAGCCAATGGCTCCAGATAGGCCTGGATCCGCCTATTCAAAAAACAAAGAAAACTTTCATGCATTTGAAAAAGGAACTATGCCCCCAGTAGGTGGGCCTAGTGCATACATTCCCGCCGCACCCAATTGGCTCAATGCAATTTAATTCCGCCGAAACAACACATGTAAAGAAATCAACATAGATTAAGGAGCACTTCAAATGAATAATTGATTTCAATTCTTTACTGATGTCAGACTGTCTACATATAAGTATGTATCATTGTATCAGTATAGATTCATGTAATTGAAACTGGTGGAATTATGTCGAGCATTGATTACAATTACTATCAGAGAGTTTTGCTGAAGACTTCAGATTTCCAACCACATTTAGTGCAGCGTACGCCATGGTGACCAGGATAGTTTGAAGTTGTAAAAATAAGGAACTTCAATGATGGGCACACATTAAAAGAACATAAGTGTTTAACAAAAAGGTGAACAACAAAAAGAAAAAAACATAAACTTAAAGACACAAGAAACAAAGACACACTCCCAACGGGATTAGTACAAATTTGTAATTTCCGTGCAGTGAATTATTAATGTACCGTTTCATGATCAATTATACAAATAAAAAAAGACGTTTCACTATGACACTTAATAATGTAAGCAATAGACTCAGTTTACATCAATTAAACCTGTACTAATAGGTCACTAAATTCCAGAGTAACTCAATAGAATATTTATAATTTGATGGGGGATACAATCTTCCCAGCTCTGCAGATTTGCTGAAGGAGTAGAACATTAGAATCATTGGTTGTGAGTTCTGTCCATTGTAGCTTGTTTGGACACAGGTCCAGGACATGGCTAAATGATTGCAATATTTACCTGGAACTAACCTTGAATAGCATTACTGGAGTGATCTGAAAAGTTCATAGTCAATCAATCAATAATATAATAATACTTTTAGCAAAAAAGTTTATTTTTAATTCACCAATAGTAGAAGGCAATGAGACTAGAAAGGTTCGAACTTTTGTTTAAAACATCACAGTATGGTTGAAATTATATATGGCAAATAGAAAATCCTTATGGATGGTGTTAAGAGAAGCGTGGGAGGTATTGAATAGAAAGTTTTTGGGAAGGGATGGGAATAATAACAAATAACAACAAATAATAACAAAGCTAGCGAATAATGTAAGCTACTGGTCCTAAAAAGTTATTTATAGGTTGTATGTTGGGAGCCTTTTGGAAAGGCACAGTTAGAAAAGTATGGCTTTAAAAAGAAAAACCGGATGGACATCATAAAAAATATGGGAGGGGTTTTAGAGTAGAAAGTTCAGGAGAAAAAAAATAAATAAAAATTTATTATATTTTTAAATAAAAAAAAAAGGAAAATTTTTTTTGTTAAAAATTAACTCTGTCAAAGGGTAGATATAATATAGAGGGAAGAGAGGCCTGGGCTTTTTGTTCACAATTTACCCAAGTAGGGAAAGGATGGGGGGTTGAAAATAATAAAGGGAATATATTATATAAAAAAAAAAAAAAACATGGGGTTTTAAGTGAGCAGCAATTACATTGAAGAAGAAAAATTATCTGCATTTTAAGGATCCCCCCCCCCCCCCAAAAAAAAAAAAAAAAAAAAAAGAAATCATATAAACAGAGGTTTTGGATTTAAGTTGAATGGAATTTTACATACCCTAGCCAAAATACATTTAAACTCATTTTTTCAAAATTCCTACTTTTAAATCCTAAAAAAATTCCTGTCTTAGGTCAGTTACGATCCCCACTTTTTTTTAAGAATGTGAAAGTCAGAAAAATAGTAGAGGAATTTTTAAATTTCATCACTTCCAGGGGTCAGAAGTTTACAACATCAATTTTTTTTTGGAGTTCCCTTTAAATTTTTTAATTTTGGGTCAAACGTTTCGGGTAGCCTTCCCAAGTTCCCCACAATAATTTGGGTGAATTTTGGCCCCATTCCTCCAACAAGGGTGTACTAGTCAGGTTTGTAGGCCTTTGCTCGCACACCCCTTTTTCAGTTCTGCCCACACTTTTTCATAGTTTAGGTCGGGGCTTTGTGATGGCCACTCAATACCTTGATTTTTTGTTTTAAACCATTTTGCCACAATTTGGAATAGCTTGGGGTTTTGTCCATTTGGAAACCCATTTGCACCAGCTTTAACCCCCTGACTGCTGTCTTGAATGTTGTTTTCAATATATCCACTATTTTTCCTTCCTCATGAGCATCTTTTTGTGAAGTGCCCAGTCCCTCCTCCCAAAAAGACCCACCATGATGCTGCCCCCCCTGCTTCCGTGGGATGGTGTTCTTTTGGGTTGGGAAGACCCCCTTTTTTCCCCCAAAAATAACTATGGTTTTTAGGCCAAAAAAGTTTTTTTTTTGTTTCATCAGACCCGAGGAATTTTTCCCAAAAAATACGATCTTTGTCCCCCTGTGCGTTGCAAAATAGTCGGCTTTTTTATGGAGTTTTTTAGCGGGCTTATTCCTTGTGAGCAGCCTTTCAGGTTTTGCGAAAAAGGGCCCCATTTACTTTGGGGAAAAGATACTTTTTACCCTTTTTTCCCCCAGCATCTTAAAGGCCCCTTTTCTTTGTTTGGGGTTGATTTGACTTTTCGCACCAAAGTTTTTCATCTCTAGGGGACAGAACGCGTCCCTTCCTGATGGGGTTTAGGCTGCGTTTGGGCCCCTGGTGTTTTACTGCGTACTATTTTTTGAAGATAACGTGGGCTTCAGCTTTTGGAAAAAGCCCCAAGGATGAAAAAAAAAAAAACCCCACTTTGGAGGGGTTTAAATTTTTTTTGAGGTCTTGGTGATTTCTTTGATTTTTTCCAGATGTAAGCAAAAAGGCCTGAGTTTTAAGGGAGGCCCTTTAAAAACATCCCCAGGGGGCACCTCCAATTTACTCAAAATATGTCAAATAGCCTATGAAATTCTAAAAACCATGACTCATTTTCGGGAATTTTTCCCAAACTGTTTAAAGGGAAGTCAACAGTATTGTAAACTTCTGACCCACTGGAATTTTTGATACATGAATTTTAAGTTAAAAAATTGTCTGTAAACAATTGTTGGAAAAAATTTTTGCATGACAAAGTAGAGCCTAACCGACTTGCCAAAACTAATTTGTTTAAAAAGACTTTTGGAGGGTTGAAAAACAAGTTTTTTTAAATCCAACCTAAGTGTATTAAAAATTTCCCACTTCAAAATGTACAATACACACACCACACACACACACCCAAACACACACACACAACACAAAAAGGTTTTTCAAAAGGGTCCCTGTTCCCCATATGTGCCCCTACTTTTGACCCGAGCTCTATGGGGTAGGGGTGCCTTTGGGATCCGTACAAAAAAGGTAGATAACCAACAGAACTCATACGTAGTAATTACACAGTAAAACAAGACTCCCTTATACCTCAACGATTTTAAGACTCCCCTGTAAGTGTTGTAAATTCCGACTTCCTTTTATCTGCCGTCTTCCAATTCCCCGCTCCTCTCTAAACCCGGGTGTCCCGCCTTTCAGTGGAAAACCCTGCTCCCCTTGCCTCTCTCCCTTTGGCATAGCCTGGGAAAAAGCCAGGGGTTTTAAAAAGAGTTTAGCCAAACCGGGGAATCACAGCATGACGGGGGCATTTTTGGGCTGGGTGGGACAGAGGGGGGAGGGTTGTGTAGTTGGGAAAATGATTTGGACTGCAGTTTTAAGTTCCATTGATAGGTTTGGGAAACAATTTGGGGGGTAGAACGGGGCCAGAAATGCTCTGTTATTTTGCATGCAGGGTTGGTCCACCACTATTGTTCCGACACGGAACTGGGAAAGGGGGGGAAATCGATACCCCCCATTTAAGAAGGGGCGGAGCGGTCAAAGGTAAAAAATGGGGAAAAGTGGTGGAAGAACCAAGAGGGGGGGGTTTTTTCTACAAAAAACTCTGAAAATACTTTTTGGTTTTACTGAGGACAAAAACAATTTTACAACATTTAATAATTTGATTGTTCTCTGCAATATTCAAACCCTTTAAAGGTTTCGTAGTCAATTTTTAGAGGGTTTGATCCCCGGGCACCCAAAAAAAAAAGTATGGCATGACTGTAAGTCGCTTTTGGTAAAAAAGGGCGCTAAATCAATGTTATTATTATTTTAATTCTTTTCCCTTACGGTTTTTTTTTAAAAAAGAGCGTTTTTTGCTGGACCCTACTAGTTAGGCCACGCCCCCTCCGGTTGTATCCTTTTCCAAATTTCAGGAAAACGGAGATGGGAGTTCAGAGGGACATGCAGGGAGATTGGGGAAGTTCAGAGATATGCAGGAGATTGGGGAGTCAGAGGGACATGCAGGAGATTGGGGAGTTCGAGGGACAATGCAGGAGATTGGGAGTTCAGGGGGACATGCATGAGATTGGGGATTCAAGAGGGACATGCCGGAGATTGGGGAGGTTCAGAGGAAACATGCAGGAGATTGGGGAGTTCAGAGGGGACATGCAGGAGATTGGGGATTTCAGAGGGAAATGCAGGAGATTGGGGAGTTCGAGGGACATGCGGAGATATGGGGAGTTCAGAAGGGAATGCAGGAGATTGGGGAGTTCAGAGGGACATGCAGGAGGAGATAGGGGAGTTCAAGGGCTGAGGAGATTGGGGAGTTCAGAGGGACAGCAGGAGATTGGGGATTTCAGAGGGACATGCAGGAGATGGGTAGTTCAGAGCAACAAAGTGAAGTCATCATGGCATGGATGCTGCTATTCCAGACTATACCAACTGGGGGGGGAGCTTCCTCTTCAAAGTGAAGTCATCATGGCATGGATCCAACACAGGCCATCGGCAAACTGCAACCCTTGTGGCAACAGGAACAAACCACCAGTTTGTAGATGCTGAGTGTGAAGCCCCCTTCTGACATTCCCTCAAGCAAGGGAAGACAGTTAGGACTCTAGGACACCATCGGCAGAGTTGGTTATTGACCACATTTCCCTCACATTGCACTCTCGAAAACGATGGACAATTCTCTCCAAGGGACATCCAGACCTGCTAAAGACCCAAGAACCCTGCTGGAAAAGAACAGACCCTCTGGAGTATATATATCACCACTCTGGAATTGAGCATGGAATACTGGCCCAGAATTCCCCAAGACTTGCAGATATTTAAGTCAATTTCTCTATCCAACTCAACATTGATGGGCACTCTCCCACTTTACAAAGTTCCAAACTGCCCAGTTTCTGGCCAATCCTTGGATGAAATTTAGCAATATGGTGGATAATGTCCTAGCAAAACAAAACTCCCGTTTCTCATTGGCCTTTTACTTTGGGAAGAAGAAGCCAAACAGTCCTGGCATTTTGAATCATTTTGTTGGGAGGCACAGCCACCGGAAAGGGAAAGGAGTTTTGAAGGGACACAGCTTCCTTTCAAGCATGTCAGCGTTCATCTGTGACACCCCTGCTCAGGCAATTGGGGGAAAATATGTTAAGGGCCACAGTGGACGCTGTGGAGTGACAAGTGCACTCAAAAAGGGTTCTACTACGATAACATTTACATTTACATTTACGTCAATTTAGCAGACGCTCTTATCCAGAGCGACTTACAAATAGGTGCATTCACCTTATAGCCAGTAGTACAACCACTTTACACAGTGTTTTTTTTTTTTTTTTTTTTTAGGGGGGTGGGGGGGGGGGGGGGGTGTTGGGGTAAGGGGGGGAGGGGGGGGGGGGGGGGGGGGTAGAAGGATTACTTTATCCTATCCCAGGTACTTCCTTAAAGAGGTGGGGTTTCAACATGTCTCCGGAAGGTGTGTGAGTGACTCTGCTGTCCTGGCGTCCTTGAGGGAGCTTGTTCCACCATTGGGGTGCCAGACGCAGCGAACAGTTTGGACTGGGCTGAGCGGGAGCGGGAACTATGCTTCCGCAGAGGAAGGGGAGCCAGCAGGCCAGAGGTGGATGAACGCAGAGTGCCCTCGTTTGGGTGTAGGGACTGATCAGAGCCTGAAGGTACGTCCGGACGTGGTGCCGTTTTCCTCACAGCTCCGTAGGCAAAGCACCATGGTCTTGTAGCAGATGCGAGCTTCAACTGGAAGCCAGTGGAGGTGTGGATAGGAGCGGGGGGTGACGGTCGAGAGAACTTGGAAGGTTGAATACCAGATGGGCTGCGGCATTCTGGATGAGTTGTAGGGGTTTAATGCACCAAGGCAGGGAGCCCCAGCCAACAGCGAGTTGCGAGTATCACTTTTGGGTCATCCTCGATTATTTTTAATGCATTGGTGTCCTCGTGTGTGGCTGTTTTGTTTTAAAAAATTGGCAAAACTAATAATAAAATCAAATTGAAATCACAAAAGGAATGTAGGCTAACAGCTAACCTAGGTACCGCGCGCAAGTTGCAATTTGGTCCCCACACCAGAGGCGATCAGGACACACAGGTTTGAAATATCAAAATAAACTCTGAAAACCAATTATATTTATTTATGCACACCCATGACTGTAAGTCGCTTTGATAAAAGCATCCTGCTAAATGGCATATTTTATTTATTTGGGGACAGGTCGAAAAGCATTAACGGGGGGGGGGGGGGGGGGGGGGGGGGGCTTCCTCTTCAAAGTGATGGTCGATCATGGCATGGATGCTGCTATTCCAGACTGTACCACTGGGGGGGCTTCCTCTTCAAAGTGAAGTCATCATGGCATGGATGCTGCTATTCCAGACTATACCACTGGGGGGGGGGGGGAGTCCTTCCTCTTCAAGTGAAGTCATCATGGCATGGATCCAACAGGCCATCGGCAAACTGCAACCCTTGTGGCAACAGGAACAAACCACCAGGTTTGTAGATGCTGAGTGTGAAGCCCCCTTCTGACATTCCCTCAAGCACTGAAGACAGTTAGGACTCTAGGACACCATCGGCAGAGTTGGTTATTGACCACATTTTCCCTCACATTGCACTCTCGAAAACGATTGACAATTCTCTCCAAGGGTCATCCAGACCTGCCTAAAGACCCAAGAACCCTGCTGGGAAAAGAACAGACCTCTGGAGGTATATATATCACCACTCTGGAATTGAGCATGGAATACTGGCCCAGAATTCCCAGACTTGCAGATATTTAAGTCAATTTCTATCCAAATCAACATTGATGGCACTCCCACTTTACAAAAGTTCAACTGCCCAGTTCTGGCCAATCCTTGGATGAATTTAGCAATAGGTGGATAATGTCCAGCAAAACAAACTCCCCGTTTCTCATTGGCCTTTACTTTGGAAGAAGAAGCCAAACAGTCTGGGTTTTTGAATCATTTTGTTGAGGAGGCACAGCCACCGGAAAAGGAAGGAGTTTTGAAGGGACACAGCTTCCTTTCAAGATGTCAGCGTTCATCTGTGACACCCCTGCTCAGGCAATTGGGGGGAAAATGTTAAGGGCCACAGTGGACGCTGTGGATGTGACAAGTGCACTCAAAAAATGGTTCTACTACGAGAAGAGAATGACTTTCCCTCAAAAAGATGCAACTCTGAGACTGGACAATGCAGTCCCTGATGAACTCCCAAATGACAGCCATCGGTGTGGAGAAACACCACTTGCTTTGCTGTCTGTTGGTTTGGTGACACAGTTCCCACTGGATTACATCTGGTGGACTAGGAGTGACAAGGAAGTTGTTGCATCTTTGGCTAAAAGGACGTCTGGCAACAAGCATGGCGAGCCCAGTGTGGTAAAGGAGACCTCCAAAAGTACTCATGACCTTCAGACCCAATGTTCCGTGCGAGTTCAACAGGAAGCAAAGATCCCATGGAGGAAGTTGAGCGCTGGAAAGCTACTGAATTCAGAGACAGTTCCCTGTACACTACACTGGGCCAGTCAGATTGAAAGGGCTTGTACCAAACTCGAGTGTACAACACCTCCATGCTTCTTGCAGTTGGCATCACCATCCTGTTGAACGTGTCCCTCCAGATTAAGCTGCCCACAGCCTCTTGGTTCTGTTTGTTGACCACTGCAGCAAACTTGATGGAAAAGAACAAGTGTCATACAACATGCATGGGATTGGTGCGCCGCTGCCAATAATTTATTTATTTTATTTAACCCTTGTTTTACCAGTTAAGTTGACTGAGAACACATTCTCATTTACAGCAACGACCTGGGGAATTGTTACAAGGGAGAGGAGGAAGCCAAGAAGTATAGTGACCAAGACAACATCTCTTGATTCCCATTTGAGAACTTCCTTGGGAAAATGAAGGGACTGCTTCACAAGCCTGCCAACTGGAGCAGGTTGTCCATCAGCCCACCCACTGGAGCAGGTTGTCCATCAGCCCACCCACTGGAGCAGGTTGTTCATCAGCCCACCCACTGGAGCAGGTTGTCCATCAGCCCACCCACTGGAGCAGGTTGTCCATCAGCCACCCACTGGAGCAGGTTGTTCATCAGCCCACCCACTGGAGCAGGTTGTTGGTCGACTATCAGAGAAGAAACAACACCTCCAGTTCTCTGAGAGCACAACAGAGGACAGCAGTGACCAATCAGCATGAGCAGTTTTACTTTGGAGAATTTGCTGTGAAAAGGTCAGAGGGAGACAACTGTGTCCTGTTACAAAACCAAGACATTGCTGTTGTACAGAATGTGGTCGTCAACGAAATGGGCAGCACTTTCGTCATCTACAAGAGGTTCAGGAACACGGTTGATTTCTTCACCTACCCTTTGCCAAGATAGGCATTTTTCACCTCTCTCTCCTGATTATCCGATAATCTTCGCTTCACCAACGCTACAAATGTGCTGAAAGAAATACTATCTTCTTCCTGGCCAGGATGGATATGCTGGGTTTCCATGAGCCACTTATAGACATAGCATAGCCCTGTTTGTTTCTGTTCGCCTCTCACAAGGTAAATATCTTAGGGTTTCACTGGGTATCGTGTGATTGTAAATGATTATTAGTTAATTGTAAGTCTTTACGCTTAGTTCTCCCTCTTTTCTCCTGCCTTTAGATCATGAAGCTTGCCGTAGTTCAGTTCCTGGATGAAAAGAAAGCCCACCACTCAGCCCCAGAAAGAAGAACAAAATAAACCATGTATCCATGACAACACCTGGGAAAGAAGCTGCTTCAAGTTCATGAAGGGAGCAGGTCATCTGGCCTGATTTTATGTCTCTGATATACCCTCACTTTAACTGTTAGAGTAATTCACTTGCCTGATGTGAAAGTCAGTGTTTTGCAGGATAATTAATGACTCTACCTTTATTATTCACTGGTCTAGCCAATTGCGAGATGGCACAGTTGTAACGTGCAAATATTGAGGTGCCAGTGGACGGTGGTGTTGATGTGTTAAACGCTTCTCTTCCAGATGCATCGCCAGTCTCACCTTATCAGGAGCTTCTATCGAACTGTGAAAACAGGGCGGTGCCAGCGGATTTTAGAGCTGGTATGTAAAATAGATTTTTTTAAATACTTCATTATATGCAAAGTTCCATTTCTGATCCATAATCAGCTTTCATGTTCAATTTCCAAATGTACTTATCAGTTTTCCGTCCTTCTTACAAACTATAACACGGGTGACACTTACATTACATCATTTAGCAGACGCTCTTATCCAGAGAGACTCACAGTTAGTGAGTCATTAGGCAGACGCTCTTTATCCAGAGAGACTCACAGTTAGTGAGTCATTTAGCAGACGCTTTATCCAGAGGAGACTCACAGTTAGTGAGTCATTTAGCAGACGCTCTTATCCAGAGAGACTTACAGTTAGTGAGTCATTTAGCAGACGCTCTTATCCAGAGAGACTTACAGTTAGTGAGTCATTTAGCAGAAGCTCTTATCCAGAGAGACTCACAGTTAGTGAGTCATTTAGCAGACGCTCTTATCCAGAGAGACTTACAGTTAGTGAGTCATTTAGCAGAACGCTCTTATCCAGAGAGACTCACAGTTAGTGAGTCATTTAGCAGACGCTCTTATCCAGAGAGACTCACAGTTAGTGAGTCATTTAGCAGACGCTCTTATCCAGAGAGACATACAGTTAGTGAGTCATTTAGCAGACGCTCTTATCCAGAGAGACTTACAGTTAGTGAGTCATTTAGCAGACGCTCTTATCCAGAGAGACTCACAGTTAGTGAGTCATTAAGCAGACGCTCTTATCCAGAGAGACTCACAGTTAGTGAGTAATTTAGCAGAACGCTCTTATCCAGAGAGACTCACAGTTAGTGAGTCATTTAGCCAGACGCTCTTATCCAGAGAGACTCACAGTTAGTGAGTCATTTAGCAGAACGCTCTTATCCAGAGAGACTCACAGTTAGTGAGTCATTTAGCAGACGCTCTTATCCAGAGAGACTTACATTTAGTGAGTCATTTAGCAGATGCTCTTATCCAGAGAGACTCACAGTTAGTGAGTCATTTAGCAGACGCTCTTATCCAGAGAGACTCAACAGTTAGTGAGTCATTTAGCAGACGCTCTTATCCAGAGAGACTCACAGTTAGTGAGTCATTTAGCAGACGCTCTTATCCAGAGAGACTCACAGTTAGTGAGTCATTTGGCAGAACGCTCTTATCCAGAGAGACTCCAAGTTAGTGAGTCATTTAGCAGAACGCTCTTATCCAGAGAGACTTACAGTTAGTGGAGTCATTTAGCAGACGCTCTTATCCAGAGAGACTCACAGTTAGTGAGTCATTTAGCAGACGCTCTTATCCAGGGAGACTCACAGTTAGTGAGTCATTTAGCAGAACGCTCTTATCCAGAGAGACTCACAGTTAGTGAGTCATTTAGCAGACGCTCTTATCCAGAGAGACTCACAGTTAGTGAGTCATTTAGCAGGACGCTCTTATCCAGAGAGACTCACAGTTTTAGTGAGTCATTTAGCAGACGCTCTTATCCAGAGAGACTCCACAGTTAGTGAGTCATTTAGCAGACGCTCTTATCCAGAGAGACTCACAGTTAGTGAGTCATTTAGCAGACGCTCTTATCCAGAGACTCATAGTTAGTGAGTCATTTAGCAGAACGCTCTTGTCCAGAGCGGCTTACAGTTAGTGAGTCATTTAGCAGATGCTCTTATCCAGAGAGACTCACAGTTAGTGAGTCATTTAGCAGACGCTCTTATCCAGAGAGACTCACAGTTAGTGAGTCATTTAGCAGACGCTCTTATCCAGGGAGACTTACAGTTAGTGAGTCATTTAGCAGAACGCTCTTATCCAGAGAGACTCACAGTTAGTGAGTCATTTAGCAGACGCTCTTATCCAGAGAGACTCACAGTTAGTGAGTCATTTAGCAGAACGCTCTTATCCAGAGAGACTCACAGTGGTGAGTCAATTTAGCAGAACGCTCTTATCCAGAGAGACTCACAGTTCGTGAGTCATTTAGCAGAACGCTCTTATCCAGAGAGACTCACAGTTAGTGAGTCATTTAGCAGACGCTCTTATCCAGAGAGACTCACAGTTAGTGAGTCATTTAGCAGACGCTCTTATCCAGAGAGACTTACAGTTAGTGAGTCATTTAGCAGACGCTCTTATCCTGAGAGACTTACAGTTAGTGAGTCATTTAGCAGAACGCTCTGATCCAAAGAGACTCACAGTTAGTGGAGTCATTTAGCAGAACGCTCTTATCCAGAGAGACTCACAGTTAGTGAGTCATTTAGCAGAACGCTCTTATCCAGAGAGTTTCACAGTTAGTGAGTCATTTAGCAGACGCTCTTATCCAGAGAGACTTACAGTTAGTGAGTCATTTAGCATAACGCTCTTATCCAGAGAGACTCACAGTTAGTGAGTCATTTAGCAGAACGCTCTTATCCAGAGAGACTCACAGTTAGTGAGTCATTTAGCAGACGCTCTTATCCAGAGAGACTCACAGTTAGTGAGTCATTAGCCAGAACACTCTTATCCAGAGAGTTTCACAGTTAGTGAGTCATTTAGCAGAACGCTCTCATCCAGAGAGACTCACAGTTAGTGAGTCATTTAGCAGAACGCTCTTATCCAGAGAGACTCACAGTTAGTGAGTCATTTAGCAGACGCTCTTCTCCAGAGAGTCTCACCAGTTAGTGAGTCATTTAGCAGACGCTCTTATCCAGAGAGACTTACAGTTAGTGAGTCATTTAGCAGGGGACACTCTTATCCTGAGAGACTTACAGTTAGTGAGTCATTTAGCAGAACGCTCTTATCCAGAGAGACTCACAGTTAGTGAGTCATTTAGCAGACGCTCTTATCCAGAGAGACTTACAGTTAGTGAGTAATTTAGCAGAACGCTCTTATCCAGAGAGACTCACAGTTAGTGAGTCATTTAGCAGAACGCTCTTATCCAGAGAGAGACTCACAGTTAGTGAGTCATTTAGCAGACGTTCTTATCCAGAGAGGACTCACAGTTAGTGAGTCATTTTAGCAGAACGCTCTTATCCAGAGAGACTCACAGTTAGTGAAGTCATTTAGCAGAACGCTCTTATCCAGAGAGACTCACAGTTAGTGAGTGTCATTTAGCAGAACGCTCTTATCCAGAGAGACTTACAGTAGTGAGTCATTTAGCAGACGCTCTTATCCAGAGAGACTTACAGTTAGTGAGTCATTAGCAGACGCTCTTATCCAGAGAGACTCACAGTTAGTGAGTCATTAGCAGAACGCTCTTATCCAGAGAGACTTACAGTAGTGAGTCATTTAGCAGACGCTCTTATCCAGAGAGACTTTACAGTTAGTGAGTCATTTAGCAGACGCTCTTATCCAGAGAGACTCACAGTTAGGGAGTCATTTAGCAGAACGCTCTTATCCAGAGAGACTCACAGTTAGTGAGTCATTTAGCAGAACGCTCTTATCCAGAGAGACTTACAGTTTTAGTGAGTCATTTAGCAGACGCTCTTATCCAGAGAGACTCACAGTTAGTGAGTCATTTAGCAGACGCTCTTATCCAGGAGAGACTTACAGTTAGTGAGTCATTTAGCAGACGCTCTTATCCAGAGAGACTTACAGTTAGTGAGTCATTTAGCAGTACGCTCTTATCCAGAGAGACTTACAGTTAGTGAGTCATTTAGCAGACGCTCTTATCCAGAGAGACTTACAGTTAGTGAGTCATTTAGCAGACGCTCTTATCCAGAGAGACGTACAGTTAGTGAGTCATTTAGCAGACGCTCTTATCCAGAGAGACTTACAGTTAGTGAGTCATTTAGCAGACGCTCTTATCCAGAGAGACTTACAGTTAGTGGGTCATTTAGCAGAACGCTCTTATCCAGAGAGACTTACAGTTAGTGAGTCATTTAGCAGACGCTCTTATCCAGAGAGACTTACAGTTAGTGAGTCATTTAGCAGAACGCTCTTATCCAGAGCGACGTACAGTTAGTGAGTCATTTAGCAGACGCTCTTATCCAGAGAGACTTACAGTTAGTGAGTAATTTAGCAGACGCTCTTATCCAGAGAGACTTACAGTTAGTGAGTCATTTAGCAGACGCTCTTATCCAGAGAGACTTACAGTTAGTGAGTCATTTAGCAGACGCTCTTATCCAGAGAGACTTACAGTTAGTGAGTCATTTAGCAGACGCTCTTATCCACAGCAACTTACAGTTAGTGAGTCATTTAGCAGAACGCTCTTATCCAGAGCGACTTACAGTTAGTGAGTCATTTAGCAGACGCTCTTATCCAGAGAGACTTACAGTTAGTGAGTCATTTAGCAGACGCTCTTATCCAGAGAGACTTACAGTTAGTGAGTCGTTTAGCAGAACACTCTTATCCACAGCAACTTACAGTTAGTGAGTCATTTAGCAGAACGCTCTTATCCAGAGCGACTTACAGTTAGTGAGTCATTTCGCAGACGCTCTTATCCAGAGAGACTTACAGTTAGTGAGTCATTTAGCAGACGCTCTTATCCAGAGAGACTTACAGTTAGTTAGTGCATACATTTTCATACTGGCCCCCTATGGGAAACGAACCCACAACCCTGGCGTTGCAAGCGCCATGCTCTACCAACTGAGCTACATGGGGACACTTCAAGGGGCCAAGAGACCGAAGACAAAAATATAAACGCAACATGCAACAATTAACGATTTTGCTGAGTTACAGTTCATATGAGGAAATCAGTCAATTGAAATACATTCATTAGGTCCTAGTCTATGGATTTAACATGACTGGGAATACAGATATGCATCTGTTGGTCAGAGATACTGTAAAAAAACAAACAAACAAAAAATACGGGCATGACTACGATTTGCCTCATGCTGTGCGACACAAATATTAGAAATAATTCACAACTGCCTCAATAATTCATAACTGCCTTAAATAGATATTATGGTTGAAACAGAGCTCTTGCGCATAGAGTTGATCAGGCTGTTGGTTGTGGCCTGTGGAATGTTGTCCCACTCCTCTTCAATGGCTGTGCAAAGTTGCTGGATATTGGCGGGAACTGGAACACGCTGTCGATCCAGAGCATCCCAAACATGCTCAATGGGTATGTCACCCATGTCATCTGGCGAGTGTGCAGGCCATGGAAGAACTGGGACATTTTCAGCTCCCAGGACGTGTACGGATCCTTGGGGCCGTGCATTATCATGCTAAAACATGAGGTGATGGCAGATGATGAATGGCACGACAATGGGCCTCAGGAACTCGTCATGGTATCTCTGTGCGTTCAAATTGCCATCGATAAAATGCAATTGTGTTTGTTGTCCATAGCTTATGCCTGCCCATACCATAACCCCACCGCCACCATGGGGCACTATGTTCACAATGATGACATCAGCAAACATGACGCCTCGATGTCTCGGAGCTCTACAGACAATTCCTTCGACCTTATGGTTTGGTCTTTGCTCTGACGTGCACTGTCAACTGTGGGACCTTATATAGACAGGTGTGTGCGCCTTTCCAGATCATGTCCAATCATTTGAATTGACCCCAGGAGGACTCCAATTCAAGTTGTTGAAACATCTCAAGGATGATCAATGGAAAGAGGGTGGGGTCATCCGCTAACTGACTAATAATGATCTCCTGCAGTAGAAATACCCTTTAAAACACTTCTCTTAATATGAGAAGTAAGAAGCTGTGTGTGTCTAATAGGAAGAGAGGGTGAACTTGGTCACCCTTGTCTGATACCCCACATTAATTCAAACCTTGTGGTCCTCTGTAGCTCAATTGGTAGAGCACGGCGCTTGTAATGCCAGTGTAGTGGGTTCGATCCCCGGGACCACCCATACGTAAAAATGTAATGCGGCACATGACTGTAAGTTGCTTTGGATAAAAAACGTCTACTAAATGGCATATTAAGTACGTTTCTGCTGGCTTTCAATTGATAGAGCTATTATCATTTCTATATAGAGTATTAATAGATTTACAAAATAAATCTCCATAGACAAAATGTTTTAAGGGTCATGAAAAATATGTAATGTTCTACTTTATCCTGTATCTCAGTTGGTAGAGCATGGCGCGCTTGCAACGCCAGGGTTGTGGGTTCGTTTCCCACGGGGGGGGGGGGGCAGTATGAAAATGTATGCACTCTCTAACTGTAAATCGCTCTGGATAAGAGCGTCTGCTAAAATGACTAAAATTTAAAATGTATCGAAAGCTTTATAAAATCCCCAAAAGAGAATAAAACTCTCATCAGAGACCAAATCTGAGTAATCTATGATATTTAATACCAGTGTGACATTATTCGAGATTTGTCTATTTCTCATCAACCCTGACCGGGACTCATCTATAACGGCATCCAAAACCAGAGCTATTAGCTTAGAATCGTTATTTAAAACACAAAGTGGATGGCAATTATCAATGAGTAACAGTATTTTTTTAAGTTAGGTCGAGTAATTAAAAACCTTTCGTTAGAGAGGGCTAGCATACAAACTGTAGCACAGACACTAGATCAATATGATGTTGACAAATAGTGCATTGTGGGTAGTTTAGAAGATATTGGAAATAAGTTAATAAATATGTAATAACCCCCAAAAACATAACAATGTTTGTACTTATAGGTAACCAGATTATGACTACAACTACGTTATTAAGTGTTTAAAACGCCACTGTGTTGTTACATTGGTGAGTAAAAACTCATGCTTCCTACCTTTAACTTTTTTGTCTGAAAATAAAATCTACATTTTACTAACTTCGGTACCCACTCAGTCAGCAGATGGGCGATGTGGGACTTTAAGGCTATGCTG
>CM072244.1:39171290-39196352 GCA_036851935.1 Coregonus suidteri | reverse complement strand
TTTCCCGTTCGATGTTTTAAAAATTTTAACTGAAATCTACACTGACTGTGGGTCTATAACTCTCACATAGCCTTAATTTTACTTCCTGCAAAATCAAGATTTCTTGCAGTAAATAAACAAAGAGGCTAAATTATACGGGGGAAACGGAGTGGAAAATTTTTGATTTCTTATTTCAAAATTTTGAGAGAATAATGAAATTTAGATACCCCCTTAAGGTACTTTTTTACAGCATCATAAAAGGATTAGATTTCAAGCACAAAAAATTGCATCCTACCCGAACTGCAATTTTAGCAGTAGTGTTTGCCTAAAAAACTGTTGCTGATCATGCTGGAGAAAGGGAATCCGCTGCCTGTTTTTGAATAAAGGTTTTTTCATAACAAGGATTTCAGCGTCGTTTTACAGATACCTGCATGCATCTGGAGAACAGTGGACCAAACAATTTTTGTTCTGACCCCCTTTTGTCCCCCCAAGTTTTATAATTTTTACCCAGATAGGGGGGTTTTCCCCTACAGACCAACCCCATCACTCCACCAACAGATTCCTCGTTTTGGGTCTCCTATAAAAAGCTTCCAGAGTCCCCGGGGCCCAAAACAAATTCTCTAAGTACCATTTGAAAAACACTAAAAAGTCTAAATTCCTTAAAACCCCACACTACCTTTGAAAAGAACAGTCAAAAATTTTCCTTAATGCACACTCCCATTTGCAAAGTTAAAAAAGCATGAATTCCTTAGATCCAAAAAAATTTTAACTGAAATTGGAATGATGTAGGTCTATAACCTCTCACATAGCCTTAATATTACTTCCGCAAAAATGTACCCCAAATGTAGGCAAAATCTTACTCGGGAACGGAGGGGAAAATAGATTTATTCTTTCAACATCTGAAAATGCGAATGCACAATAAAGATCCCACCTGTAGAGGTACTATCTTTATCAGCATCAAAAAACTGATTAAAATTTCAAGCAAATAAAATAGAAATCCTACCGAACTGCAATCTTCCAAAAAAAAAACGGGTTTTTTGGCTCGTTTTCACAGTTTTCCTTTTGTCCTTACAACCGGTAAAACTGATGGCTTTGGGAAATGATGCAGAAAAAAATTTTTCCCCTTTTTTGAAATGTTTATTGCATTTTCTCCAAGCCCCAAAAACGTCTTTGTCCCCCCCCCCGGCAAAGAGATGGCCAGAGAAAACTTTTCCCCCCGATTCAAACTAGTTTGGAAGCATTAATTCTTGATGTGTGACATTATTCTGGGAGAAAGGGGTTTTATTTGGGCCTTCTGGGCAACATAATGACAGAAGAAACGGATGTATCTAATTTTTAGAAAAAGATACTAAAAAATAGCCACCAAAATGTGGGAAATTATAAGCAGTAACTTTTAAATCAGGTTAAAAAAAATATCCTGCCCCCCCTTAAAAAATTAATAAAAAATTTCCCGCAGTCTCTGACTGTAGTCAACGTTTTTTCCTATATTACGGGGTTAGGGTCGTTTTAGGTCCCCAGATGTCCACTTTATCACATAAAATTGGGGGCTGGGCGGGGGGGAAGAGGGGTTTTTTCCCAATTGCGGGTGAACAATCAGTGACCCCCCCAAAAAAAGCCACCCAATTACTATTCAGCTTCAAACATCTCCCGTAGGGGGAATGATTATCTGAAAAGAAGTAAGAAAACAATCTGGTTATTTTTACAATTTTTTTTTTTGCCATTTTTTGCGAGAATTTTTTTTGGTTTGTTAAACGCTTTTCCCACCCCCAGTCCCAGTTTGGCGAGTGGTCTTTCGGGTTTATGATTCTTCCCTTGACGTAAAACCCTATGGACGGGAAACGCTTTTTTTTAAACAAAAAACCCCAAAAAACAACCCCTTCTCGGTAACTTGCTAGAAAACAAAAAAAAAAAAACATTAAAGCTATTTGGACCATTTTTTGGGTGTATTTAACCTCAGGGGTTTTAAACACACTGTATATGTTGTACTTTTTAACCCCTTTTAATTTTTCTTTTTTACGTTGTCAGCTGTCTGGTTTGTTCATTAGCCCAGAAACTGGGTTTTAGTGCTAATGCAAAATAGCTAGCAAAACTCACGTCCCCTATTTGAGCTCACTAAGTTCCCTTTTCCCCCTCCCAAAAAGAAAATAAAGGTCTTTTTGGACGGAGAAAAAAAATCCCGCGCTAAAACATTTACGTGAAAGAAGAAACATTTTCGTGAAAGAAAAAAACATTTACTGTAAAGAAGGGGAAAGTGGGGAAACTATCCCCGTGAAAGAAGAAGCCCCGGATTTTTAAGGAAGGGGAAGAACCCTTCGGAGGAAAAGAGGGGGGTGCTGTGTTTGTAGTGAAGAGGAGGAGTTTACTGGTGCATTAAAAAGAAGAGGAAAAAAGTTTTGAAAAAAGGGGGGAGAGGGGATGACTGCCCACTTGGGAAAAAGGGGAAGAAAAAAAAAGGAAGGGGACTGGAGGTCTGTTTAACCCAGTGATTCTATCTTAAACAGGGGCACCTATAATAATAAAAATAATTTAAAAAGCCTTTTTAGCAGACGCTTTTATCCAAAGGGGCCTTTACAGCAGCATGCATCATTTTGTGTATGGGTGGCCCGGGGACAAACCCCAACCCCTTGGCTTTTTACAAGCGCCGTGCTCTACCGTGAGCTAAAAGGGGGACCCCCAATATACATATGCAGTTGTTTAAAACTAATGTGTGCTATTAAAATGGATTCAATTCGGGGGTCTACACAATAAATTTACCCTTTAAATTTTTTTTCCCACGTTAGATCGGGGGTCTCCCCTTTTCAAGCATGAGAGCTCCCTTTAAAAAACGAAACATTCTGTAGCTACTCTTTTTTTCTTTAGCTTTAAATTGGGCACTTTCTTTTTTTCCCTTTCAAATCTCCGGGAGTTTGGGCGGGGTTTAAAATCACGGGGGAAAACCCGGGGGGGAAAAAGCCATTTTAAAACCCTTTGGTGTTGTGAAAATTTGGGGTTGTTTGCTCATAACCTGTTATTTCAAGCCCGGGCCCATGTATATACGTGGGGAAAACCAAGTATTTGATACACTGCCGTTTTGCGGGTTTTTCCTACTTACAAAGCATAAAAAAGGTCTTTTTTTTTTATCATGGGTTACACTTAAAACTGTGAAAAGACGGCCCCCCCCCGGAAAACAAAACCCAGAAAATCACATTTTTATGATTTTAAGAAATTTAAATTTTGGCTTTTTTGCTGCCCCAAAGTTTTGACACCTCCCAACCCAGAAAGAATTCCGTCTCTCAAGACCTTTTTAGTTTTTTTTTTAAGAAGCCCTTTCCTTTTCCCCAAATAAATTCCCCTGTATTAACTGCACCTGTTTGAACTCTTCCCTGTATAAAGAAAAAAAACTTGTCCCACACACTCAATCAAACAGCCTCCAACCTTCCAAAAGGGCCAAAGCCCCAGAGAGCTGTGTAAGGACATCAGGGATAAAAATTTAGACCTGCAAAAGGGCGGGATGGCTAGGGGGACAATGGGGAAAGCAGTTTGGTGAAAAAGGCAAAAATTTGTTGGCGAAAAATTTTAAAAAAGGGAAAAGGGTTCAAAAAAAAATGAGGGTTCTCCCCCTGGGTTTTTCCCGGGGGGCCCCTGAAAGCCCTAAACCTATTGGGGCATCAAGGGATCATAGAAAGTGAGGGATCACCCCAAAAAAATACACCGGGACCTTGTCAATGCCCTAAAGAGAGCGGGACCACAGTCTAAAAGAAAACCATTAGTAACACACAAACCCCCGGGTTAGGGATTAAAATCCTGCAGCGCCCCAAAGGCCCCCTGCTCAAGCCAGCGCAGGTCCAGGGCCCGTCTAATTTTTACCAAATAAACCATTTTGGAGGGATCCGGGGGGGGAGGAGGAAGGGGAAAAAGGTCATGTGGTTTGATGAGAAAAAAATAGAGTTTTTTGGGTCAAAAACCCCAACTCGCCGGGTTTGGAGGAAGAAGAAGGATGGGGCCCAACCCCAAAAACCCCCCATCCCAACCCGTGAAGATGGAGGGGGAAAACATCTTTTTTGGGGATGTTTTTTCTGAAAAGGGGGCAGGACGACGCCCCGTATTGAGGGGGAAAATGGGCCCATTTTTTACCCGCGAAAATTTGGGGCCAAAAAACCCCCTTTTCCTCAGTAGGCATTGAGAGGGGGCGGGGGCGGGGTTTCCAGCATGAAAACGCCCCAAAAACAGACAGCCGGGGAAAACTAAGGGTTGCTCCAAGAAGTTTTTTTTTTCCGGGTTTCCTGGAGGGGCCCTACCAGTCCCCCGACCTAAACCCCCATAAAAAAATTTTTTGGAGGGAGCTGAAAGTCGTTTTTGCCCCGCGACAGCCCCAAAACCTAAAAGGGTCTGGCAAAGGGTTTCTTTTGGGAGGAGTGGGCCCAAAAATCCCTCGGTTTCAGGTGGGGTGCAAACCGGGTCAAGACCTACAGGAAACGTATGATCTCTGAATTGCAAACAAAGGTTTCTGAAACCAAATATTAAGTTTTTGCTTTCAAAATGTATAATACTTTTTCCCATCCCAATTAAATCCCAAAATTTTAAATTATTTAAAAAAATCAAAAAATGTAAATTTTCCCCGGGTTTTTTTGTTTTCGATTCCGTTTCCCGGGTTGAAGTGTACCTATGAAAAAAATTCCAGCCCTCTACAGGGTTTGTAATGGGAAAACCCGGGAAAAAAATTGGGAGTGTATCAAATACTTTCTCCCCACTGTATTGGCCCAAAAAGGGGCAAAAAGAAAAATAAAAAGACAGTGGCAAAAAAAATTAAACCACCCTTTTTTTTCATCAAAAAACCCGGGAGGGCAACCCCCTGTCTGGTGAAGCCACAAAGCATTTTGGGCATGTAAAAAACATTACATGCCCAAAACAGAAAGGTCAAGCAAGTTAACTTTTTTCCGACTTTTTTTTGTACCACTAAAAAATTTGTTTAAAAAACACAGAGATTTCCGAAAGGGTGGGCCAAAGAAAACGGGACGGGGCCTCCACTATTCCCAATTTAACTTAAACTTTCCCAACATCATCATATCCCCTTTATTTTTTAGCCCAATACAGTGACAACTAAAAATCCAAAAAAACGTTTAGCCCAATCAAAAAGCAAAAATTTTTTAGTGGCTGCCCAAAGGGTTCTTTTTTTGTGTGCTGCGTTTGTTTTTTTAAAGGATTTTTTTAAAGTGAAATTTCCCCCTTTAATTTCATCTTCCCCCTTTAAATTTAATTTTAATTTGTGCATCGGGCCCCTTTAAATTTAATTTAATTCCCCCTCTAACGAGTAAAGGAATGTCCATCTTTTGTGCTGGTCAGCGTGGTTCTTACTGCTGTTCCCCATGTCATGGCAGAGTTTCCCAAATACCAAAAAATAGTTACTCATGATATGCTTCTCCCAGGAAAGGGCCTATTTTACTTAACATTTAAATTGGAAAGGGGTTTTTTGGGGAAAGTATTTAAAAACCTTCTCAATTAAACTTTAAAGTGCAGTGGGTTTTACGTTGTCACGTCAACTTGCTACACACGGGGGGATAGAGAAACGCCCTCATCACACAGACAGACGGGGCAATATTGGGGATTTTAAATTTGGGCAGATATTTTTTAATTTTTGGTTTTTAAACCTATATTTGGCAAACCCAGGGGGGGAAAAATGTAAATGTTGTTTTTATTAGATGGTGCGGGGAAAGCTTGGGGGTGCCGGATATTTTGTGAGTTTTGTTTATGACATTTTGCGAGGGAAACCCACATAAAAAAATTGCTTTTTACTTTGGGGGAAATTTTTTTTGGCGAGCTATGAGCTTTTTGGAGACCCCGCACCCGATATTTTTTGATTTTTGGGAGTTCGCCCCGCAATCCCTCAATGAAGGTCAAAGGATGATGAGAGGATATGTCTAGAATCAAAAAGAAAAGTGTTTAAGCTACACTCTACATTTTTGGCCATTCCTTCCGTTTTTAAAAAAGTGACTTTTGGTTTAAATGGGGAATGTTTGCCCCTTTTTTTAAGGGGGACCGTTTTTAACCCGGGACAATCTGCAAAAATTTGGTTTTTACAGAAAAATGGCAATTCTCAATAGAAATTTCATCGGAAGGAAGGTTTGTTTGACTCCCAAAAATTGGGAGATAGGGCCTAAAATTTGCCCCCCTTTTGCTTTAACCCCAACCCTACCTGAGCACCCATATTTGGTCATTGATAAAGAAAAAAAGGGGTTTGATTTTGTATTATCGGGAAATCTTAAAAAAGGGTTTAAGCTTTTGCGCCCTTTTCTTTTTAAAAAAACTCAAGGGTTTTATTAGGCCTTAAATTTTAGCTGTAAGGAAGACAGACTGGGGCGGGGAAACCTGTTTACCACATCATCTACCCTTTAAAAATTAAAAAAAAAACTCATGTCTGATTTCATGACTTTTTGGTTGACATTTTCAGTTCATTTTAAAAATGTTTTAAGAGGACGAATCAAGACCTCCCTATCATTTTGTTCTTTTGATCATTCTGGTTTTAAAAAATTTTGGAAAAAATTTGATGACCTGGGGTTTTTGGGGGGATCTAGTCTGTTTTAAAAATATTAAAAAAGGGCCCAGTTTGATCATGTGGGGGTTTTCATTCAGGGCTCGAATCCCCCCCAGGGGTCTCAGGGGAAAAGGTGCTGTACTAGCACCCCAGTATTGACTTTTATATAATAATGAATTTTTGTAGGGAAACCTGCCTAGATCAACACCCCTACTATGAGACGCTTTTTAATATGGGCCCAGGTTCTCTGTTGACTAAATATTTGTCGTTTTTGGGGCCAGGAGAGGATTTAACTCTCACTCTGATGGGGGGAGGCCCCCTTTTCCAGGGGAACCAAAACCAAAAAGAACCAAAACCACCAAAGACGCCCCCAGGGCTCCAGTGTTCAAACTATTTTTTTCCCCCTCAGGGACCCTAAAAATTCCCATGAGGAATACACCCCTTGCAGAAGCCTTCCCAATGCCCCCAAGGGGAAAAAGGGTTTTTTCGTGGTCGGCAAGGGAAAAAAGCATGAAAAAATACACACAGGAGAAAACCTTTAAACCACCCCTCTAAATGGGAAAGGGGTTTTCCCACTTCAGGGCCCCTTTGAAATATATGTAAAATACATACAGGAGAGAACCCTACCACTGCCCCCGGGGTAAAAATATTTTTAAACCCCGGTTACCCGGGCCTGATACACAAAGAGGACACAAACAGGAAAAGCCTTCCCCACTGCCCCAGTGTGGAAAGCGTTTTCCACATCATGCCCCTGTAAAAACCATGAGCAAACACTTTCTGTAGAAAACCTTTTCCCCACTTTTTCAAATTGGAAAAGTGTTTACAAATTTTAAGAGTACCTAAAAAGGCCATGAGAAAAGACATACACGGGAAAAAGGGCCTTTTTCACTGCCCCCACTGGGGAATAAAATTTACCGGGTTTCAGCAACAAAGGAGCAGGAAAATCCACCCAGAGAAACTTTATGAAGGGAATCCCCAGTGGGGAAAGATTTTTTACCCTTTTAGGGAAACCCGAAAGCCATGAAAAAAACACACAAAAGGAAAGGCCTTCCCACTGCCCCCGGGTGTTTAGAAAGGAATATAAACGTAAAAATGGACTTAAAGCATGAGGGGAACACACAAACTGTTTCCCCCCCTTGTCTAAATTTTTGATGAAAAAATTTGGTCTTTTGTTTAGGGCACAGAAATAAAATTGTAAAAAAGCGCATTCTAAAAGACCTTTGTTTTGTTTTTTTTATTTAAACACCGAACTGAATTGGATTTGTCATTTTTGAATGTAGAATGTAGTGTCGAAAAAACGATGCAAATTTATGCTGTGATGACAAGAAACCCGCGAAAATGCCCCTTGATTAAAAATGTTTATTAAAATAAAAATTTCCCCCGCAATTTAGGGGACCCCTTTCGACATCCTGGAAAACCAACCCCCAACCCTCAATTGTTATATTCTCCCCCGGCCTTTTGTTTAAACCCAGGGTATTTATAATATGTCATAATATGGGGGGTTTTTCCCACAGCCCAACCCCGGGCCCCTCCCCAAAACCAGACCTCCTCTTTTGGGGGGGCCCCCTATAGTAATGCTTTCCAGAGCTTCCGAAAGCGATAAACTTCCTCAAAACAACTTTTTTGAAAACTCAGCAAAGTAAAAACTTTTTTAAAAATAAAAATATTCTGTGATTAAATTATTTTTTAAAACCTCTTTTTTTCTTTCTGGGTGTTTTTTCTGCGGGGTAAATTCCCCCCGGAGCACTCCCACATCATCAAGTGTCTTTTCTACTGTTTTCCCCCCGTTTTTTATTTTTTGGTTGGGGGCCCATGCTGACATTAGAAATCACAAAAGGCGACTTTAAGGGAAAGTTTTTTGGTCTTTAAATGGGCAATCTGCTATTCTAATCCATTTTCAAATGAATAATACGTTGGGCCAAAGATCTGAAAGGGCCCTATAACGGGGGGGGGGTAGTACTTGCCAGGCGCCGGGTTTTGGGTGTCAAAAACTGAAACACTGCTGGTTTATTGCCCGCTAAAACATTTTCCCCGGGTTTTTAAAAATGGGCCACCCCCCAAAAGGGAAACATCCACCCAACGTGACGAAACTGTGGGAGGTATTGGAGTCAACAGGGCCAGCCCCCTGGGGAACGTTTTTGGACCCCCTTGTAAAAGTCCACCCCCATAGCCGCAAAGGAGTCCACCCCCCATAGCCACTAGAGCCCAACGCCCATACCCACTAGATTTCCACGCCCATACCCGGGTGAATAGGGGTGCTGCAGACCCCCTGACAAATTAAATTAAAAAATATATATTTAAAAAAAGGATATTTTTTTAAAATAGTGCACTGGGGCCTTTTCTAGTCTGGATTAGCTGAAGATTAGCCTTCTGTTTCACAGCCCCCCAGAAAAAAGTAGAGCAAAATGCCCCAAAAATTTTTTACATTTATATTTAAATCCTTTTGCAGACCTGGTTTTTTGTCAAAAAACTATTTGGAAGCGATAGAATGGAATTTTTTAAGGGCTAAATTTGTTTTGACACGTATTTAATTAAAAGACCCCTTTAAAGCATACTTTTAAATTATATTTTGTGAGCTAATCATACAAAAAAACAATGAAAAAACCTTATTTAAAAAAAGGGGTTAAAGTATTTTTTTGGGGAGGTCAATGTAACGTCCCCACTACATAAAAAATACTTGAAATAATGTAAATTTGTCCCTAAAAATTTAATCGAAAAATTCTGTAGAATTTAAATTTATTACTATGGGTATCGAGGCTGCTCCTACTGGGGAGTGCCAATATGGCCCCACCGGGGGCTTGAAAGCCCCTTAATGGGGCCCGTACATAGTATCTGCAATCCGGATTTAAATACATAATTTCTTATGACATTTTTTGCCCCGAAAGATATGAAAATTTTTCCCAAAAATGCGTTAAACCCCCCCAGTAAACAGAAAGACGATGTGTCTCTTTTAAATGATTTTTTTTGTTAGGTTTTAATCTAGTGGACGGGGGCGGGAAGCTTTTTTTAACCCAAAAAATAACTACTCATTAGCTGCCCCTATCCCTTTCTAAAAAAACATAAAACCAAAAAATCGGGGGTTTGGAACCATTTTTTTGAATATTAACCCCAGGGGGTTTTTTGACGCACGTTTATTTTCTCCTTTCTTATATTGTTTTTAGTCAAGCTAGTGGTTAAAATAGCGTCCGGGCCCAAGTGCTAGGGCTATCGTAATTAAAAAAGCAAGCTAGGGTACTAGCTAGCTAAAAATCCACAACCATGGCTCAATAAGCTACTCCTCCTACTAAAGAAGAGGTCCGCTGGACGGAGGGAAAAAAGCTCTGGGGGCTGAACATTGTTGTGGAAAAAGGGAAGAGGAGGATTCAAAAGTGAAAGAGGGGGGGATGACTTTCCCAGTCAAGAAGAAGGGTAAAAAGGTTTCGGAATGAAAAAAAAGAGGAGGAGGGAAAACACACATGAAAGAAAAAGATTTAAGTGAAAGGAGGGGGGAAAAAAGGTTTTTGGGGGTAATTGGGGGGAGGATTTACAGTGAAAAAAGGAAAAAGGTTTTTTGGGGTAAATAGGGTGAAAGGAAGGTTCAGTGAAAGGGAAGAGGATGCCCTTTTTGGAGTGGAAAAAAGGAGGGACCCCCTTTTTCTGCCAGGGAAAAAAGGGGAGGAAAAAGCTTTCAGGGTGAAAGAGGGTTTTTTTTAGTTAAGGAAGACGAGGGCCTTTTTTCAAGTGAAAGAGGAGGGGGAAAGAAATTTTTAGAAATGAAAGAGGAGGGGAATGAAAAAAGAAGATGAATTTCACGTGAAAGGGGGGGGGAGGCTGAAGAAGAGGGGGAGGGAAAGGGCGGGGGATCAGATTTTAAAAACCAGGAGTATTTTAAAAACAGGGGCACAAAAATATGGGAGTATTTTAAATAAGGTTTTTTTTTAAAGGGGCGGTTTTTGTTGGTCTGTACGGGGGAGTTGTTATTTGGGCTGGGAAACCCGGGGCGGGGTGTTCAATAGGGCGAAAGGTGGGGACGCACTTTCCAAACGGGAAAAAGGGAAAGGGGTTTTTTTTTTGATCAATTATATCACGGGAAAAGTATTTTTTCGTGTTGTAAACTAAACTGCCACAGTGCCCCCACGCCACTAAATGCCAATCAGGGAAAATTTGTGCTTCCCAAAAGGCCCCCCCCTTTTTTTTGGGGGATTTCAGTCAGGGTTTTTTAAAAAAACGGGCCCGAAAATATGTCATAGAATCCCATGTAAAATCTAATTTTTTTTTAAATTTTGAGCTTTCAATACAAATTTCCCGGGTGTCTGAGGGCTTGCACTTTTCGCGCTTTCGTCCCTACGGAACGGAAACCCTAACGTAACTAAGAAAAGGAGGATAGCAGCCCAATTCCCAAATTTAATACTCTATCAACTGGCTAGGCTTTAGGGGCAAAACCCCTTGGTTTTTTGAAAGAAGTTTTCCCTTTTTTCGGCGAACAAATAAGAAAATTTGGGAACGAAAAAATTAGGACCTCCCAGACCCAAAATTTTAAAAATTAAAAGGGGGTTTTACTAAAGGGGGGGAAATCCTACACCCAGGATTTTCCAAAAAAAAGGTATGAAACGAAAAAAAACCCGGCTAGCGGCGGGGATGTAGCTAAGCGTTTTCTGCACCCCGCCTTACCCTTTTACCCTGAAGGCCCGGGCCCTTTAGCAGCACCGTTGGACAGCGACTGGTGTAACCGACATGCACCTCTTTTAGAAAAAATTAAGAAAAATGAGGGGTTTTCAAAGAAACCCAAAAGGGGTAGCTTTTTTAGAATTTTTTTCTTTTGGGGGGAAATGAATTTGCCCTCCAAAATGGATGAGGGAAAACAGGGTAGCTGTTTCCCCCGCCACAACGTGGGTTTTGGAAAAAACCGCCCCCTAACCTCAGCCGGTAATCCCCTGTGGGGAAGTTTTTCGGAGTGTTTTATTAGCTTTTGCGAGGCAAAGATGAAAAAATGGGGGGCTCCACCAACCCTGGTATTTTTCTTTTTTAACTTTTTCAAAATTTTTGGCCCCAATTTTGATGGGGGTGTTTTTATGACCATCTTAAAAAAGCTAAAGTTTTTAGGGCACATTTAAAAACCCTTTAAAAAAAAAAGGGACTGGGTGTATGCCCGCGGGCAAAAAAAGGGGAAAAATTTGGAGGGGGTGAAGTCTGGAACTTTTTGTACTATCCAAGCTGACAGACCAAAGGATTTTTCTACACAGACACAGTTTGGGTTGTGTGAGGTACATTGATAAACAAGCACAAAGTGCAGGAGCGCTTTTTTGAGGGCCTTCCCCTCTCGGAATCAAACCCCGTCTCAACGCCAGTGTAAATTTTGGGGAGACTGAACGGCTTTTTTCCGAGAAGGAAAAATCCCAAACCATTGCGCAAGCCCTTAAAGATGGACCAGTGGATGAGGGAGGGGAAGGCTGGGGTTGGGAGAAAAAAAGGGGTAGCATTTCCAAAAAGCCCCTTTCGTGGGTTTTCTTTTCGCTCACTGAAAATTTTATCATGCGCAAGCTACTTTTTCGCATCAAAAAAAAATGAACATTTTTTTCCGATCTGAGCGGGGTTACAAAAAGTTTTTTTCCCGGGCACCCCCAAAAGCACCAGAAATTTTTGACCAGAAATTTTTGCACGAAGACTGCCCAGACCCCCCCTCCCCACGGGGAACTTAAAAAGCAAGTCGGAAAAACTGTCTACGGGGAAAAGAGACGACCCCATAGAATGTTTTTGAAAACCATCCGGGGCGGGTTCATTGGGGTTTATTTGACAAGGCCCACGTGAGAGAGGCATCGGGGTACTGAGGTGCTGCATTTAGAAGGGTTTTTTATTTTTTTCCCGCGGCTTTTTTACAAACAGCCCCCCGTCCCACATTTTGTACCCGAAGCTACAGAAGAAAGGGCACGATGCTGTCCCCCATCAAAAAGGCCCCCGACCGTTCACAAGCAGTGGCAGGCCCCAAGGGAAGATTAAAAAATATCATTCGTCTTTTTCAAAGCAGAGCTTTATTTGAAAAAAAGTATGCATGAAAGGAGACCCGCATTTTGTTTGAAATTACATTATTTTCATTATATAGGCCAGTGGGGTAATCTATTTTATTTTATATTTCTATGGGTATGTGCATGGGGTAAAAAGTGGATAACACATTCTAAAATTTTACTTTAAAAAAAGGGAAAAAAAAAATAAACTTTTTTGGAAATTTATCTAAGACTTAATTAAAAAGTTGGAAATCCAACCTTATGAGACACAATTCTTTTCTTTTTTATTCCTCTTTTTAGTCAACTTTAGCATGGATCATAAGCTTATGAGCACCACTGTATACTGTGTGGACATCAGGCTATGTGAGACACAAAGGCTAACTTAACACTAAAGACTATGCATCCTGCTCATTTTACGTGGAACTTGGAATTATTCTGTTACTATACATCAGGATTAACATTGCATATACCTGGCATAACATCATAGACAACAATACGGTAACAAAGCCAACAAACACATGGTTCTGTTTGCCTTCAGGGACTCCTCTCAACAGCAGCTGCAAGAAGCAACAGGAGCGCAAAAAGACCAAGAAACAGGCTTTGAGAGAAAGAGGAGAAGCAGAGAGAAGGCTGTTCTGAAGAGGTCTGGCAACACAATCCTGGATCACACCAAAGAAAGGTTCTCTTTTCTCTGGCCACATTAGTGAGTGCTACTTTACTGCAAGCAGACATTGTTTGAAAGGTACTGCCATCATGTTCCTGATGAAGGCCTGAATGCCACTGTGAATGCATACCCAATGGCGTGTAGAAAGGCACCCAGCTCAAGACAGAAACTATATCTGATCTATGAGAATTCCTGAATACAAGACGGAGGCTGTGTTTGCACTGGCACTGTACCAGGTTTCATGGAGCTACAAACAACCTACAGGAGGACGTTCTCTGAGGACTGAGGGACCTCTGTTGAAACATTCCTCATAACTTAACTCCCATGACAACCGCTGACTGAAAGCTGAGAGATGTTCGCAAACTTTGACACGAGTTAATAATTTTCCTGCGAAATTCAATGGGCCAGCAGGAAACGTTCTGAATGCACTGGCCATGCTTTCCATGGAGAGGGAAAAACTAGTCCTCAGCATTGCCTGAGTTCAATGAGAAAGTCAGTGAAACGCTTTGCGGTATTGAAACAGAGACGAGAACAGTTTCAGTACAAGTAATGTAGCCTCTCTTGCTCTTTGTCCTCCCTCCCTGTCTCTTTTAAACACACACACGCCCAAATCAGTTCACAGTTGATGTTGTTAAAATAATTAGTTATCTTCATTTTAAAAAAAGTTAAAACAAACACAAAAAAATCTGTTCATGTTCTTTTTTTACAAATCTATACAATTGGCCAGAATATGGTTGTTCAGATATACAAATCTATACAATTGGGCCAGATATGGTTTGTGGATTGTTCATTTTACCCAACCGCCATACAGATAGCTTGTGTTTCTACCTTTCTAGAAAATTACTTTTCAAAATTCTCGTTTCAGGCAAACTGTCTATTCACTGTTCATTTGCACAAATCTATACAACGAGGGCAGAATATGGAAGTCTATAAAAAATGTCTTATTACCAATAACTTGCATCAAATGTTTTTCAGTAGCCTCGATCAAAAGCTCATGCTTGCTTGGTGTGAATTATGCTCAGTGGGTGCACATATTGCCAATTCAACCATGATGGCAAAAAATGTGGTAAAAGATCTTGTTGATTCTGCAATCTGAACAAATACCAAGATGCTGTTATTTTCAGCAGATATTTCATTTGTTTATGGAAATGCATATTGTTTATGCAGGCTGGAGGGAAGGTGAAAAGAACACCATTGATCATTTTTACTGTGAGAAATTATTTGATTTTGTAAGCCAACCACTTTTGAGATCAGTCAATCAAATGCTTCTGGTATTTGACTTATATGCTACCCCTGTTCTTCATGTTGTTGCTGGACATATCTTTTTAAAAATGTGTGTAGATCACCTAAATCATCACAAAAATTGCCCCCCATGAGAATTTTGTCAGGCGCCGCCACTGGTCTGTACTGTAGGAGTTGTTTTATGTTGGTCTGTACTGTTAGGAGTTGGTATGTTGGTCTGTGTACTGTAGGAGTGGTTATGTGGTCTGTACTGTAGGAGTGGTTATGTTGGGTCTGTACTGTAGGAGTGTTCTGTTGGTCTGGTACTTCGAGGAGTTATTTATGTGGTATGTGCTGTAGGACGTTGTTATGTTGGTTCTGTGCTTGTAGGAGTTGGTTTATATGGTCTTTACCTGTAGGAGTGTGTTATGTTGGTCTGTACTGTAGGAGTTGTTTATGTTCGTTCTGTACTGTTACTAGGAGTTGTTA
Source organism: Coregonus suidteri (assembly GCA_036851935.1). Taxonomy (NCBI): domain Eukaryota; kingdom Metazoa; phylum Chordata; class Actinopteri; order Salmoniformes; family Salmonidae; genus Coregonus; species Coregonus suidteri. Next base: position 39,181,507 of record CM072244.1, on the reverse strand, counting down.
TGTTGGTCTTGTGTACTGTAGGAGGTTGCTTACGTTGGTCTGTGACTGTAGGCGTTGTTATGTTGGTCTGTACTGTAGGAGTGTTATGTTGGGTCTGTACTGTAGGAGTTGGTTATGTTGGTCTGTACTGTAGGAGTTGTTATGTTTGTCTGTACTGTAGTGAGTTGTTAAAAGACTGGGGGCCGCCAACAAAACCATTAACTATGAAAAACAGGGTCCATATAGAGAGAGAAGAAGAAAGGCCAGATTAGAGAAAAGGCATGGAATATAAAAAACGGCAGAGAGGAAATGCAAGCCCAGATCAGCCAAGCCTGAGGCAGTCGAGAGGAGAATGAGGAAATGAAAACTCCAAGGAGGAGGCTTGTTAGTTGTTTAACTTGCACGTAAATGACAGCCATCTCGTTCTGTAAGCGCTTTGTTCATACTCAACATCCCATAAGAACCCCACGTTTTGAAATGACGCCCATCTTAGGAATGACCCAAACAACTTAATAATGATTCAAAAATTACGAAATATGTGGGTCATTCCACCACAAACCGGTACGAGGTTTTACGGTGGCGTTATTGCTGGTCACTGAGATTCTTATATATTTAATGTATTATGAGATAAGGATCCCCCCCACGTTATTCTGAACATAATTCAGTAAATGAATGATAACATTACTAAGGGAAAAAGTTCTCTTTATTATGAGAAAGATCTGCTTTTGTGTATAGTAGAAAGATGTCGTATGTGAAATAACAGTTTGCACTTTATTATGAGAAAGAAGATCCCTCATTATGCTGAAACCGTCAGCATTTAAAGCTACTTGGCAAGCTTTGGCTTCCTCTCAAGCCACAGGTGACATTATGGCCGGTTGTTTGAGGTTGATCAAATTTTATTGTTCTCATCGGTTTTGAGGGGCATTTGAGAGATTATTCATGCCAATGGAGCAAATATGGATGGTGTTGATCAATAGTTGACATAAATGCGCGAGAAGAAATATCGGACCTCCTTGTACATAGCGTTTATTCCTTCTTTGATCAAACGGACAACGTTGAAAGCATCATGGATACAATCTAATACATCTTAAATGCATCAAAGTGGCATATTGCAGTGATCCAAAATAACAGTCAGGACGTTTTAGTGCAACGGAGACGAACGGAGGGGGGGGGGGGGGGGGGTGGGGTGTTTTTTTTTGGGGGGGGGGGGGGTTCCGGGGGGGGGGGGGGGGGTGGGGGTGGGGTCGGGGGGGGGGAATCACATTCGCTCGTCTTTACAGGAACCCAGGTCCGTATTTTTGTTTGTGGCACGGTAACTTCCTACTGAATAAGCTGAAGCCATATGTCATTTGTCGTAATAATAGTTTAGGAGATAGGTTTTGAAGGGTTAAGGTTAGGGTGAGGGTGAAGGGTTCAGCTAACATGCTAAGTCGTTGCAAAAGTATCTAAAAAATAGTAAGTAGTTGAAAAGCTTCTAATTAGCTAAATGCTAAAGTGTCCATGATGAGATTCGAACTCGCAACCTTTGGTTTTGCTAGACATTCATGTTATAAGACCAATCATTTCTACTTTTGTTTGTGCCTTTAAGTAACCATACCATTACATAAGAATATCAGACTAATTTGAGTTTGTCCCGGAATTCAACATTTTCTATCGGGACGTTTTAGTCGAGGAGACCAGGCTGGGTGAAGGGATTAAAAGAGGATGATAGCAGTGTGATGATTGTCAGGTTGTATACAAAATTCAGACAGTCAAAAGATGGAAGACGTCTAAAGGGGACTATGGCCACATCAAGGGAACTGTTTAGCCTTCCGTTCATGGATGTGTTAAATGTTAAACTGAAATCTGGACCACTGCAACGGGTAGGTCTATAACCTCTCACATAGCCTTAATAATAACCATCCTGCAGAATTAAGCATTTCTTGCAGTAAAATGATACACCAAATGTAGGCCTAAATTATTACTCGGGAAAACAGGAGTGGAGAAATTGATTTATTCTTTCAACATCTCTTGAGAGAATGCGAATGCACAATTTAGATACCACCTGTAGAGGTACTATCTTGATCAGCATCATAAAAAGCTCGATTAGTATTTCAAGCACATAAATTATATGCATCCTAGCCGAACTGCAATCTTAGCAGAAAACAGGTTGGCTCGTTTTTTCACAGCTTTCTATGTCCTTACAAAACGGTTCAAACTGATGGCATTTGGCAAATGATGCAGATAAAATCTTTCCCGTTTTCTAATTTTTTATTGCATTTTTCTCCCACAAGTCCCTAAACGTCTTTTGTCTCCGCCGCGAAAGAAGCAGTGAGATGACAGAGAAAAACGTTAACGATTCAAACTAGATTGAAGCATTCATTCTATCGATGTGTGACATTATTATGGTGAGGCAAGGGTTTATTTTGCCTTTCTAGGGCAAATTCATAATGACAGATCCAGAGAAGCTGCATGTATCTAATTTATAGACAAGATTACTAACAAATACCCTGTACCAAAAATGTCGAGAATTATAAGCAGAAACATCTAAAGCAGGTAAAAATATATCCTGCACCCCTGTAAAAAATAAATAAATTATTCCGCAGTCTTGGACTGTAGTCTACAGCATATTTTCCTATACAAATTAGCGAGTTAGGGTCGTGTACGGCCTCAGATGTCCACTTTATCACATATAATCGGGGCTGTTGCGGTTTGGGGATGGGTTATTTGCAATTGCGGGTGAAACAATCAGCTGGACCCGCGCACCACTAGCCACCATACTATTCAGCTTCTACATATGCGTAGAGGAAATGATTATCTGTAAGAAGTAAGAGAAAATATTATCTGGTTCATTTTTCTACAATTATTTGTTTTTGACATTGTTGCGAGAATTGTTTTTGTTTGTTAAACTGCGTTTCCCACTCCAGTCAGCACCCGATGGCGATGTGAGTCTTTCAGGTGATGATTCTTGCGTGGACGTAAAATCTTAGTGGACGGGGACGCTCTTCTATTTTCAACAACAACAACAACAACAACAAACAACTACCTTCTCGGTAACTTGCCTACGCAAACAAAAAACCAAAACATTGAAGCTATTTGGACCATTTTTGTGTATATTAACCTCAGTGTTTTAAACACTCACTGTATATGTATGTACTAGTTAATCCATTTAATTTTCAATTTACGTTGTCAGCTTATCTGGGCTTGTTCAGTTAGCCCAGCACTAGGTTAGTCGCTAATGCTAACTAGCTAGCTAGCTCACGTCCCCTACTTATGAGCTCACTAAGTTACTCTCCCCCTGCTAAAGAAAATGAGGTCTGTTGGACGGAGAAAGAAACTCCCGCGCTGAACTTTACGTGAAAGAAGAATAATTTACTGTGAAAGAAGAGGAAGGTGGAGGAAGCTATACACCCGTGAAAGAAGAAGAACGGGATGTACGGTAGAGGAAGACGTTTTCGGAGTGAAAAGAGGAGGGTACTGTGTTTGTAGTGAAAGAGGAGGAGATGACTGTCACATTGAAAGAAGGGAGGAATGGACTTTTTGAAAGCGAGGGGGAGGGAGGAGAGGGAGATTACTGTTCACATTGGAAGAAGAAGAAGAAGAAGAGACTGGGAGATCTGATTAACACCAGTGAGTTCAATCTTAAACAGGGGCACACTATAATAATAATAAATAATATAATATGCCATTTAGCAGACGCTTTTTATCCAAAAGCGCCTTACAGTCATGCGTGCATACACATTTTTGTGTATGGGTGGTCCCGGGGATCGAACCCACTACCTGGCGTTACAAGCGCCGTGCTCTACCAGCTGAGCTACAGAGGACCACACTATAGACACTATGCAGTTGTTGAACTAATGTGTGCTATAAAATGGCATTCTACTTCAGTTCTACACTTGAATAATTTACCGCCGTAAATTTTGGTTTTTCCACGTTAGATCAGGGTCTCCAACCTTTTCACCGCATGAGAGCTACTTTTAAAAAAATGTCGGTAGCTACTCTTTTTCTTCTTCTAGCTTCAATTAGACACATTCTTTATTCTCTTCTAATCTCCAGGAGCGGTGCGTGGGTAAAATCACTGGTGGAACCAGGGGGGGGGAAAAAGCCATATTTACAACCTATGTGTTGTGATAATTGCGTTGTTTGCTCTATACCCTGTTAGTTCATATGCCTCCAGGACCGTGATATATATATATATAATATATAATATATATATATATAATATATATATATATATATTACTATATATATATATATATATATATATAGGCCTAAAGGTCAGAGGACAATAAGAAGACAGTGGCAGAATAAAATTCAACCACACGTTTGTTTCATCACAAAACCGGAGCGCAACCTCTGTCTGGTGAAGGCCACAAAGCATATTGCATGTAAACAAATCAGTTACATGACCTACTAGCATGGTCAAGCAAGTTAACGTTTCCGACATTTTTTGTACCACTAAACAACTATTTGATTTAGAACGACAGAGAGTTACCGCAAGTCGCAAAGAAAACAGTGAGCTGCATCCACTATTCCAGCACCATTTCAACTTCAACATTTCAACATCATCAAATCACCTATTGTTGGTCTAATACAGTGACAACTAAAAGATACCAAAAACGATTTAGTCCAGTCAACGTAAGGCTAAATATCAGTGGCTGTCTATGTTTCTGATTTCCTGTATGCATGCGTTCGTGCAAGTAGAAAAAAACATCATGTTGACTCACCCTTACTTGTAGAGAAAACGCCCCCAATGCCATCCTCTCTCTCTTTCATATGTAGACTAAATGGTCTAGCAGCTCTTTTAATACCAGTACATGTTTTTATTTTTTTGTTGTCCTAGGCTACCTGGCCTAAAAATGCTTGCTCGCTAGCCTTAACTTCCTTTCATGGGCAACGTTAGCCAGTTAACATTAGCCTTCTACATCTCAGCTTACATATTTGAACTATTCCATTCTCTCAGGCCAGGGGACACAATGTATAAAACCCTAACCCGCCCCAGTGTATTTTATTTTATTTATTTATTTATTTATTTTTATTCACCTTTCTATTACCGTTCAACCAGTAAGCCAGTTGAGAACAAGTTCTCATTACAACTGCGCGACCTTGGCCAAAGATAAAGCAGAAGCAGTGCGATAAAAAACCAACCAACACAGAGTTACAATATCGGGTTAAAACAAAACAAATGCAAAAAATACAACAGAAATATATATACAGTGTTGACAAATGTAGCAAAAGTTATGGAGGTAAGTGCAATAAATAGGCTATAGTGCAAAAATAATTCACAATTAGTATAAACACTGGAATGATAGATGTGCAAGAGATGATGTGCAAATAGGAGATAATGTGTGGGTACAAATGAGCAAAATAAATAACAATATAGGGATGAGGTAGTTGGGCGGGCTAATTTCAGATGGGCTGTGTATAGGTGCAGTGATCGGGTAAGGTGCTCTGACAATGATGCTTAAAGTTTAGTGAGGGAGATAAGTGTCTCCGGCTCACAGAGATTTTTGCAATTGTGGACAGTCATTGGAAAGCAGAGAACTGGAAGGAATGGCGTGCAAAGGGAGGTGTTGGCTTTTTCTTTGGGGATGACCAGTGAGATATACCTGCTGGAGACGCATACTAACAGGTGGGTGTGCTATGGTGACCAATGAGCTAAGATAAGGCGGGGATTTGCCTAGCAGTGAGTGATTTATAGATGGCCTGGATGCCAGTGGGTTGGCGACGAATATGTAGTGAGGACCAGCCAACAAAGAGCGTACAGGTCACAGTGGTGGTAGTATATGGGGCTTTGGAGACAAAAAGGATGGCACTGTGATAGACTACATCCATTTTGCTGAGTAGAGTGTTGGAGGCTATTTTGTAAAATGACATCGCGGAAGTCAAGGATCGGTAGGATAGTCAGTTTTACGAGGGCATGTTTGGCAGCATGAGTGAAGGAGGCTTTTGTTGCGAAATAGGAAACGGATTCTAGATTTAACTTTGCGACGGAGATTCTTAATGTGAGTTCGGAAGGAGAGTTTACAGTCTAACCAGACACCTAGATATTTGTAATTGTCCACATACTCTAGGTCAGAACCCGTCCGGAGAGTAGTGATTCTAGTCGGAGTCTGGGCGGGTGCAAGAGCAGCGTTTGGTTGAAGAGCATTACATTTAGTTTTTACTAGTGTTTTAAGAGCAGTTGGAGGTACTGAAGGAGTGTAGTATGGCATTGAAGCTCGTTTGGAGGTTTGTTAACACAGTGTCCAATGAAGGGCCAGATGTATACAAAATGGTGTCGTCTGCGTAGAGGTGGGATCTGAAGAGTCACCAGCAGCAAGAGCGACGTCATTGATATACACAGAGAAAAGAGATCGGCCAAGAATTGAACCCTGTGGCACCCCCCATAGAGACTGCCATAGGTCCAGGACAACAGGCCCTCCGATTTTGAACACATTGAACTCTATCAGAGAAGTAGTGGTGAACCAGGCGAGGCAGTCATTTGAGAAACCCAGGCTATTTAGTCTGCCAATAAGAATGCGGTGGTTTGACAGAGTCGAAAGCCTTGGCCAGGTCCAATGAAAACGGATGCCACAGTACTTTCTATTATCGATCGCGGTTATAATATCGTTTAGGTTCGACTTGAGCGTGGCTGAAGTGCACCATGACCAGCTCGGAAACCGGATATTCATACCGGAGAAGGTACGGTGGGATTCGAAATGGTCGGTGATCTGTTTGTTAACTTGGCTTTCAAAAACTTTGAAAAGGCAGGGCAGGATGGATATGGGTCTGTAACAGTTTGGATCTAGAGTGTCACCCCCTTTGAAGAGGGGAGACGCGCACCGCGGCAGCTTTGTACAATCTCTGGGGACTCAGACGTTACGAAAGAGAGGTGAACAGGCTAGTAATAGGGGTTGCGAACAATTTCGGCGGCTAGTTTTAGAAAGAAAGGGTCCAGATTTTGTCTAGCCCAGATGATTTGTAGGGGTCCAGATTTTGCAGTCTTTCAGAACATGCAGCTGTCATGGATTTGTCGTGAAGGAGAAGCGGGGGGGGCATGGGCCAGTTGCAGCGGAGAGTGTGCAGAGCTGGTGCCGGGGTAGTGGTAGCCAGGTGGGAAAGCATGGCCAGCCGTAGCAAAATGCTTGTTGAAATTCTCGATCATTGTAGATTATATCGGTGGTGATAGTGTTTCCTAGCCTCAGTGCAGTGGGCAGCTGGGAGGAAGTGCTCTTATTTTCCATGAACTTTACAGTGTCCCCCCCCAAACTTTTTGGAGTTAGTGCTACAGGATGCAAATTTCTGTTTGAAAAAGTTAGCCTTGCTTTCCTAACTGCTTGTGTATATTGGTTCCTAAATTCCCTGAAAAGTTGCATATCGCGGGGGCTATTTGCATGCTAATGCAGTACGCCACAGGATGTTTTGTGGCTGATGGTCAAGGGCAGGTCAAGTCTGAGGAGAACCAGGGGCTATATCTGTTCTTAGTTCTGTATTTTTTGAATGGGCATGTTATTAAAGATGAGAGGAAATTACTTTTTTAAAGAACAACCAGGTATCCTCTACTGACGGAATGAGATTTATATCCATCCAGGATACCTAGGCCAGGGTCAATTAGGAAGGCCTCTGCTCGCTGAAGGTGTTTTTGGGAGCGTTTGACAGTGATGAGGGGTGGTCGTTTGACCCGCGGACCCGTTACGGACGCAGGCAATAAGGCAGTAGATCGCTGAGATCCTGGTTAGTGAAGACAGCGGAGGTGTATTTAGAGGGTAAGTTAGTCATGGATGATATCTATCGAGGGTACCCATGTTTACGGATTTAGGGGTTGTACCTGGTAGGTTCGTTGATAATTTTATCTTGTGTGAGATGGAGGGCATCTAGTTTAGATTGTAGGATGGCCGGGGTGTTAAGCATATCCAATTTAGGTCACCAAGCAGTACGAACTCTGAGGATAGATGGGGGCAATCAATTCACATATGGTCTGTCCAGGCACAGCTGGGGGCTGAGGGGGGTCTGTAGCAAGCGGGCAACAGTGAGAGATTTATTTCTTGGAAAGGTGGAATTCTTAGAAGTAGGAAGCTCAAACTGTTTGGTCACAGACCTGGATAGTAGGATAGAGCTCTGCAGGCTATCTCTACAGTAGATTGCAACTCCACCCCTTCGGCAGTTCTTATCTAGACGGAAAATGTTATAGTTGGGATGGAAATTTCAGAATTTTTGGTGGCCTTCCTAAGCCAGGATTCAGACAAACGCTAGAACATCAGGGTGGCGGAGTGTGCTAACGCAGTGAATAACTCAAACTTAGGAAGGAGGCTTCTGATATTTACGTGCAGAAAACCAAGGCTTTTACGGTTACAGAAGTCAATCAAATGATAGCTCCTGGGGATTAGGAGTGATACTGGGGGCTAAAGGGCTGGGTTAAGCCTCTACATCCCCAGAGGAAACAGAGGAGGATAGAATAAGGATAGGACCAAAGGCTTTAAGAACTGGTCTTCTCAGTGCGTTGGGTACATAGAATAAAGGGGGCTGTCTTCTGATGCAGTTCTCCGGGCGTTTAGTGTAGAAAATGATTCAGGGATGCGTCATTCTATGTACAGAAAAAGGATATGGCCTAAGGATATGAGTACAGTTGAGGGTAACCCTAAGCGTTGGGCTTAAAGTATTACAATGAAAGAGATAGCCTCAGCATCTCACGGAGGCACCGATTGCCGAGCTGGTCTCCGGCGTGTGTATGGGGGTGGAACAAAGGAACACTATTTGAGGCAGTTTGAGAGTTGGGACTAGGGGTTCTACAGTGAAATTGTATAATACGAAAAACTAACCCAAACAGCAATAGGCAAGGCATAATTGACATGGGAGAGAGGCATAAAGCAATCACAGGTGTTATTAGAGAGAGCTAAGACAAACAACTAGTAATAGCGATAAAAGTTGGGCTGAGGCTTAAACAGAATAAACAGGAAAGGGTTACCGTGGTAAAAAGGAAACAGTCCAGCAGGCATCAGCTGTGCAAGCTGAGTGATCATAAGTCAGTGAACAGCATATGTGAGTCCGAGAGCAGTTCAAATTTTGGTGCTGCAGCACAGCTAGCAGGGAGCACAGTTGTAGAGTTGCGTGTGCTAGCGGGACGGGGCTGGCAGATGGATCTTCGTGGTCGCGCAAACGGGGAAGCCTGTTGAAACCCACATCAGAACGATTTCGTCGGCAAACCAGTCGTGTGTATAGATCGGCGGGGTCAGTGTCAAACACTAGGAGGTCCCGTCCCGGTTGACAGAGAGGTAGATAGCCGGGAGATTGGGCCTGAGGCTAGCTCAAGGGCTAACTGGTGCTTGCTATAGGGCCAATGGTAATTAGCCAAAAACAGGTTGCAGCTAGCTAGCTGGTTGCGATGATCCGGCGCTAGGGTCCAGTGATTCCGGCAGAAAGTAGTCGATAAGCTCTGGCTTTTTTCGGGTCGATAGCACGCTGTGCAGACTGGCCGACGAATTGTCCAGGCTAGAGCTAGAAGTGTGCTGGTGGATAGTGTAGGCCACGGACAATGGTGAAGACGCTAACGGTGACTAATAGCAAGTAGCCATTCAGTTGCAGCTACACTAGTTTCAGCTTAAGGTCTTGATGAAAGTTATAAAGAAAATAAATAGAATCCTTTCCACGTTGGGGTGAGGCGGGTTGCAGGAAGAAAGTATATTTAGTTAAAGAATGAAAAGTAAAAATTGAGAAATATATACAAATAGACAAAAAAAAAAAACTAGAAACGGGATATTTACACTAGGACGAATGAATAAAACCGTGGACCGCCAACTGCTACGCCATCTTGGAAAATAGTTGGATCAGAAGCGACGTTATACTCATTGGCAGTACGGAGAATTAAGTAAAAAACACAAAATCCCTATCGCCATCGATGGCTAATTTAGGAAAGGGCCAATTTTAGCGCTAGCTTACCACGGAGGACAACAAACACAACGAGATGCAACAAGAACAGAACATCTGTTGTCAATTTCGTATTTCTCTTGATGCGATTTGATTGGAGTGAAGCCAAAATTAAATGGCTTCCCTTGACATTTTTATTGGTCGCCAGGACAATCACAGTTTTAGCTTTCTCAGTTTAGTCAATGCGATTGGCATTATTTTTTTTAAAAAATAATCAAGGGGGGGGAAAAAGCTCGTGGTTTATTGCATTTCAATGCTTTTTGGGCGGCAACAATGCTACTCTTTTGGAACCCACAGTATCAGTAGTGGCCTACAATACAGAGATAGAGGGGGGCTGTTTGCTTTCTCGGATG
>CM072244.1:39155284-39170790 GCA_036851935.1 Coregonus suidteri | reverse complement strand
CGTCCTCCTGATTTGTCATCCTAAGGGTCCCAGAGTATAAAATGTAGCATAGTTATTGTTATGATAAAAACTGGGTTCTACAGTTTGAACCCCCTGCTATCTCTGGCTCCACACCCACTCCGCCCGGCCATCTAGATGTGTGGAAGTTAGTGTATAAGCTAATGATCCATCATGTATGACATTCCCGGGAGTGTGTAAAATTACAGTTTGTATACCATATCATTCTTGTATTTTCTCTATAGTTATGTACTTGAAAATGTTGTCAATTGACCAATTCGGCACATTTGGGCAGACCTGATACAAAATAGTCCAGTATTACAATGCTTCACTGGATCAATACTGAAACTTTGCACACACTGCTGCCATCTAGTGGCCATGCCAACATCTAAATTGCACCTAAACTCCTATATTATATTACGGCCTTTCTCTTGCATTTCAAAGATGATGTATTATCTTTTACCAGATCTAACTGTGTTATATATTCTCCTACATTAATTTCACATTTCCACAAACTTCAAAAATGTTTCCTTTCAAATGGTATCAAGAATATGCATTATCCTTGCTTCAGGTCCTGAGCTACAGGCAGTTAGATTAGGGTATGTGTCATTTTTGGCGAAAATTGAAGAAAAAGGGTCCGATTCCTTAAGAGGTTAAATTAAAAGGGCAAATTTTCCGGGACTCCGCCGATAGCGTCGACAAGCTAAGCAATTCTCCAACTACCGGCTTCATCAGAGAAATGCATCGTCGACATGGTCCCAAAAGTGAAGGTTTGCTGCTTCCCATATCAAAAGCCCTGGCTCAACACCGAGGTATGTGCTAAGCTAAAGGACAGAGCTACAGCACACAAGGCTATCGCACCCAAACCCAAAGGCTACGGCCTGGAGGACACGAACAAAGAAAGAGTCACTCTTACGACCTCTGCAGAGCCATCAAACAGGCAAAAGGACAATATATAGGAACAAGGTGGAATCCTATTACGTCGGATCTGACGCTTGAAAAAACGCATGTGGCAGGGGCTACAGTCCATTATGGATTTACAAAGGAAGACCCCAGCCATTATCTGCCGAACGATGCCTCTCTACCAGACTAACTCAATGCATTTTATGCATGCTTTGACAAAAAAAAACAACACAGAGCCAATGCACGAGGGCCCCAGCTGTCCCAGAGGACTGGTTTTTCCACGTGCGTTCCAGTGTGTGTGTTCCCTTTTAATAGCAACCGATCACCTTCAAAAAAATCACACACCTTAACTGGCCTCCACTGTGTTAAATTGTAGTGATTCACATGATTTTCAGATAAATTCAGCAGTTCCTCTAGGTTCCCTCTGATGGGTAGTGAATTGCAAAAGCAAACACCTCAACCATGAGCACCAAAGGGAGCTTTTCAAAAGACTGAGTAAGTAGGAGACTGATCAGGCTACCATGAGACCAATGTGTCACGATTTAGTCCTGAGAAGAAGCAAAAGCGGGCGCAGCGTGATATGCGTACATAATATTTATTGAATGTACAACACAACGAACAAAACAACAAACGATTACGAATCGTGAAGTCCTACGGTTTACACAAACCAAACGGAACAAGATACCACACCAAAACAATTGCCCAAACGGCTACCTAAGTATGGCTCCCCAATCAGAGACAACGAGCTACACAGCCCATCTCTGATTATGGGAACCACCCTGGCCAACATAGAAATACCAAACTAGAACACAACCTAGAAACTCACACCCTGGCTCAACAATACAAGAGTCCCCAGAGCCAGGGCGTGACACAATGGCAACTTTGTTTTGACCTACAGGCTTCTATGGCCAAGACTGGTCAAAGTGTGCATGTGACAACAATATCCAAAGCATTTCACAAATCTGCCATGTAAGGGTGGCAAGAAGGAAAAGCCATTACTCAAGAAAGAAAGCACACCTTGAATCCCGTTTGAAGTATAAAAAAATAAAATAAAATAAATACTTTCTGTAGCCACGTGGCAAAAAACTTTTTGTGGTCTGACGAAAACTAAAATGGAAACTTTTTAGTTTAGTTTGGGTGGACACTTAAACAATTATGATATTTCAGTTTTATATTTTAAATATATACTTTTTTTCAGATAAGTAGAAAAAAAAACGTAATTAAATGCTGTGACGTCACGAGAGGCTACACAGCTTTCAGCGGGATTGCTCAAGTAGTGCAAGGAGACAAGGTTCAAACAAAACAAGGATTTTTATTAAAGGTCTTGGGAAATTAACGAAAATATAACCAAAATTCTGTTCTCTGGTGGCTCTTTAAGGGTTAACAGTTCAGGGATGTCTCTTCCACATCCAAAATCATAGTTCTCACTCGCTCAGTTAACTTTTCCCCAGCCTTACTGTAGTCCACGTTGCAGCTAGTGGCCAACCCAGCAAAAAGTCCTTCCCAATGTCTCTCCCGTAGTTCCACAGGCGAATATATCCAAAGGTGAGTATTTCCCAAAGGTAAGTATCTCCAAATCCTTATATTCCTCATGGAAGTGGACGTGCAGCACTCTTGTCCTCCAGAGAGCCCAGGTTGGAGACTGTGTTACTTCACAACCCACACACCCACTCTCAGTGTGTCTCTTCCCTTCAAAACCTCCAGCTCATCAGCTCCTGATCTGTTTCAGCTGCGTGGGAAGATTGGCCATAGAGGGGTGGAGTTCCCGACCATACCAGCAGATGGAGCCATAGCTGTCTGGGTTTGCAGCCATCTCAGGGGGATGTAACGTCCTCCAGGACACAGCCTCTCGTGACATCACACATCCCCCTCCTCGGGACCGACGTCCTCGTCGGGGTAAAGGCAGCGAAGAAGGCATCACGCCGGGGAGAGGGCGTCCGCATTGCCGTGGTGCTTGCCAGCCCTGTGGACAACAGAAAAGTTAAAACGGTTGCAAGCTCAAAAACCATCTGGTTACTCTACTGTTTGATTCCTTGTTCTTGGCCATCCACTGCAGAGGGGCGTGATCAGATACCACCATGAAACGTCGGCCCAGGAGATAGAACCGAAGGGACTCCAGGGCCCAGACTACAGCCAGACATTCTTTCTCCACCGTTGAATAGTTCTTCTCTCTGGGAAGTAACTTTCTGCTTAGGTAGAGAATGGGATGTTCTTCACCGTCATGTGCCTGGGTGAGGACAGCACCCAGACCCACCTCCGAAGCATCCGCTTGGACAATGAATTCCTTCTTGAAGTCTGGTGCCACCAGGATCGGACTGGAGCAGAGTGCTCGCTTCAGGTGAGGAAAGCCGCCTCCGCCGCAGGGTTCCACTTCACCATTCGTGAGTGGCGTTTGGTCGTCAGCTCCGTCAACGGTGCAGCTATGGTAGCAAAATCTGCAATAAAAGCGTCTATAGTAGCCAGCGAGGGCCCAAAAATGACCTTACTTGCTTCTTGGTGATGGGCTGCGGCCAGTCCTGTATGGCCCCGCAGTTTGGCTTCCTGGGGTTTGACCAACCCCCGCCCAATGGTGTACCCCAGGTAGTTTGTCTCACTGAAGGCCAGCTTGCACTTCTTTCGGGTTTGCCGTGAGCCCTGCTTCCCTGAGCGAATCCAGCACCGCTTGTACCCGGGGGTATGTGGCTGGCCCAATCCGGACTTTGTATAACAACATCATCCAAGTAAGCCGCTGCGTACCTCTTGTGGGGCGCAAGGACTCGATCCATCAGGCGTTGGAACGTGGCAGGTGCCCCGTGGAGACCAAACGGAAGTCGGGTTATACTGGTAGAGCCCCTCCGGGGTGGCAAAGGCTGTCTTCTCCTTGGACGCCGGGGTCAGGGGTACCTGCCAGTAGCCTTTTGTGAGATCAAGAGTGGTTAGGAAACGAGCATGCCCCAAGGAGTCTATTAAATCATCGACACGAGGCATTGGGTATGCATCAAATTCAGACACTTCATTCAACTTTCGATAGTCATTACAAAATCGTACTGAACCGTCTGGCTTGGGAACTAGTACGATGGGACTTGGCCCAGGCACTGTGGGACTCTTCGATTACTCCCAACTCCAGCATCTTCCTTACCTCCTTCTGTATAACCACTTTACGAGCCTCTGGCACGCGGTACGGGGCGCTGGTTTACCGTTCGTCCAGGCATGGTGCGGATCTCATGTTGGACCACCTCTGTGTGACCGGGAAGGGAGGAGAAGACATCCTGGTTCTGCTCCACGAGTTCCAGGGCCATCTGTCGTTGATGTGGGGACAGATTTGGACCCAGCTGAACTCTCTTCTCGCGCCGGTTCCTTGGTCTCTGTGGGGGGTAGACAGCTGAACATCGCCTCTCTGGCGTGCCACTTTCTTTAAAAGGTTAACATGATAAATCTGCTCAGTTTTTCTTTTATCTGGTTGCCTCACTTGTAGTTTACTTCTCCCACACGCGTTCAATGACCTCATATGGTCCTTGCCAGGTTGCCAGGAATTTACACTCAACGGTTGGCACCAGGACCAGCACTCTGTCCCCCGGCTTAAACTCCCTGGGTTGAGCAGATCTGTTGTAGGCGGCTTGCTGTTGCCGCTGACTGGCCTCCAGGTGTTCCCGCATCATGGGATAGATGGCCTTCATTCTCTCCCTCATAGCCCCGACATGGTCGATCAGTGTCCGCTGTTGGCATGGCTGCTCCTCCCAGGCCTCCTTGGCGATGTCGAGAGCAGTCCTCTGGGTCTGTAGGAAAGCAAGAGCTCAAAGGGTGAAAAACCAGTAGAAGACTGAGGTACCTCTCTCACCGCAAATAATATGTATGGTAACAGCTGATCCCAGTTGCGCCCATCTTCCCCTACCGCTTTCCGCAGCATGGATTTTAGTGTTTTGTTAAAACGTTCGACTAGACCATCTGTCTGGGGGTGGTAGACCGAGGTTCTCAGCTGTTTGATTTTCAGTAAAGCACAGAGTTCTTTCATCACCCTGGACATGAATGGAGTCCCTTGGTCCGTCAATATCTCTTTTGGGATTCCCAGACTAGTTGAGAGACGGAACAGCTCCTTGGCGATTTGTCTGGATGTAGCCTTCCTCAGCGGAATGGCCTCCGGGTACCGGGATGCATAGTCCAGAATGACCAGAATGTATTGATGTCCCCTGGAACTTTTCGGTAGAGGGCCCGACTATGTCTAATCCAATCCTCTCAAAAGGAGTTTCGATAATGGGCAAGGGAATGAGCGGGTTTCTATATGTGGGCTTTGGCGCAACCTGCTGACACTCAGGGCAACTACGGCAGTAGTTCTCTATCTCTTTGTCTTATCACCTAACACTACACCTTCTAATACCTGCACATTTCTTAAGGCATTTGCAAGAGTAGGATCTTGTAATTGAGCCGTACCATACTGGCCTGTGAGAGGGGGAAGCTCTTGGGTGCCTGGGACGTCTTCTTCACTGGAGAACGGAGCACTTTCCTGGGCTGCGTTCTCTTCTCCCGTATCCGGACCAGTCTCTGTGTCGGTCTGGGCACCTGCCATCCCTATCAGAGCCCCGGGCGGGAGTGAGTAATTCGGAGGATTGCACCGGAGCCTTCCCAGGATGAGTCTTGCCTCTCCGTTTCCGAGGTACTCGGGTTATCCTCTCCTGAGACTCTCTCCAGAGTGGGTAAAAGGCTGGGCAGTCTCGTCCAATTAGGACAGGGACGGGGAGGGAATCAACCACCCCGCCGTCGTGTGTATGGTTCCCCGTGTGCTGGTCATTGTAAGTTCAGTAATGGGGTATTCTCTGGTGTCTCCATGGACACAGGAAACTGGGAGGGACTTTCCCCGGGGTCAGACACGTTGGGCCCACCAAATCCTTACGCACCAGGGTGACCCGGCTACCAGAATCCAGTAAGGCCTCCACATCATGGTGATTCACAGTTACCGGGCAGGTGGGGGTGTCGATCTGGGCGCCATCTACGACTCCCAAGAGCGAGGCAAAACGGTGTGTTTGGGTGCTGAGCTGGAGGACTCCGCAGTGGGCATAGGTTCATCGGCTGGTTTCCCACACTGCCAGGAGATATGTCCCATCTCCCCACACCGGTAACACTGTCGAGTTTCCCCCTCCTGGTGTACTCTTCTTGGACCCGCCTGGTTTCTGGCTCCCCCCTGGAGCCGGGATAAGTCCTGACGTGGCTGGGTTCGAGACCTTGGGGTCCTTTGGACGGGTTCTTCCCATTTGTGGTGGGGCCGCACTCCTGGGGTCTTTTCGGGAAGCATTCAGCATCTCCGCTGTGGCCTGGTACTTTTCCACAGCTTCCACGGTCAGATCAGCCGTGGTCAAGGCCTGTTGACTGATGACCGTTTTGCCTCATAAGGCAGGGCGCGTAGGTAACGATCCACCACAACGGCCTCCACCACCGCTGCTGCTGCTGTATTCCTCTGCGGATCCAGCCATTTCCTTGCGATTCGGACAAGTTCATGCATCTGCGCCCGAGGAGGTTGGTCTGGTTGGAAGGTCCAGCTGTGAAAGCGCTGGCCATACCAAACTTTGTGAGTCCATATCTGCTGAGGATCTCAGACTTCAGGGCATCATAGTCAGTAACCTGGTCAGGGGCCCAGGTCCCGGACAGCATTCAGCGATTCCCCGGTTAGGAAGGGGGCTAACAGACCAACCCCACTGTTGCTTGGGCCAGGCTTCCCTAGTGGCCGTGGCCTCAAATGCATGCAGGTATGCCTCAATGTCATCGGTAGCTCCCATCTTAGATATAAAGTCACTTGCCTTTTATTGGGCGGGTATTTTGGACAACCCTCTGTCTCTGCAACTGCAATTCCTCTGCCTTCAGAAGGTTGGCTTTCTTTGGCTCCTCCAAGAGAGCCACGGTTGCTTTGCATCTGGGCTTGCTGGCCAGCAACCAGGGCTTTCAATATGTCCTCCATTTCAGTCGGCGGGGGGAGCCTACGGCCAACTTGGAAAACTGGGTGATCAAACCTTCGGTATCCTCCTCTGACATGCACTATTAACGCTTGAGCTGCCCGTATTCTCCACCATCTGTGACGTCACGAGAGGCTACACAGCTTTCAGCGGGATTGCTCAAGTAGTGCAAGGAGACAAGGTTCAAACACAAACAAGGATTTTATTAAAGGTCTTGGGAAATTAACGAAAATATAACCAAATTCTGTTCTCTGGTGGCTCTTTAAGGGTTAACAGTTCAGGGATGTCTCTTCCACATCCAAAATCATAGTTCTCACTCGCTCAGTTAACTTTTTCCCAGCCTTACTGTAGTCCCACGTTGCAGCTAGTGGCCAACCCAGCAAAAAAGTCCTTCCCAATGTCTCTCCCGTAGTTCCACAGGCGAATATATCCAAAGGTGAGTATTTCCCAAAGGTAAGTATCTCCAAATCCTTATATTCCTCATGGAAGTGGACGTGCAGCACTCTTGTCCTCCAGAGAGCCCAGGTTGGAGACTGTGTTACTTCACAACCCACACACCCACTCTCAGTGTGTCTCTTCCCTTCAAAACCTCCAGCTCATCAGCTCCTGATCTGTTTCAGCTGCGTGGGAAGATTGGCCATAGAGGGGTGGAGTTCCCAACCATACCAGCAGATGGAGCCATAGCTGTCTGGGTTTGCAGCCATCTCAGGGGGATGTAACGTCCCTCCAGGACACAGCCTCTCGTGACATCACAATGCATGAAACTGAGGCACTGACAACAAAAAGTGAAAGGGGGTGTAGACTTTCTATAGGCACTGTATGTATAATATCTAATTTTATGAACACCATGTGGTCCCATGCTCTTCACCACGTGAGGAGTAATGGCCGATCTTCACCTGAAACCTCAACCCTGTTATCGTCAACCCTGTTAAGGCCCAACGGTAACTTTATCAGTTTGATATTATCTGTGAATTCATTTGTACAACGGACACTTAAACAATAACAACATGTTGGATTTTCTCAGACTTGCTTTTTAAAATAGTAGTTAGGAAGTTACATAAGTATCTGTAACAGGGTTGACATACCGTGTGGTACAAGTGCAGATAAAACGCTAGAGATATTATTACGTTTATTTCTTGAAAATGTCCAAAAGGCCCCCATTTATTGGAACGACCCAAAAACCATGTCAAACATCCTTCCTCCCAATTACATTTCTATGTGAGAATTGCCAGAACAATCTGAGATAATAACCAAATATATTTTTAGGCTGTCCTGGCACGGAATCACCCGAGAGGGAGGGAACTCGATTCGATTGGTCCTCAACTCGCAGCTCAGCCACTTGATTTAGGATAAAGTGGAGCCCCAGAGGAGGTTGGAGTTAAAGGATTTGTTGCCATAGAAACTTACCTGACTAAGAGCTAAGCCACCTTCAACAGTTATCCTGAGTTGAATTCAGATTGCCATGTCTGTGGTTTTCCAGACATTGGGCTACTTTTAAAAACTATGTTGCGGGTAAAAATGTATTGGTTGCAGGGTTACTTCCAAAATTGCACCGCGGCCACCATTGAAAATGTCTCTTTTAAAATAAATCTACTAATTTCACTGTGACCTGCTGCTGCTGACTATCAGGCAGTGAGGCAGGCAGTTGCTGAGTGAGTGGTGGGGAAGGAGCTTCACAGTGTAATCCGTAGGTGATAAAATAAATCCCACATCTGGTAGTAAAAAACCAAGAGACAGACGAGGCAATTCAGCCTCAATGGGGATTTATTAACTAACGAGTTCACAGGTAGCTTGGGGAATCTTCACGTCCCAAAATAACGTTCTCACAAAAAGAAGGCAAACACTCCAGATCAACAACTGGCCCTTTATGGCAGTAACTGAACATCATACTATTTTACCCCAGGGCAGAGAGAGCTTCAAACCAAGGCAGCAGCTACTCTTCCTGGGGTTTATCCCCATTAGTTCCTGCCAAGGCAGCAGCTACTCTTCCTGGGGTTTATTATGGATCCCCATTAGTTCCTGCCAAGGCAGCAGCTACACTTCCTGGGGTTTATTATGGATCCCCATTAGTTCCTGCCAAGGCAGCAGCTACTCTTCCTGGGGTGCAGAAAAAATTAAGGTAGTTATACATTTAAAAAAAACATTACAATACATTCATAACAGATTTCACAACATATTAAGTGTGTGCCCTCAGGCCCCTACTCTACTTCCACATATCTATAACATGTGTGTATAGTGTGTATGTTATCGTGTGTTTGTATGCATGTGTCTATGTTTGTGTTGCTTCACAGTCCCTGCTGTTCCATAAGGTGTATTTTTATCTGTTTTTTTTAATCTAATTTTACTGCTGGCATGAGTTACTTGATGTGGAATAGATCCATGCAGTCATGGTTCTATGTAGTACTGTGCGCCTCCCATAGTCTGTTCTTGACTTGGGGACTGTGAAGAGACCTCTGGTGGCATGTCTTGTGGGGTATGCATGGGTTTCCGAGCTGTGTGCCAGTAGTTCAAACAGACAGCTTTGGTGCATTCAACATGTCAATACCTCTTACAAATACAAGTAGTGCTGAAGTCAATCTCTCCTCCACTTTGAGCCAGGAGAGATTGACATGCATATTATTAATGTTAGCTCTCTGTGTACATCCAAGGGCCAGCCGTGCTGCCCTGTTCTGAGCCAATTTCAATTTTCCTAAGTCTGTCTTTGTGGCACCTGACCACAAGACTGAACAGTAGTCCAGGTGCGACAAAACTAGGGCCTGTAGGACCTGTCTTGTTGATAGTGTTGTTAAGAACGTAGAGCCACGTTTTATTATGGACAGACTTCTCCCCATCTTAGCTACTGTTGTATCAATATGTTTTGACCATGACAGTCTACAATCCAGGGTTACTCCAAGCATTTTAGTCACCTCAACTTGCTCAATTTCCACATTATTTATTACAAGATTTAGTTGAGGTTGAGGGTTTAGTGAATGATTTGTCCCAAATACAATGCTTTTAGTTTTTTAAATATTTAGGACTAACTTATTCCTTGCCACCCATTCTGAAACTAACTGCAGCTCTTTGTTAAGTGCTGCAGTCATTTCAATCACTGTTAAGTGTTGCAGTGATTTCATTCGCTGTAGCAGCTGACGTGTATAGTGTTGAGTCATCCGCATACATAGACACACTGGCTTTACTCAAAGCCAGTGGCATGTCATTAGTAAAGATTGAAAAAAGCAAGGGCCTAGACAGCTGCCCTGGGGAATTCCTGATTCTACCTGGATTTTGTAGGAGGTTTCCATTTAAGAACACCCTCTGTGTTCTGTCAGACAAGTAACTCTTTATCCACAATATAGCAGGGGGTGTAAAGCCATAACACATACGTTTTTCCAGAAACATACTATGATTGATAATGTCAAAAGCCACACTGAAGTCTAACAAAACAGCCCCCACAATATTTTTATCATCAACTTCTCTCAGCCAATCATCAGTCATTTGTGTCAGTGCTGTGCTTGTTGAACGTCCTTCCCTATAAGTGTGCTGAAAGTCTTTTGTCAATTAGTTTACTGTAAAATAGCTTTATGGATGCAGCCCCAACTCCAGAAACTGAACATTAACTTAAATCACCGGGGAAGATAATATTTTACCTTAGGGCAGAGAGAGTTTCAAACCGTCGGCATTGCGGTGCTGGCTGGTCCAATGTTTGCGACAGAGGTTTCCTCATCTCTCTCCCTCTCTGTCTGTCTTCCTCTATCTCTCTCCCTCTCTCTCTGTCTTCCTCCATCTCTCTCCCTCTCTGTCTTCCTCCATCTCTCTCCCTCTCTTTCTGTCTTCCTCCATCTCTCTCCCTCTCTTTCTGTCTTCCTCCCTCTCTCTCTGTCTTCCTCCATCTCTCTCCCTCTCTTTCTGTCTTCCTCCATCTCTCTCCCTCTCTTTCTGTCTTCCTCCATCTCTCTCCCTCTCTTTCTGTCTTCCTCCATCTCTCTCCCTCTCTTTCTGTCTTCCTCCATCTCTCTCCCTCTCTTTCTGTCTTCCTCCATCTCTCTCCCTCTCTTTCTGTCTTCCTCCCTCTCTTTCTGTCTTCCTCCATCTCTCTCGCTCTCTTCCTCCATCTCTCTCTCCCTCTCCTTCTGTCTTCATCCATCTCTCTCCCTCTCTCTCCCTCTTCCTCCATCTCTCTATGTCTTCCTCCATCTCTCTCTCTCTCTCTCTCTCTCTCTCTCCCTTCCTCCATCTCTCTCCCTCTTCCTCCATCTCTCTCTGTCTTCCTCTCTTTCTCTGTCCTCCTCACAACCCTCTTCCACCGTGTCAATGCCACTACATCCCTATGTGCCACTGCCCTAATGGCAACCAGGTGTGCAAGCTGCGCAGCTGCAGTCTATTAAGTCTCTGTTGAGAGCTGCCACACTTTGTAAACGAGTCATTTAGCCACCAGAAGGGGCCAAAAAGCGGGCCTTTCCCAACCTTACACTCCTCGGGTGCTCACGAGAGTCATTGGGAGGGATTGCCCGTAGGGGGTGTGTGTGTGTACTGTTGAGAGAGTGCTGCAGTAGGCAGCGGAGTCACGTGAGTAAGAGGAAAGTAGCATGCAAGTGGTGTGAGATTCAACAACCAACCGCACTAGCTAGCTACATACTTTCCCCTCACAATTCTTCTTTGCCTCGTCCATTGTATCCTGACCCCCCCCCCCCCCCCTCCCCAGTCCTCCCAATCATGACTAGAGCCAACACAGCAAGGGAGAGAAAGTGAGAAATAATCATCCAACAGTTACAGAGAGAGGGAGAGAGAGGATGGAACAACGTGCTGTGTCTCTGGGTGAGGACAGAGGAACTGCTTTCATACGCTAGCTTACTGGCTAGACACGATTCTACTGTCAGAATGTCAGGTAAATTGGCAAAATATGCGCGAAAAATATTGCAAAGACTGGGAAAGAGAAGGGGTTATAATGGAATGGATTAAGAGCATCCCAGGAGATGACAGAAAAGCTTCCTGTAGGTATCGCTAATCAGAAATGCCAGCTCACCACGCCGATGTCAGAGGAAGGCCCTCAAAATTGTCAAAGACTCCAGCCACCCTAGTCATAGACTGTTCTCTCTGCTACCGCACGGCAAGCGGTACCGGAGTGCCAAGTCTAGGTCCAAAATACTTCTCAACAGCTTCTACCCCCAAGCCATAAGACTCCTGAACAGCTAATCATGGCTACCCGGACTATTTGCACTGCCCCCCACCCCATCCTTTTTACGCTGCTGCTACTCTGTTAAGTAAGTACTTATGCATAGTCACTTTAACTCTACCCACATGTACATATTACCTCAACTACCTCAACTAGCCGGTGCCCCCGCACATTGACTCTGCAACGGTACCCCCCTGTATATATAGCCTCCCTACTGTCACTTTATTTTACTTCTGCTCTTTTTTTCTCAACACTTTTTTTGTTGTTGTTTTATTCTTACTTTTTTTGTTTAAAATAAATGCACTGTTGGCTAAGGGCTGTAAGTAAGCATTTCACTGTAATGTCTGCACCTGTTGTATTCGGCGCATGTGACCAATAAAATTTGATTTGATTTGATTTGATCTTATTGCTCTGTTTTCCAATGCCAGAACATTGTTTGACACAGGAACTACATCCGTAAGAGGGAATAACACAGTTAAAACAGATGGCTGCACATATTGCATTGCCACTCCAGCAATGCAACTGTAGATCACCTGGGATGTGTTGTCAAAGACATTGCAAAGAAAGGAATCAATATCCACAGAACAAAAATGCGCAGTGCTCACAAATGCAGTTATAGGGCCTGCAGTGCATGAGGAACTAATAAAAGGACATTGGGAACGAGTCTTACTCGTTGATTATGGATGAAAGTACTGTTGTCACCACCAAGAAGCAGCTGGGTGTGGTGACAAGATACCACAGCAAGAAACTCTTTCAAATCATAAGCAACATCCCAGCTGGTGAGTCACTGACCATTGCCTTGTTCAAGTGTCTTGATGACAATAAAAGGACAACTAGCCACAGATGGCCTCAACACAATGTGTGGCAAAAAAACAATTCCGTCCACTGACAAAACTTGAAGCCAGAATCCGAATATCGTCTCCATTAAATGTGTGTGTCATTCCCTGCAACTCTGTGCCTCCAAAGTAGTGAATGTTCTTCCATTAAATGTTGAATACATGGTGTCACAGACATGCAGTACACCAGTCAAAAGTTTTAGAACACCTACTCATTCAAGGGTTTTTCTTTATTTTTTACCTATTTTCTACATTGTAGAATAATAGTGAAGAGGTCAAAACTATGAAATAACACAAATGGAATCATGTAGTAACCAACAAAGTGTTAAACAAATCAAAAATATATTTGAGATTTGAGATTCTTCAAATAGCCACCCTTTGCCTTGATGACAGCTTTGGACACTCTTGGCATTCTCTCAACCAGCTTCATGAGGTAGTCACCTGGAATGCATTTCAATTAACAGGTGTACGTTTCTTCAAGTGCAGTAGCAAAAACCATCAAGCGCTTTGATGAAACTGGCTCTCATGAGAAATTGCAGCCCAAATAAATGCTTCACAGAGTTCAAGTAACAGACACATCTCAACATCAACTGTTCAGAGGAGACTGTGTGAATCAGGCCTTCATGGTTGAATTGCTGGAAATAAACCACTACTAAAGGTCACCAATAAGAAGAAGAGACTTGCTTGGGCCAAGAAACACGAGCAATGGACATTAGACCGGTGGAAATGTGTCCTTCGGTCTGGAGTCCAAATTTGTGATTTTTGGTTCCAACCGCTGTGTCTTTGTGAGACGCGGTGTGGGTGAACGGATGATCTTCGCATGTGTATTTCCCACCGTAAAGCATGGAGGAGGGGGTGTTATGGTGTGGGGGTGCTTTGCTGGTGACACTGTCTGTGATTTATTTAGAATTCAAGGCACACTTAACCAGCATGGCTACTACAGCATTCTGCAGCGATACGCCATCCCATCATTTGTTTTTCTATCATTTGTTTTTCAACAGGACAATGACCCAACACACCTCCAGGCTGTGTAAGGGCTATTTTACCAAGAAGGAGAGTGATGGAGTGCTGCATCAGATGACCTGGCCTCCACAATCCCCCGACCTCAACCAATTTGAGATCGTTTGGGATGAGTCGGACCGCAGAGTGAAGTAAAAGCAGCCAACAAATGCTCAGCATATGTGGGAACTCCTTCAAGACTGTTGGAAAAGCATTCCAGGTGAAGCTGGTTGAGAGAATGCCAAGAGTGTGCAAAGCTGTCATCAAGGCAAAGGGTGGCTATTTTAAGAATCTAAAATATATTTGGATTTGTTGAACACTTTTTTGGTTACTACATGATTCCATATGTGTTATTTCATAGTTTTGATGTCATCACTATTATTCTACAATGTAGAAAATAGTAAAAAAAGAAAGAAAGAAAAACCCTTGAACGAGTAGGTGTTCTAAAACGTTTGACCGGTAGTGTACCTATTTATACTGAGCGTGTACTAGACACAGTCACTCACACTTTCACTCACATATAAATGTTTGGAACATACATACACATCATCAAATCAACACTCACATTACTAAAGTGAACAAACATACTTTACACCAAATTCACCAAACACCTGCTCTTGCTGGTAACAACAATCGACTCCCACATTCCTTTAGTGACCTAAAACCTCTCAAGTGTCTAAACCAACTGACCTACTTTACACTCCCTACATGTACGTGACCTTTGACATTTAGGTCGTAAATCAGGGTCATCAATCCCGTTTTGAATTTACTACTCTCATCTAATCTTGCTCTCATGGAATGTCATGTTTTTTAGGCTGAGCAGAGCACTATAATAATAGATATTGAGAACTAGGCTAGAGTATTTCAGTCTATGTCATTGGATGCATTTGATCCATTGTTTAATAAACGTTTCAGGGGTGGCCCACTCTTGATCTTACAGTGTAGTTTAACAATTCAGCACCTGAACGACACATTTGTCTTGTTTTGTAACAAAATAATAAAATGCAGGACGACAGGATCGACATGATCTTTATAAACGTAGCTCTTTATTAACTAACTATAACTGGCATGTCCATGTGTCTCCGGCCATGATCATCTTTAAGATGACCTCCCCACCTGGGCAGTGCTGCCAACTCCTCAGTAAGGAAAGTAGCTATTGGCTGTCCTAAAAGTCGCTAAATGACGTCATCGTCTAATTTGCAATATGCATGTAATTGTGATGAACGCTGTAGGAGAGAGGAATAACGTCGTGGGAGAGACAAAAAGTGAGTAAAAAAAACACCATACATTTACATCCCGCCCTGAATGTAAGCCAGGGCGGGATCAGCCAGTGGCGGCTTCCCGCATGCGCGATTCATTTGCAGTCTGGACGCGGAGGGGTAAACATCTCCTGCTCTGACTGCAGCTGGGAGGGACTGCTGCGCGAGTACTGGGCCGCCTGTGAGTGCTTTGGGAGTACTAAGCACCCGCTGCTCGTTGAGAAGAGTAAGAACTATACGTGCTTTCACGTCAGAGTCTCCAATAACATGAGAAAAAGTCGCTAGATTTGTCGCTAGTCGCTTTTTTGAAAATGTGTCGCTAGAGGGGTCTGAAAACTCGCTAAATATAGCGACAAAGTCGCTAAGATGGCAACACTGCACCTGGATGGTCTTAATCAATCATAGCGCAGTATGATAAGACGGTAGAATGCATCCAATT
>CM072244.1:39114790-39154784 GCA_036851935.1 Coregonus suidteri | reverse complement strand
GTAAGAATAAAGGGAAATTTTCATGTGTTAACCTGGGGCCCCTTCTTGCGAGCTTTGGGAAAAATTTCCCCGGGTCTTTGGGGTTGATCTGTGTTAAAATTCACTGCTCGACTGAGGGCCCGACAGATAATTGTACTATATTGGGGTGGGAGATGAGGTAGTCATTCAAAAATCATGTTAAACACTAATTTTTGCACACAGAGTGAATCCAATGACACTATTAATGTGGACTTGTTGAGAAGATTTTTACTCCTGAACTTTCTTAGGCTTGTCATAACAAAATAGGTTGAATTCTTATTAACTCAATACATTTCAGTTTCCCTTTCATTTTTAATTAATTTGTTTGAAAAAATGATTCCACTTGACATTTTGGGTTATTGTGTTTATGCTAGTGACCAGTGGCGGGCTCCTGAAAAAAATTCTCAGGAGGGGCAATTTTCTGATGATTTAGGTGACGAAAGCTACACACATTTAAAAAAAGATATGTCCAGCAACAACATGAAGGACAGGGGGCAGCATATAAGTCAATACCAGAGAAGCATTTATTGACTGATCTCAAAAGTGTTGGCTTCCCAGGGTTGGTTGGAGCCCTCAGTTTCATATTTGCCTCGCAAAGCTAACTCAAACACTCCGCAAAACTCACACACTGGGGATTAGCCGGCTGAGGATGTCGGCTGTTTCTTGCTAATGTCGTAGTAAATATATTTGTTATAGTGAATAGGAATATGATTGTTGAGTAAAATGTTGTGCTAAGATCTATTTAGGTCCGGAGCTGGTTATAAGTTCTGTTCCTATCCAATAACCAATGGGACAAAAGGGTCCTATCTTGTCCGCCTTGTCAGCAGGTGGCCAAGGACAACACCCACGCCATAGGCCTCTCAGTTCTTCCAACTCACGAGTTCTTGCTCTGAGGACACACACACAGACACACACACACACTTCATCACTGTTAACACAACACACACACACACACACACACACACACACACATAATTAATAAATAATAATAATTGGTCATTTAGCAGACGCTCTTATCCAGAGCGAACTTACAGGAGCAATTAGGGTTTAAGTGCCTTGCTCAAGGGCACATCGACAGATTTTTCACCATATGTGGGCTCGGGCAGGATTAGAACCAGCGACCTTTCGGGTACTGGCACAACGCTTCTTAACCACTAAGCTACCTGCCGCCATATCATCACTGTTAAACACACACACAACACACACACCAAAATCCCCTCTCTTTAGCTGAACATTTGAAAGACAGAGAACCCGACTCAGAGCCAATGAGGAGCCCAATGATGAAACCGACTCAGAGACAACCTTTGTGTATGGGTGGTCCCGGGGATCGAACCCACTACCTTGGCGTTACAAGCACCATGCTCTACCAGCTGGAGCTACAGAAAGTGGTATACTCATGGATGCGCATCGCAAATTGTAAAAATGTCAACACAATTGGAGACACCACGTCATTTTTGGAGACATGTATTGACAGTAAACTATTGTAGATGCGACTGCTAACTAAATAAAACATTTTAGCTGGCTAGCTAATCATCTTAGCTAAATGTGGGGCAAACAATTCAGTTATTTACCGTTAATTTGAGGGATTGGGGTGAAAGAAATCGAGTTACATAGTGATACTTTCACGATATACTGTATTGACATATCGCAATATTTTAGCGCTAGTTGGCTGTACCTGCACCAAAACACCATTATTGTTCTTCATAGCTTGTTCTCAATCTTTTCACATTGGGAGCCAATTTGTTTTTCAGCACTTTTATTTCCATGACTGATCAAAAACTCGTTTCTCATTGGCTTTCTGATCCCTCTGCAACAGACATATGGTGCGCAATAAAATCACAGTATCGAATCGCAATACGTATAGAATCAATGAGGAAACTCGCAATGCTGATGCATATAATCTTATCGTGAGGTTCCTGGCAATTCCCAGCCCAAGTTCATTTGCCACAACAAATTCTCTTCGCTAGCAAACGCGATGTCTTCTCCAAAACGGCAATGTGTCTCCAGCAATGTTTACTTTTTTTGACGTTCTAATGGCAATCTCCACTTTCCAAGCATATATGACCACATGTAATATTTTGGTAAGTGATGCAAATAGTGAAACTATGTAGGGCCAGGATGTAAAAATATATGTAGCTGCAGCAATTTCTCTTATCTGATATGGTAAGTAATGGGGCTTAATTTATAGCTCCCTAAGAGTTTGACGAACGGGTCCGTGAACGCGATTCCAGATATCTTTACCTCTGAATAAACTGCCTTTATTATACCATATCCACCCTGTCCCAAGTCCTCTACTTGGTCTCAGTTCTCCAGTAAACTTGTGATTATCAACACTAACCTCATCGTGTGTGGCGGTGGACAGCTAGCCTGTATCCCTCATCCCCCCGTTGGGTTGGTGGACAGTTGAGTGAGTGGCAATGTCTTTTTTCGTTCGTACCAATTTTTGGAAAAATCCTCGGGTGTAGGACTTTCCGCCTTTAGTAGAAAACCTGTTGAATTATTACATTTTGGTCTGGGAGGTCCTAATTGTTTCGTTGCCAATTTATCTTCATTTGTTCGCGACAAAAAGGAACTTCTTTCAAACAATCCGCTTCCGCTCTTTTCTCAGTTACGTTCATGGTTACGTAACGTATGACGAAAGCGCGTAAGTGCAAGCCCACAGACACCCATTGAGATTTGTATTGAAGGCTCTGAAATTTGAAAAAAATAGATTTTACATGGGAGTCTATGACAGACTTCTGGTGCGATTTCAACCTGACTGAAATCGCCCCAAAAGGGGGGGGAGCCATTTGAAGCACGACTTTAGCCTGATTCGACATTTAGTGGCAGTGTGGCACTGTGGCAGATCAGACGTATAGATTACAAAACTGATAACTACTGTTGCCGTGATATAATTGATTAGAAAAAAAATCCCTTCCTTTTCCCGTTTGGCAGTGCGTCGCCCATATCGCCCTATTGAAACAGGCCGCCCCTGCTAGTGACTAAATTAATCTAAATTTAATCCATTTTAAATTCAGGGTTTGTAACAACAAAATGTGAAAAAAAAGTGGAAGGGGTATAAATACTTTTTTTGAAGGCATGTGTATATACTGTATTTAGCGGCTATTAGCTGCTATTGTTGTAGTAAATTATCCCTATACTTATTAAACAAACAAAGTACTTTCAGTGTTTTTGTAGAATCAAGATAGACTTTATTTCACAAGCAATAGAGCCGAGCTGGTCTGCAGAGCAACTGCCGTCCCAGACTTGGAGCTCTCTTTTTATACAGCTTCATCATTTCATATCATATCGGAGCCACATATGGTTTCTTTGTCTAGCTTCTTTCCTGTCTATCCCCATGTCTGCTTGTCTCCTTTTCATATCATATCGGAACCCCCTCTTTTTATCCAAACAGCCACCCTCCCTTGACCTTGAGCCACTATGGTTTCTTCTTGTGGCTATGTGTATCGGGTCATAGCGCACAAACAAGTGGAAACGTTAGGAGTAGTAAGGGAACTATCTCCACACAGCTGCTCCCTTGGAAGATAGTAAAAGACAGGATGAAGTGAAAAACCATGGTCACTGAGGGTCTTCGGTTTGACCGTGTGACCGGGTTACTCTTAAACAACGAGAAATGGAAACAATACAGGTCTATCTGTTCCTGAAGTTTATCTCTATCCCATGTCCTTGACTACAGGCCCAGACCAGATGCAGGGAGCTAGAGGGAACCATTCATTTATCTGCCTCTAACCCTGTTACAGGGGCTGAGTCACTGGCTTGCTGGTGCTCTTTCATGCCGTCCCTAGGAGGGGTGCGTCACTTTGAGTGGGTTGAGTTACTGACGTGATCTTCCTGTCTGGGTTGGCGCCCCCCCTTGGTTTGTGCTGTGGTGGAGACCTCTGTGGGCTATACTCGGCCTTGTCTCAGGATTGTAAGTTGGTGGTTGAGGATATCCCTCTAGTGGTGCGGGGGCTGTGCTTTGGCAGAGTGGGTGGGGTTATATCCTTCCTGTTTGGCCCTGTCCCGGGGGTTTCTTCGGATGGGGCCACAGTGTCTCCGAGACCGCTCCTGTCTCAGCCTCCAGTATTTATGCTGCAGTAGTTTATGTGTCGGGGGGCTGGGGTTAGTTGGTTATACCTGGAGTACTTTCTCCTGTCTTATCCAGTGTCCTGTGTGAATTTAAGTATGCTCTCTCTAATTCTCACGTTCTCTCTTTCTCTCTGAGAACCTGAGCCCTAGGACCATACGTCAGGACTACCGGGCATGCTGACACCTTGCTGTCCCCAGTCCGCCTGGCCTTGCTGCTATTCCAGTTTCAACTGTTCTGCCTGCGGTTACGAAACCCCTACCTGTCCAGACCTGCTGTTTTCAACTCTTAATGATCGGCTATGAAAAGCCAACTGAGAGACCTGAGCCCTAGGACCATACGTCGGGACTACCGGCCGTGGTGACTCCTTGCTCTGGTCCCAGTCCGCCTTGGCCTTGCTGCTATTCCAGTTTCAACTGTTCTGCCTGCGGTTATGGAACCCCTACCTGTCCCAGACCTGCTGTTTTTCAACTCTTAATGATCGGGCTTATGAAAAGCCAACTGAGATTATTCCTGATTATTATTTGACCATGCTTGTCACTTATGAACATTTTTGAACATCTTGGCATGGTTCTGTTATAATCTCCACCCGGCACAGCCAGAAGAGGACTGGCCACCCTCATAGCCTGGTTCCTCTCTAGGTTTCTTCCTAGGTTTTGGCCTTTCTAGGGGAGTTTTTCCTAGCCACCGTGCTTCTACACCTGCATTACTAGCTGTTTGGGGTTTTAGCTGGGTTTCTGGTACAGCACTCGAGATATTAGCTGATGTACGAAGGGCTATATAAAATAAAATTGATTGATTGATCAGAAGCACAGTATTTGCACTAAGAAATGTCTCTACTATTGCTAAAACATATTATAATATATGTAATGGAAAAAAATACCTACTGTATAAATCATATAATTGGTTTGTTACGTTGTCTAAGTAGTTAACTAAAAAATCTCCAATATGAACAGCTCTTAGTTGTGTTTTATTCGCTCTTCATGTCATGTTAGAGAACAGCTTCTTAGTTGTGTTATTCACTCCTCTTCACGTCATGTTAGACAACAGCTCTTAGTTGTGTTTATTCACTCCTCTTTCACGTCATGTTAGACAACAGCTCTTAGTTGTTCACAATAATCCACGGGGTTGAGTGCCTTGTGTTTTAAATTCAATAACAGCATAGAGATTCCAATCATATCAGTCTATCTTTACTCTTATAGGCCTAACTCAATATTAGGCACCTAATAAACACCATAGAGAATCCAAATCAAGCTTTATTTATACGCACATTTCAGACATGAATGGAACTCAATGTGCAGCTCACAGGAAAAAACTAATAAAAAAACAATTAAAATGAAACTAAATATTTATTACACAAATATAAGAGGATAAAAAAAACTAAAGAATTACAATAAAAAATGAACGACTAAAAAGCACCCTGAGGAAAAGCACCACTAAAAAGGTGTGTTTTTAAGATCTCTTTTTAAAAATGCCACAGTTTCATTCCTCCTCATACACACCTTAGCCAAATGCATTTAAACTCAGTTTTTTTTCACAATTCCTGACATTTAATCCTAGTAGAAATGTCCCTTCTTAGGTCAGTTAGGATCACCACTTTATTTAAGAATGGTGAAATGTCAGAATAATAGTAGAGAGAATGATTTTATTTCAGTTTTATTTCTTTCATCACATTCCCGCCGTGGTCAGAAGTTTACATTCACTCAATTAGTATTTGGTAGCATGGCCTTTAAATTGGTTTTAACATGGGTCAAACGTTACTGGGTAACCTTCCACAAGCTTCCCAAAATTAGTTGGGTGAATTTTGGCCCATTCCTCCTGACAGAGCTAGTGTAACCTGAGTCAGGTTTGTAGGCCCTCCTTGCTCGCACATGCTTTTCAGTTCTGCCCACCAAATGTTCTATAGGATTGAGGTCTGGGCTTTGTGATGGCCACTCCAATACCTTGACCACATCCAATCCCTTGGACTTTGTTGTCCTTAAAGCCATTTTGCCACAACTTTGGAAGTATGCTTGGGGTCATTGTCCCATTTTGGAAGACCTATTTGCGACCACAGCTTTAACTTCCTGAACTGATGTCTTGAAATGGTTGCTTCAATATATCCACATAATTTTTGCCTTCCCATGATGCCAATCTATTTTTTGTGAAGTGCACCAGTCCCTATTTCAGCAAATCACCCCCCACAGCATGATGCTGCCATCAGCCCGTATCTTCACAGTTGGAAATGGTGTTCTTCGGCTTGCAAGCGATCCCCGCACCCACCCCCATTCCCCTTTTTCCTTTCTCAAACATAAACGATGGTCCCCATATGCCCAAACAGTTTCCATTTTTGTTTCATCAGACCAGAGGGACATTTCTCTCCAAAAAGTACGATCTTTGTCCCCATGTGCAGTTTGCAAACCGTAAGTCTGGCTTTTTTATGGCGGTTTTGGAGCAGTGGCTTCTTCCTTTCTGGCAAGCCTTATCAGGTTATGTTGATATATGGCACACGTTTTACTGTGGATATAGATACTTTTGTACCCATTTCCTCCAGCATCTTCACAAGGTCCTTTTCTGTTTTTTTCTGGGATTGATTTGCACTTTTCGCACCAAAAGTACGTTCATTCTCTATGGAGAACCGTCTCCTTCCTGAGCGGTATTGACGGCTGCGTGGTCCATGGTGTTTATACTTGTGTACATATTGTTTGTACAGATGAACGAGGTACCTTCAGGTGTTTGGAAATAGCTCCTAAGGATGAACCTATGAATAGTTTTTTAACAAGAAATGTGTGGAGTACAAAGTCTGGCTGTGCCCTCAGTTTTTATGATGGCAATTTGCATATACTCCAGACTGTTATGAAGAGTGATCAGATAAATTGCAATTATTGCATTTTGCCATGAAACTGAACTTAATCCCAAAAAACATTTCCCACTGCATTTCAGCCCTGCCACAAAGGACCAGCTGACATCAATGTCAGTGATTCTCTCGTTACAGAGGTGAGACGTGTTGACGAGGACAAGGCTGGAGATCATCCTGTCATGCTGATTGAGTTAGAATAACAGACTGGCGCTTTAAAAAAGAGGGTGGTGCTTGAAATCACTGTTCTTCACTCTGCTTTAACCATGGTTACCTGCAAGGAACCACGTGCCGTCATCATTGCTTTGCACACAAAATGGCTTCACAGGCATTGGATATCTTGCTGCTAGTAAAGATTGCACCTAAATCAACCATTTTATAGGATCATCAAGAACTTCAAGGAGAGAGGTTAAATTGTTGGTGAAGGCTTCAGGGCGCCTAAGAAAATCCAGCAAGTGCCAGGACCGTCTCCTAAAGTTGAAATTCAGTTGCGGTATCGGGGCACCCACCAGTGCAGAGCTTGCTCAGGAATGGCAGCAGGCAAGGTTTTAGTGCATCTGCACGCACAGTGAGGCAAATAACTTTTGGGTGGGTAGGATGGCTGGTGTCAAGAGGGCAAGCGAGGACGTCACTACTCTCCAGGAAAAACATCAGGGACAGACTGATATTCTGCCAAAAGTTACAGGGATTGAACTGCTGGGGACTGGGTAAAGTCAATTTCTCTGATGGAATCCCCTTTCCGATTGTTTGGGGCATCCCGTGAAAAAAAGCTTGTCGGAGAAAGACAAGTTTAAGCGCTACCATCAGTCCTGTGTCATGCCAAAACAGTAAGCATCCTGAGACCATTCATGTGTGGGGTTGCTTCTCAGCCAGGGAGTGGGCCTCACTCACTATTTTGCCTAAGAACCAAACCATGATAAAGAATGTTACCAACACATCCTCAGAGAAACAAACTTCTCCCCACCATCCAAGAACAGTTTGGTGGAGCACCTTGCCATAAGGCAAAAGTGATAACTAAGTGGCTCGGGGAACAAAACATCGAAATGTTAGGGTCCATGGGTCAGGAAACTCCCCGAGACCTTAATCCCATTGAGAACCTTGTGGTCAATCCTCAAGAGACTGGTGGACATACAAAAACCCACCAATTCTGACAAACTCCAAGCATTGGCAAGAATTGGGCTGCCATCAGTCAGGATGTGGCCCAGAAGTTAATTGACACAATGCCATTGCAGAGGTCTTGAAATAGAAGGGTCAAACACTGCAAGTAATTAACTCTTTGCATACACAACTGTAATTGTCAAATAAAAGCCTTTGACACTTATGGAATGCTTGTAATTATACTTCAGTATACCATAGTAACATCTGAGAAAAATATCTAAAAACACTGACCATCAGCAACTTTGTGGTTTGTTTGTTTGCTAGCAAGCTACCGAGGCGGCTGATTGAGTCCGGTGTTGTTGTTGAAAAAAGCGTCCTGTCCACTGTAGGAAAACAGCTCTTGAAAGACTCACATCGTTCATCTGCTGACTGAGTGGGTAACGCGTTTGTGAAAAATATTCACTACACTGTTCATTCTGCCAAACAATATCCATGTCATTTCAAACTATGGTGGTTGGATGGTAGACAGGTTTGAGTCATGGTGAGTCGGATGGTAGACAGGGTTCAAAAATGGTGATGGTGAATTGTCCTCAGACATTTGTTATCAGTCTTCAGATCCCTCTAGCTTGCTCACTAAGCAAACAAATAATCTACCTGCCAACATTTCTGTAATCGTCTGGTGAACAGACTTAAACTGGTATCATTAAGCATCTGTCAACAGACTGTGGGATG
The DNA here is from genome assembly GCA_036851935.1 of Coregonus suidteri. Classification (NCBI taxonomy): domain Eukaryota; kingdom Metazoa; phylum Chordata; class Actinopteri; order Salmoniformes; family Salmonidae; genus Coregonus; species Coregonus suidteri. The sequence continues at coordinate 39,146,034 of CM072244.1, read as the reverse complement.
GCAGCGACTTAAGGGACTTTGGTCCTGCACATCACATCCCAACTAGTCAACATGTTAAACGGACTCTTGCCTTAACGCCTAACGATAGACCTGCAGAGAGAGGGGAGGAGACTACCGCCCTGCTTTCTCTGGAGCTGACCAATCCTGTTGTTGGAAACAAACACCCACACCATTACTGTTGTTTGGGGTACGATACCGCCCACAACCATTCAAAACACAGACTATTTCACTCACATTGCAATTTAATAGAAATCTGGGGAAATAATTGATAGTTAAAGTTATCAGAGGTGGACCCCTTGTTTGACAGTACATCAAATTACACTAAGGAAGACCACATTTAAGAACGCTTTCAGGTGGCAAAACTCACCTCTGTAGGGCTTTTCTCCGGGTGTATGTACAACTAGTCTACCATTAACCTGGACTGAGCTAAGACAAAGTGTTAAAGGTTTACCCAACAGTGTGGTGGTTTTTCTTCCTTGTGTAAAGCCAGGCTTCCTGACTGAGTGAATCTCTTCCCAACACTGATCACAACCAAAGGCTTCTCTCCTCTGTGAGTTCTCTGGTGTACTAGAAAAGTCTCTTGAAGTGGTAAAAGCTCATTCCACAGTCTGAGCAGTGGTAAGGGCTTCTCTCCTGTGTGTATTCTCTTGTGTTCAACCAGGTGTCCTGAATAAGTGAATCTCTTCCACACGTGATCACAACCAAAAGGCTTCTACTCCTGTGGTGTATTCTCTTGGTGTCACCAACCAGGCTTCCTGAATGGAAGTGAATTTCCTTCCCACACTGATTCCCAACCAAAAGGCCTTCTCTACTGTGTGTATTCTCTTGTGTAAAGCCAGGCTTCCGAAATGAGTGAATCTCTTCACCACTGATCACGAACCAAAAGGCTTCTCTTCCTCTGTGAGTTCTCTGGTGTACTAAAGTCCTGCTTGAAGTGGTATAAAGCTCATTCCACAGGCCTGAGCAGTGGTAAAGGCTTCTCTCCTGTGTGTATTCTCTTGTGTCCAACCAGGCTTCCTGAATGAGTGAATTTCTTCCCACAACTGATAACAACAAAAGGCTTCTCTCCTGTGGTGTATTCTCTTGTGTGAAGCAGGCTTCCTGAATGAGATGAATCTCTTCCCACACTGATCACAACCAAAAGGCTTATCTCCTGTGTGTGTTTCTCTTTGTGTTGTAGAAGTCCCCTGTGAAGGTGGTTAAGCTCATTCCACAGTCTGAGCAGTGGTAAGGTTTCTCACATGTGTGTATTCTCTTGTGTCCAGCCAGGTTTCTTGACTGAGTGGAATCTCCTTCCCACACTGATCACAACCAAAAGGTTTCTCTCCTGTGTGTATCCTCTTGTGGTCAACAGGTTTCTTGACTGAGTGAATCTCTTCCCACACTTGATCACAACGCAAGGCTTCTCTCCTGTGTGTATTCTCTTGTGTCCAGCCAGTTTGCTTGACATGAGTAAATCTCTTCCCACACTGATCAACAACCAAAAGGCTTTCTCTCCTGTGTGTATTCTCTTGTGTCCAGCCAGGTGTCCTGACTGAGTGAATCTCTTCCCCCACCTGATCACAACCAAAAGGCTTCTCCCTGTGTGTATTCTCTTGTGTAAAGCCAGGCTTCCTGACAGAGTGAATCTCTTCCACACTGATCAAAACCAAAAGGCTTCTCTCCTGTGTGTGTTCTCTTGTGTGTCGTAGAAGTCCATGTGAAGTGGTTAAGCTCATTCCAACAGTCTGAGCAGTGGTAAGGCTTCTCGCCTGTGTGTATTCTCTTGTGTACAGCCAGGTTTTCCTGAATACGTGAAATCTCTTCCCACACTGATCACAACCAAAAGGCTTCTCTCCTCTGTGTGTTTCTCTGGTGTACTAGAAGTCTGCTTGAAGTGATAAAGCTCATTCCACAGTCATCTGAGCAGTGGTAAGGCTTCTCTCCTGTGTGTATTCTCTTGTGTAAAGCCAGGCTTCCTGACTGAGTGAATCTCTTCCCACACTGATCACAACCAAAAGGCTTCTCTCCTGTGTGTAATTCTCTTGTGTAAAGCCAAGGCTTCCTGAATGATGTGAATCTCTTCCCCCACTGATCACAATCAAAAGGCTTCTCTCCTGTGTGTGTTCTCTTGTGTCGTAGAAGTCCCTGTGAAGTGGTTAAGCTCATTCCACAGTCTGAGCAGTGTAAGGCTTCTCTCCTGTGTGTATTCTCTTGTTTGTAAAGCCAGGCTTCCTGTACTGAGTGAATCTCTTCCATACACTGATCACAACCAAAAAAGCTTCTCTCCTGTGTGTATTCTCTTGTGTTCAACCAGGTGTCCTGAATAAGGTGGAATCTCTTTCTCCGACACTGATCACAACCAAAAAAGCTTCTCTCACTGTGTGTATTCTCTTGTGTCTAGCCAAGGTGTCCCTAACTGATGTGAATCTCTTCCCACACTGATCACAACCAAAAGGCTTCTCATCCTGTGTGTATTCTCTTGTGTTCAACAGGTTTCCTGACCGAGTGAATCTCTTCCCACACTGAATCACAAAGCTGTAAGAGGCTTCTCTCCCTGTGTGTATTCTCTTGTGCTTTTTAAGATTTGCTGAAGAAAAGGTGAAACTCTTTCCACAGTCCAAAAAGCAGCAGTGAGGTTTTCTTCCCTGTTAAGTCTCTGCTTGGTGTTTCTTGAGTTGTTTCTGATCTGGAGAGACTCCCTTCTGTCTCCTCGACAGCATCAGAATGTCCGGTTAGCTTCCCGAGATGAGAAGCTCCTTCTACTGAGAGAGCGACGAGTTTAGGGGCTGTCCCCTGTGGAAACAAAGAACAGACAGTTAGGGTTTCCTTCTTCAATATCGAAGTTGAGTTCATAGGCCCACTTTTCCAACTCTTTTGATCAGATTTGAGCCTGTTTGGATGCGTTATAAAATGCATCAATGTAACCAATGGGGTAGGGGTGCTTCTATGGATCTTACATTTTAAGAAGGTTCGTGATTGTAATTTAATGGTATTAAAGGACATCTAGGGATTGCTCCCATAATAAATGTATGTAAGAGCATAAACCCCCTCCGTCCCTGTGTGTTTTCCCTGCACGTCGCCCAGCAGCACAAGACACCCTCCTGATTCATACCAGCAGTAAGTTACCAGGAGAGGCAACGACCTGGGGAGCCCCAAGATGGGGAGGGGGGAGGAGAGTTGGAAGGGAGAGGGGGAGGGGGTGGAAATAGGTGTTTTCCTGTAAATCCCGAGAAGAGGGTAGTGGAGTTTCAAGTTTAGTACCCACTAATGGTAAAGCAACACTAACAATGGTATGATGATCTTTGCATTCAAATGGGGACGGCCACACAAGGACGGAGTGGAAACAATGCCCGCCTTTGCTGTTTTAGACTTAATGGGACACCAAATACATATTTTTCCAACTCTGCTTGCTTTCCATTCCCGGTCAGTTGAATCAACAGGAAGTTACCAAACCACAGAAGATGAAAATTGGTGGGTTTTTCAACGATGGGTTTATGATATGCTTGGTAGACTTGTAACGATTACCCATATCCCTAAAAGTGTAGTACTACTTTCACAGCATGTTAAAAATATAGTTCTGTTTGCTTGCTCCAACCGATTTTGCAGCGCTCAAATATTGTAGCTGTATCTAAACCGCATGCAAAAAAATATGACACCCCGGGGCCTCGCCACGGGAGAACCCAATATCTCCAGCACTTCAGACCAATAGGACATTCCCTATCGGGAAAACGGGCAAATTGATTTAGCTTATTTTTTATTTTTAGACACCAATTAACGTTTCAATGGTGAGCAATCCAAGAATATTTTTTGGGCAGTGCTGGCGATGGAAATCAAAAAAAAGGGAGATGGACGTATAGCCAAGCGTTCCTTGATCTGATCTACGGGCTAATTTGATCTGATTACACAGGCTATTTGATCTGATCTACAGTATATGTGGATCCTGATCTACACAGGCTATATGCATCAGGGACTATATTTTGAAATGTTAACATAAGTAATACATTGCATTTTTAGAATGGTCCTACACTCCCTTGAACCCTTTCGCACATTTTGTTACGTTACAAAGTGGGATGGTAAATATAATTGAATTGTAATTTTTTTGTAATTGATGTGCTAAGTTAAAGTGTCACTGTGTGCTTTGATTGGATAGTTTGGATGTTTCTGTTTGGAAAGCTTTCATGTTGATGAGATTTTTTTTTGCGATAGAACAACCTAAAAAAAGGGTGGGTTTGTCATGTTTTCGGCTGACAAAATGTACTAAAATGTATAACCTCCCACAACGATGAAATAAGACACATATGGAATCATGTTGTAACCAACAAAGTGTTAAACAATTCAGAATATAGTTCCAGGTGACTACCCTCATGAATCTGGTTGATAGAATTGCCAGAGTGTGCCAAAGCTGTCATCAAGGCAAAGGGTGGCTATTTGCAGAATCTTCAAACACCACATAGTTGATTTGTTTAACACTTTCTTGGTTACTACAATCATTCCATATGTGTTATATTTCATAGTTTTGATATCTTCACGAGTATTCTACAAACGTAAAAAGAAAGAAAAACCCTTTGAATGAGTAGGGTTGTGTCCCAAACTTTTGGACTGGACTGTATCTTTTTTTTTCCACTTTCAAATTGGTACTAACAAAGTACGTTTAGAAGTAGAGGGCTGCGGTGCTTCCGACAGATATCATTGTAGCGCGGTCCGTAGTTTTTCATGTGTGAGGGCGGTCAGAACAGAAAACGTTGTGCTAAATATAATTGTCCCGCCAGATTATTTGGAAACGGTGGTCTTTTCTGCTGTGTAATGCGTTAGCCCTAGCTATTGTACTAAAAGCAACCAATCTGTCAATTAGTTGTGGACGCTCACCAAACTTGAGTCGAGATCAAAATCCCACAATGTGATTATCCATATGCAAGCAAAGTCTCAACATGGGGATCGAGCGTTGAGTCTTCCCTTCTCTCAATATATATTAATTATTCATTTATTTGTTCTCTGACTTGATAAATATTACCGCTACCTAAAAGACAGGCTATAATCTACGTGCAAAACTTAGGTCCAAGAGAAAGTGCAACGGAACCGCTCATCTTTTCTTGTGGCTTTTTTTTCAAGTTTCAGCAGCGTCCATACCTCTCCTCTCCTCTCCTAGTTTCAGCAGCCATACCTCTCCTTAGTTCAACCAGCATACCTCTCCTCTCACTTTCCTAGTTCAGCAGCCTCCTCCTCTCACTGTCCTAGTTCAAGCACTCCTCGTCCCTCCTCCTCTGCTAGTTTCGGCAGCCATACCTCTTCCTCTCCTCAGTTCAGCAGCCAAAACCTCTCCTTGTCTCTAGTTCCACGCAGGCCATACCTCCTCTCTCCTAGTTGGGGGCTCCGTGCTAGATTAGGTGAGCACGTTTTGAGGTCTCAATTAAATACAGTAGTCTATATATGAATTGATTGAGAAGTACGGGCAGTTATCTTCCCAAGGAAATTAACTTCCTAAATATTTATTAGGCTATACAGTTTCCTATGGCAAGTCCTACACCCACTATCTACTTTTGTCCACAATTTTGTTGCTTTAAAAAGTGGGATTTAATTAGTATTTGATTATAATTTTTTCGTATTTCCTCTACACAAAAAAATTAATGTGAACGTAAAAACAAAAATTCTTCAAATGTGTACAAACAAATACAAAAACAATCACTAAATAGTCGGTCAAGTTATAAGAAGTGAGTATGGACTGTAAACAACTACTAGTAGGGTAACATGATTTTTTTTTGATTGACTACCCCATCCTCTGTAATATTGATTTTGTGTATGGTGTATTAAGCCCACCAATACACGTCCAAAGATGTTTTCCATAATCCCCAATAATGAGACTACCTGCAACCTCTGTACATTTTGACTAATTCACAATATCCCACAATAATGACCTGCAACCCTGTTACATGTGACTAGTTTTTCAATACTGGCCCCCCCCCCCATGTTAATCGAACACCACAACCCTGCCGTTGCAAACTGACATGCCGCTAGCCAACTGAGCTACATCCCTGTCGGCGCATTCCCTCCCTATCCTCCATACCCTGGCCGACGCCGTGCGATTCAGTGGCCTTAGACCACCTGGACCACCTGCACAACCCTGTACCTGTGACTATTCACAATAATGAACAAAAGGGAAAGGAGAATATAAATCTTCAGAATCTTGTTTGCAACAAGAGCACTAAAGTAATACTGCTAAAGAATTAACAGGGGCAATGACATTCACTTTTTTGGGCCTAACATGCAAAGCCTTATGTTTGGGTAAAATCCACCATAACATCACTGAGTAACTGCTCCTTTCTTTTTCCAAGCATGGTGAATGGCTAGCATCATGTTAAGTGAAAATGCGTGACATCGTCAAAGACGTGGTGAGTTTTTACAGGATGAAACTAAACGGAGAGTCCTTAGAAGGAAAGACCTGCTTCAGTCTGCTTTTTACACCAGACACTGGGTGGAGAACTCAACCTTTCAGCATACGCGTTAACTACACCACTAATACCACATCTAAATCTGTGGCAGCTAAGAAAGGCTAGCTTGATTTATACAGTTTGTAGGGCAAGCTGCTAGTGGAAGTAGCTCACAGCCAACTTTGGCAAGCCGCTACAGTGGAGTAGCCTACAGCCCAACTGTTTCAGCTGCTAGTGGAGTATCCTACAGCCACTGGTAAGCTGCTAGTTGGAGTAGCCTACAAGCCAACTGCATAAGCTTTTGTATCCTAGTGGAGTAGCCTACAGCCAACTGGCAGCTGCTAGTGGTAGTAGCCTAACAGCCAACGGTAAGGCTGCTAATGGAGTAGCCTAACAGCCACTGGCAAGCTGCTAGTGGAGTATAGCCTATAGCCAACTGGCAAGCTGCTAGTGGAGTAGCCTAACAGCCCAACTGGGCAAGCTGCTAGTGGAGTAGCCTACAGCCAAATGGCAAGCTGCTAGTGTGGAGTAGCCTACCAGCCAACTGGCAAGCTGCTAGTAGGTAGCCTATAGTCAAACTGGCGAGCTGCTAGTGGAGTAGCCTACAAGCCAACTGGCAAGCTCCAACTAGCTGGCATTGTACCGATAAGTCCTTGGTAGTGGCATCTTTGTTTTTGCTTTCCGTCGATTGGAAATACATTGGTATTGGCAATGAGGACGTGTTATTACGGTAATTAGCACCTGTTTTGCATTGAATTGTTGGGTATTGTGCATGTAGCTGTGTAGCGTTGTCATGACTTGCTATTTATTGATTGTTCCATGTTTGTAAAAGCGGTGCCAGTAGCCTGTATTCTTGCTGCCAAGACAGCCGTGGGCGTGCTGCAACTACAATACAGTGTGTGTAATTGTACTATCGGTTATTTATCTCATCCTGGTGTTATCAGCAAGCGAAAATATTTGTGCCCCCTTAGTCATTTCTGATGCCCCCTGCCGATTTCCATCCTGCCAGCTGGGCCTGGGCTACGAGTTAACCAGATAAACTACACAACTGAATTTTCCAAAAGTTCACGGACCGATTAATAAATGCCTCGCAGCTGTAGAAGCAGGAAGTATGCCACAAAGACCCTTTATAAAAATGATATTACATAATCTAAACTCACCTGATTTCATTGTAGAAACGTGTGTTTATGGTCGATTGCAGAGTTCAGGCGAAGTTAACCAGATGTTTATCTCTGTCTGAGTCTAACGGACATTTTAGAATCAGGTATGTATAGGACCTGAGACCGTTAGATTTCAAACATGCGAATTCTCTGGCCTAAAGACCAATGGAGACATAGAGAACATTGAACTCCACCTTCACTTCCGTTCGAATGAAAATAGGACTTTCCGCCAGCATACCAATAATACTCCAGCAGTAGTCTGCTTAGCTCATTTTCACAAGTTACAGTCCGATATCATGTTCACATTCCTCCTTTGTTCAATCATGTTGTCTGGTGTTCTACTATCTCTGCACGGAGCGTAAAGTCCGCAAGAGAAAAGAGGCCAGGCTCCACCTCACTTCCGTTCAAACTGAAACGTTGGGGTTCGGCCAACATACAAATAATACTCCAGTCGGTAGGAAGCCTTCTGCTTTTAGTACTCATTTTTTCTAAAGTTAACGCAGTTTTTCTCTGGACCCCGCAAGGTTGGACTTTGTGCCTCTATATTTAAATAACATTGAATGTTTTCAGCCCAGATAATCACTCACAAACAGATCGCGTGTACATCGTGCTCCTGAAAATAGAGACATGTCTATGCGGCTTCAGGTCCATGAAATTAATCGATGATAGGGTTCCTGTGGTGCAAGAGAATGTAAGCTTTGCTTTTAGCTAATGGTTTTTATTGGTAGGCCTCTTTTTGGTCATCCCACATTTTCTCATGTTTTTTTAAACATTTTAGTCATTTAGCAGACGCTCTTAATCCAGAGCAACTTACCGTTATGAGTGAATATGTTTATGATTTTTTCATAATGGCCCCCGTGGAATCGAACCCACAACCCTGGTGTTGCAAACGACATGCTCTACCAACTGAGCTACACACAGGCCTAACATTTTCACGAAATTCTATACACTGTGTCGTAATGCTCAATTTTATGCCTGCTGGCTGGTTGGAATAATGTCATTTTATTGGTTCAGTAATAAAACGGACATTCAAACATTGCAGATTTTTAAATAAAAATTGGTCCATTCTACTAAAGCTCCAAATTGATTTTTTAATAATATACAACTGTCCCGTAGCTGCTACCTGAAAACCGGGATGACATGAAAACCCCCCTCCCTTTCTCTCTCCCAGCTTGGTTATGAACATGTGGCATAAATATATTTTAAATTTAAAAAAAGAAAAATTTCATTTACATACACTAACCCGTCAAAATTTTAGAAAAACCTACTATTCAAAGGGTTTTCTAAATTTTTTTATGTCTTTCATTGTAGAAAATGTGAAGATATTTAAAACTATGAAAAAAACACATATGGAAAACATGTAGTAACCCAAAAAAGTATTTGATTAAATTTGGGAAACCCCCTTAGCGCTCCCAAGGCAGCAGCACTTTTTTGGGGTCAAAAAAAATTTGTGATTTTTCAAAAAAGCCCCCCTTTTCCTTGATGACAGCTTTTCCCACTCTTGACATTCTCTCAACCAAACTTCATGAGGTAGTCCCCCTGGAAAACATTTTAATAAACCCGGGGTGCCTTCTTCAAAAATTTAATTTTTGGAATATCTTTCCCTTCTTAATGCATTTGATTCAATCAGTTTTGTTGTGAAAGGTAAGGGGGGGGGACACAGAAGAAGCCAATTTGGTAAAAAGGGCCAAGTCCAAAATTTGGCAAAAAACAGCTCACAAAGGGAAAAGGGGAAAAGACAGTCCATATTTCTTTAAAAAAATGAAAAATCAGTCAATCCCGGAAAAAAATTTTAAGAACTTGAAAAAATTTTTTAAAGTGCCCTCACAAAAACCAAACAAGCTCTATTTATGAAAAAATTGGGGCTCATTTAGGACCGCCACAGGGGAAAGGAAGACCCAGAGTTTCCTTGCTGAAAAGGATAAGTTATTAGAGTTTCCAGAAAGGAAATTAGACAGGTGGAAATTTTTCCTTTTGGGCTGTAAATCCCAAAATTTGAGATTTTTTGGTTTTTAAAACCCCGTGTCTGGGGTGAGACGCCAGGGGGGTGAAGGATCAAAACAAATCAAATCTTTTTGGGGAAATGCCCCCGAATTTCAACAGGGGCAGATTTCCCCTTACAGTGAAATTGGTTCTTACAGCCCTTAAAACCCAAAAGGCAATTTTAAAAAAATAAAAAAAAAAGTAGAAAAAAATAAAATAAAAAAAAAGTGTTTAGAAAAAAAGGGAGAAGTAAAAAAAATAATAGTAGGAGGCTTTTTTTATACGGGGGGGGAAGGTGCAGGTCAATGTTGGGGGGGGGCACCGTCTAGTTGAGGGAGTTTAAGAAATTTTTACATGGGGTAGAGTTAAAAGGGCTAGGGATAAATAAATTAACAGAGTAGCCCGGGCAAAAAAGTCCGGGTAGCCAGATTAGCTGTTCAGGGTTTATGGGTTTGGGGGGAGAAAACTGGTTTAGGAAGTCTTTTTGGGCCCAGGGCTTGGGCCCTCCGGGACCCCTTGCCCTGCGGAAACAAAAGAGAACAGTCTATGACTAGGGGGGCTGGAGTCTTTTACAAATTTTTTAGGGCCCTTCCCCTGACACCCCCCTGGTATAGAGGTCCCGGATGGAAAGGGAAACTTGGCCCCAGTGATGTACTGGGCCGTACGCATTTTCCCTCTGTCGGGGCCCCTTTCGGTCGGAGGCCAAGCAGTTGCCATAAAAAGTCTGAGATGCAACCCAGTCAGTAGCTCTCGATTGGCAGCGGTTGGGAATTTTTGGAGGAAACTGAGGGGCCCCGCCCAAAAATTTTCAGTCCTGAGGGGGGAAAAGGCCCTTTGGGGGATGATCTCCGAAAGGTATTTCCCCCCGTAAGCATGGAGGAGGAGTTGTTTTGTTTTGGGGGTGCTTTGCCCGGGGACACTGTCTGGATTTATTTAGAATTTAAGGCCCCACTTAACCCGCATGGTACCACAGCATTCTGTAAACAATAACCCTCCCCTTGGTTTGAATTTAGTAGGACATCATTTGTTTTTTTAACAGGGGCAAAAGACCCCAATTTCCCGGCTGTGTAAGGGCCCAATTTTTTCCCAGGAAAGTTTAAGGAACTGCCCCGCAAGATAACCAGGCTCCACCCAAACCCCCCAAACCCCAAACCCAAAATTTAAATGGCTTGGGATGAGTCGGACCGCCCGAAGGGGAAGGAAAAAAGCCAACAAGTGCTCAACATTTTTGTGGGGAATCCTTCAAGGGCTGTTGGAAAAGCATTCCCGGTGAACTGGTTTTAAAAGAATGGGCAAAGTGTGCAAAGCTGCATCAAAAGGGAAAGGGTGGGTATTTGAAGAATCTCAAAATAAAAAAATCTTTTGATTTGTTTAACCCCTTTTTTTTTGGGACTAAAATGATTCCCAAAGTGTTATTTTATAGTTTTGATTGTCTTCAAATTAGTCTAAATGTAGAAAAAAAGTCAAAATTAAGAAAAAAAACCCCTTTAAATGTTTGGTGTTCAAAATGTTGACCGGTTGTGTAAGTATTTAAAAAACCCCCGAGCAAACTTTATAGAACACCTTTTTGCAGCGGTTACAGCTTAGAGTTTTCTGGGAAACTCTAAAAAGCTTTTCTAAAAAGGGATTGTGCAACATTTCCCCCTTATTATTTTCAAAACTCACGCTCCTCAAATTTTGGGTTTTTGGGTCCCTTGCTAGACAAAAAAAGTGGCCGTAAGTGCCCTTTTTTAAAATGAGGGGACCATTATTTATTTTTTTAAAGAGCCCTGGGGCCCTTTTTCCCATTACAGAAAGTTGGATGACTGTCATTTAATTCCATTCCCATTTTAATGTAACACCCATAGGTTTAGGGTACTACAGATATTCCAAAAGGGCCTATTTCCCATCATGAGGTTGCTTTCAACCTAGTCTATGAATGAAAGTTAAAAAAAAAACGTAGTTTCACAGGGCAGTGACTCAATACCCCCCTTGCACAATCTTGCCTGCAAAAGTTTTCTAGGGGGTTTTCATTTGTCCGACAGTTGCCAAAAAAGGGGTTTTTAATGGGCGAATTCAGATATGTTTCTAGTTTGAGCCGGGGGGTTGGTAACTAAAAAGCTAAAAAAGGGATCCTCTGTGGGGGCCCGGGGGTTTGAGAAAAACTAGCCAGGGTACTAAACCCTAGCATCCCTTGTTTGGGGCGGGGGTTTGAGAACCAAACTAGCCAGGTAGGGTAAAATAGCATTCCCCCTGTTGGAAACGGGGGGTTTGAGTAACTTTAACAGCCCGCTAGCTAAAATTGCACCCCTCTGTTGGGCAGGGTGTTTGAGTTTAAATAAATAGCCCGCTGCATTGTAGTAAATAAGTTTAAACTTTAAAGTGAAAAGAAAGAAAAAAATTTTCCCCCCTCTTCCTTTCCTCAAATTTTTTTAAAAAATTTGTTTTTTTTTTTGGGAAAAAGCTAAAAATATTGTCTTTCTCTCCTTTTAGTAAAATAAAATCACCACATTTTTCGCACGGGAGTGCTAGTAGCTAGCTTTAGCTTGTGCTTTCAGTACTAGATGAATTATAGATCCCCTTTTTATTGGGGGGGCAAAATGTCAGTTCCTGCGGGAAGAGCTCTGATAGGTTTGGGGACGTCCCCGGAAGTTTTTTCATAATTTCTGGTTATTTATGGAAGGGAGTTTTGCTATGTACAGAGTGCTTTTTTAGGCTTTCTGTAGACCTTCATTTTCAAAAAAAAGGTGTTTTTAAACAATTTTTGGGACAGGTTAATTATTTAGTTTAGTTTTATCCCAAAAAGGATAACTTCTTCAATGTTTTCATTTTTATGAAATTTACGAGGAGGAGCTCTCCCCTTTCTACTCAGAGGGCCTCCCCTGCTAGAAAAAACCATTCAGGTCTTTGCCATAGATTTTTCAAGTAGATTTAAGTCCCAAAAAGTAATTCGGCCACTCAGGAACATTCATTTCCTTTTTGGAAAAAACTCCAGGTAAAATTTGGCCTTTTGTTTTTGGTTATTGTCCCGCTGAAGGGGTTTAATGCACTCACAATTTTCTGGTGGAAAAAAGACCCCTTTAAAAGGATTTTTTCTAGGATTTTTCCTGTGGGTTTACTTCATTCCATTTTTTTTTATCCTGGGAAAAATCCCCAGTCCTTAACGGGGTTTCAAGAAAACCCCTAAAATGATGCAGCCCCAGTTTAAACCCTTTGGGCATTTCAAGAGGGGGGGTTTCTCAGAAAAGTGTTGGGATTTTGGTTTTCCATAACATAACACTTTTTATCCCGGAAAAAAAAGTTAAAAGCTTTGCCACATTTTTTTGCATTTTTTTTTTTAGGGTTCCCTTTTTGCCCAAAAAGGATGATGTTTTTGGGAAAAAACTTTTTTTCTGTACAGGTTCCTTTTTTAAATCTGTAATTTAGGTTAGTATTGTGGAGTAAACCCACAATGTTGTGATCCATCTCGTTTTCTCCTCACAAAAATTTAAAAATCGTAATGTTTTAAAAATCAGCATTAGCCTCATGGGAAATCCCCCGAGCGGTTTTCCCTTTATCTCCTGCCCCCTGAGGAGGAAAGGGGTTTTCTCATCTTTGTAGGGTGGGTTTTATTGTACAACAACCCCAAAATGTAAGGAATGAAAGGGTATTTTAATGCGTTTTTACCCAAGGTGCTCTTTGCGAGGCATTGGAAAATTACCCTGGTTTTGTGGTTTAACTGGTTTTAAATTCATTGCCCCGAAATGAGGGGGCCGTCAGATAATTTTCAGTATGTTGGGGGCCCGGGGTGAGGTAGTCATTCAAAAAACATGTTTAAAAAGTATTTTGGGAAAACAGAAATGAGTCCATGCAATATTATGGACTTTTTTGAGAAAATTTTTTTCCCCCCGAAATATCTTAGGCTTGTCATAAAAAAAATAGGTTTAATTCTTATTAAATCAAGACATTTCAGTTTTTATTTTTAATTAATTTGTTTCGAAAAACAGATTCCCCTTTGACATTTTGGGGTATTTTGGTATCCCGTGACTAAATTAATCTCAATTTAAATTTCCCTTTTAAATTCAGGGTTTTAACAAAAAAAAATGTGAAAAAATGGAAGGGGAAAAAACTTACAAAATTTTAAATCATATAATTGGTTTGTTTCGTTGTCTAAGTTTTTGTTAACTAAAAATTCCCCAAAACGAACAGTTTAGTTTTGTTATTCATCCTCTTCCGTCAGGGTTAAAACAACAGCTCTTAGTTTTTTCACAATTTAAACCCCGGGGTTTAGGCCTTGTTGTTTAAAAACAATAACACCATAGAATTTTAAAACATTTTCAGTCTATCTTTCCTTTTTAGGCCTAAAATAAATATTAGGGGGTTTAAAAACACCAAGAGAAAAACAAAACAAGCTTTATTTATACAGACATTTCAGAATGGAATGGAACACCCCCAAAGTGTTTTACAGGAAAAAAAAAGAATAAAAAAAAATTAAAATAAAAATAAAAATTTACTACACAAATATAAGAGGAAAAAAAAAAAACTAAAGGGTTTCAATAAAAACTGCACGAAATAAAAAAGGGAGTGAATTTGGGTGGGAGAAGGGTTGATGATTGGGGAATTTGGGTGGTAGACAGGGTTGTCATGGTGAGGGTTTGGGGGTAGGGCAGGGTTTACATGGTGAGTTGGAGGTGGGCAGGGTTGATCAAAGGGAATTTGGGTGGAGACAGGGGTTTTATCCCTGGTGGGGTTTGGGTGGTAGAAAAGGGTTGATCATGGTGAGTTGGGTGGTGGGCCGGATTGATCATGGTGGTTGGATGGTAGACAGGGTTGGGTCATGGGAGTTGGATGGTAGACCCGGGTTGATCATGGGGATGGTGAGTCGGATGGTAGTCAGGGTTATCATGGTGAGTTGGGGTGGTAGACAGGGGGATAAAGGTGATGGTGAATTTTCCTCAGAAATTGTTCAGTCTTCAGAAACCCTCTGGTTGCCGCTAAGCAAACCCAAAAAAAATCTAAATGCCAAATTTTTGTAATCTTGGTGAACAGGGCTTAACTGGTATCATAGCATTTTGTCAACAGACCCGTGGGACGGCAGCGGGCTTAAGGGGCTTTTTGACCAATCCAAAATAGTTAAAAATGGGGTTTAAAGGGGCCCTTGCCTTAAACCCAACGATTTGACTTAGAGGGGGGGGGAGGAGCTACCGCCCCGCTTTTTCGAGCGGAAACCCAAACTGTGGGTTGGGGGAAAAAAACCCCCAAACCCTTTGTTTTTGGGGTACGTTTTTGCCCCCCACCCTTCAAAACAGACTATTTCACTCACATTGCAATTAAAAGAAATCTGGGAAAAAATGGATATTTTTCAGTTTTGGGGGGTTTGGGCCCCTTGGGTTTACAGACATCAAATTACAATAAGGAAGGCCAAAATTTAAAAAGCTTTGAGGTGGGGCAAAACTCACCCCGTAGGGGGTTTCTCCCCCGGTGTATGTTTCATAGTCACCCCTTAAATGGATTTAGCTAACAAAAGGGAAAGGTTACCCAACAGTGTTTTTTTTTCTTTTTTTAAAAGCCAGGTTCCGACGGGGTGAATCTCTTCCCACACGATCAAACCAAAAAGGCCCCCCCCTTATTTTTGGTGTTGTTTCTCTTTTGGGGTTTCCCCAAAACCCCAAGGTTCCCTTTTTCCGAAAAAGAAAACTCTTCCCCCCCCACTGATCCCCAACCAAAAAAGGTTTTTCCTGTTGTATTTTCTTGTTTCAACCAGGCTTCTGACTTTGGGGATTCTTCCCACATTTATCACCCGCTACAAGATTTCTCCGGGTGTATTCTCGGTGTACTAGATGTCCCTTTGAAGTGGTGAAGCTCATTCCACCAGGCTGAGCAGTGGGGAAGGCTTTTCGCCAGTGTGTTTTCTTGTGTAAAGCCCGGATTCCTGACCCAGTGAATTCTTTCCCCCATGACACAACCCAAAGGGGTTTCTCCTGTGGGGTATTCTCTTGTGTAAAAACCAGGATTTTCCCGACCCCAGTGAAACTCTTCCCACATGATCAAACCAAAAGGCTTCCCCCCTGTGTGTATTTTTTGTGTAAAACCCGGTGTTTCCCGACTGGTGAACCTCTTCCCCCATTTTATCACAGCCCATTAAAAGGGGTTTTTCTCCTGGGGGTTTCTCTTGGGGGTGAAGCCCGGATTTCCCGACCGATGGAATCTCTTCCCACCCCTTTATCACACCCAAAAGGTTTCCCCGGGGTGGGATTTTCTTTTGTCCCGCCAGGTTTCCCGACCGAGTGAATCTCTTTCCCCCAGGGTCACAACCAAAAGGTTCCCCTCCTTTTTGTGGGATTTTCTTGGGGTAAAGCCAGGTGTCCTGACTGGGGTGAACATCTCCCACTGACACAGCTATTAGAATTTTCCCTGGGTTTTTTCTCTTGTGTGTATTTTAAAATTTGTTTAAGAGGTGAAAAATCTTTCCACAGTCAAAGCAGCAGTGAGGTTTTCCCTGTAAGTCTTTAAGGTTTTTTCTTTTAGGTTTTCTGATCTGGAGAGACTCTCTCTGCCTTCCCCAGCATCATGATGTTTTAGCCTCCCCGATGATAAGCCCCTTCTACTGAGAGGCGACGGTTAGGGGTGTCCCCCGTGAAAAAAAAAGAAAAGGGCAGTTAGGGTTCCTTTTCATATCGAAGTTAGTTCCCAAAGGGCCCCGCTTTCCCAAAATCTTGTGATCAAAAATTTTAGCATTTTTGGATGGGGTTAAAAACATCAAGTAAACCCCAAAGGGGTAGGGGGGGATTTTAATGATTTTAAACTTTTTAAAAATGTTAGTGATGTATTTAAAGGTAATTTAAGGGGAAACTAGGGAGGTCCCAAAAAAATGTTGTAAGAGCAATAAACCCCCCTCCGTCCCGGTGTTTTCCCGCAGTCGACCAGCAGCACCCGACACCCTCTTCAGGACCCAGCAGTAAGTTACCAGGGGGAGGACGGGCCTTTGGGGGCCCCAAAAAGGGGGAGGGGGGGGGAGGGTTGGAGGGGGAAGGAGGAGGGGGGTGGGATAGGGGTTTCCTGAAATCCCAAAAGAGGGGGGGGAGTCTCATGTTAGGAAATAAGGGGGAAAAAACAACAACAATGGTCTGATGAGGCTTGATTTAAATGGGGACGCCCAACGGAGTGAACAATGCCCCCTTGCTGTTTAAGACTTAATGGACCCAAATACAGTGGGGAAAAAAAGTATTTAGTCAGTCCACCAATTGTGCAAGTTCTCACTTAAAAAGATGAGACACTTTTTTGGGTTTACTAACATGATTATTATTTTACAATGTCAAAATATAAACTAAAACCCTTGAATGTGTAGGTTTCCAAACTTTTGACTGTACTGTATATACAACTGCTCCTAAAATAAAGGGAACACTTAAACAACACAATGTAACTCAAGTCAATCACACTTTCTGTGAATCAAACCTGTCCCACTTAGGAAGCAACACTGATTGACATTACATTTCACATGCTGTTGTGCAAATTGGAATAGACAACAAAAGGTGGAAAGTATAAGGCCATTAGCGAGACACCCCAATAAAAAGACTGGTTTTGCAGGTGTTGACCACAGATCACTTCTCAGTTCCTATGCTTCCTGGCTGATGTTTTTGGTCACTTTAATTTTGAATGCTGGCGGTGCTTTCACTCTATAGTGGTAGCATGAGACGGAGTCTACAACCCACACAAGTGGCCTCAGGTAGTGCAGCTCATCCAGGATGGGCACATCAATGCGAGCTGTGGCAAGACGGTTTGCTGTGTCTGTCAGCGTAGTGTCCAGAGCATGGAGGCGCTACAGGAGACAGGCCAGTACATCAGGAGTGAGACGTGGAGGAGGCCGTAGGAGGGCAACAACCCAGCAGCAGGACTGCTACCTCCGCCTTTATGCAAGGAGGAGCACTGCCAGAGCCCTGCAAAATGACCTCGCAGCCGGACCCAAATGTGCATGTGTCTGCTCAAACGGTCAGAAACAGACTCCATGAGGGTGGTATGAGGGCCCGACTCAGGCCGTCATGGTCGACGGGGTCAACAAGTCTGACCCCTTACAGTTACTTAAAGGGGTCCCTCAGGGTTCAATAATTGGCCCACTATTGTTGCTCACTTTATATAAACAACATTGGTGATGATGTCAGATATTGTAAATTCCCTTTATATGCCGATGATCTTTTAAATAACATGTTACTGAATTTGGGAAAAAAGCTCAAATTCAAGATAGGGTTCCTTTACAGAAACAGGGCTTGTCTGTCCTCAGTAAATAGAAAACCAAATTGTGCAGGCTACTTTTTATGTCCGTTTAAGATTGTGGTAATATTATCTATATGCATGCATCGGCAAACACATTAAAACCTTTTTCATCCCAAATGAAGAGTCACTGCTATCCCCATTGGGTGAATATTGCTATTCGGGGGTCTAGGCACACATGGAACGGTGAGGATATCATGTTACCAACAGGTGCATATTGCTCCAAAAGATCAGAGAAACAGAGTGATCTTTGGATTGGCCTTAACCCCCCACTTTACCCAGACCACGTGCTGTTTCCCTAGGTCAGGGATGTCAGATACTAATTATAATATGCTACAGTAGGCCTAGGCAACAAGTACCAAAAGAACCGATAGATATTAAGCAAATGTCTGGTATCAACAACTTGAGCTATTTGCTATAAAACAATTTTTGTCAATCATGAATATATAACGAATCCATAATGAAACCAGAGTGTGTTGTTGTGTTTTAATAACATTAAGACTACGTTACCCAGCAGGCTATGCGAGGGTGGGGGAGTTGAAGAATGCCTTCCGTGGCTACACAAGGATATTGGTAGATGTAGTATCTGATTATTAAAAGTAGTTAAAACTACGCCCCGGGTTGTCATTAAACAAGGAACAAACATAACATGGTGTCAGATTGGTAGTCGCTATGACGAGACAGAGAAAAGAAAGCACTAACTCTGAAAATGTACGCAAACATTCTACAAGTCAATAGACGTGAGTAGTCGAAGACGCTGGCATGAGGAAGTGTTATAGGCCCTTTTCACGTGACGTCAGACAACTTCCGTTCTGCCGCGATGCAGGTTATGTTTACATCCGGTGTCGCTTAGGAACGCTTAGCTAGTAGCACATCATTATGGAGTTCACCCAGTCCCTTTCACATCTGCCACCAATACGACTTAACGACGTAGAACGACTTGCTGACAAGTGGTCCCTTACTTCAAGATCGAAGCTTGATAAAGGCTACAAGTTCTTTCGTTGAAGGTTACCTGTTTGATTATGAAGGTACGTGTTTATCTTTATTTAGCTTAAATTAGCCCTATGCTAGCGAAGGTTATGAGCTGACGAGTTTCTGTTTTGCAGCCTCTTTTTAATATTACTGCTGTTTGTATCGACCGTAAGATAAGAGTCAGTAATGTATTAATGGCTAATGCTGCGCCCTTTCTCCCAATCACTGTATTGAAACAGTCTCAAGTGTAGTTAACGGTGAGGTGACAGTGAGAGGGCGATGTTACAGGTCCATGAAGAAAAATGAGGAGGCTCATCGGCTTCAGGTTTCTCAGATAAACAGTTCTCTAACATTATGATAAGATAGGTTAAGATAGATAAGTTTTCTTTTTGTTGTGTTTTGCTGCGGTTGCAGATTTAATAAGAATGATTCCACAAAGTTCCACTGTGGATCAGTTTGGTTTGTTTCTCAGTCTGAGCTCTGATTTTGTATCATTAAACTTAATACACAACGAAATTCTTACAAACCGATGTGGGTTGTTGACGGCAATAAAGACTGGGAAAGATTCTGTGATAACTCAAAATGTTCAAATTTTCGATAAGTGTTGGCACTACTTGTCAAAGGTTTCAGAACAGCCAACGAAGATTGTGCATGCTTCGGTGTTGGATGGGATACTGTTGCGATACAGACACCGGGAGAAAAGAAACAGCTAAATTAACATTCAGCTTTGACCAGGAATCAATATTTATCTAGCTATCATGCACAACAGTATTTGAATAGGTGAGTTACTAAACATTCATGAATAAACTAACTGCCTAACAAAGGGTTAGATAGCTAGCTAAGTAAACTTGTTACATTACAGCCAGGCAGCAATGTAACGCTACCTTTTAACGTTATCGGTATCTGGTACTAAGTTGTTGTTAGCTAACGTTAGCCCACTTTTAAGTAACTAAGGCAGTGAACAATTATGAATTAACAATAACGTTAGCAAGTTACAAACCATTGCATATACGTAAACATTATTACTCTTAACTTTACTAATTTAACTTAAATGTACCTTTTTGAATTTCTTCAAGTAGCTAGCTTGCTAGTTAGTGGTCAACAGTTGTATTTTCGTTGAGAAGTCTCAGGTTACGGGCGAACGGAAGTGAAGTTAACCTGCTACGCGGAAAGGCGGAAGTTAGATGACGTCATCGTGAAAAGGGCCTATTACGGTAATTAGCAACTGTTTTGCATTGGATTGTTGGGTATTGTGCATGTAGCGTTGTCATGACTTGCTATTTATGAATTGTCCATGTTTGTAAAGCAGTGCAGGATCCTGTATTCTTTATGCAAGACAGCCGTGCGTGGCTGCAAATACATTGGTAAATGTACTATCGATTATTATCCATCCTGTGTTATCAGCAAGCGAAAATAGTTGTGCCCCCTTAGTCATTTCTGATGCCCCCTTACCGAGTTCATCCTGTTGCCGGACCTGGCTACGAGTAACCATTACATGCGGGCAGTGTAAAAGCATGAAGCTGGCTACAAAGACCCGTTATAAAAATGATTAAATTAATCTAAACTCACCTGATTCATTGTAGAAACGTGTGTTTATGGTCAATTGCAGAGTTCAGGCGAAGTTAACTAGATGTGTATCTCTAGTCTACGGACCTTTTAGATCAGGGAGGTAGAGGACCGAGACGTTATATTTCAACATGTGACTCTCTGCCTAAAGTCACAAGACAAAATGGAGAATAGAGAACATGTGACTCCACCTTCACTTCCGTTCGACTGAAAAATAGAACTTCCGCCAACATACAAATAATAATAATACAGCAGTAGGCTTCTGTTTAGCTCGTTTTCAAAAGTTACCGTCCGATATCATTTTAACATTCCTCCTTTGTTCAATCATGTTGTCTGGTGTTCTACTCTGCACAGAGCGTAAAGTCACAAGAGAAAAGAGCCAGGCTCCGCCTTTACTTCCATTCAACTGAAACGTTGGGATTCGGCCAACATACAAATAATACTCCAGTCGTAGGAAGCCTTCTGGATGAGACAGATTGCTATTCAGATAGGATTTACTTGGGTTCCAGCCCATGTGGGGGTGGAGGGGAACGAGGCAGTAGATATACTGGCTAAACAAGCACTTAGTAGTGGGGATGTGGATGTTGAAGTGTCAATGGGCAAGGCAAAGGCAAAAAGACTGATATATACAGTGATGTTGCAGAGATGGCAGGAGCAGTGGAATATAAATATTAAGGGAAGGCATTTATTTCAAGTACAGAGGAAAGTCGGGGAGGGGAGGACAGCAGGAAGGGACAGAAGAGAAGTATATTTACAAGATTAAGGGTGGGACACAGCCAGTTGAATAAGACACTAACCGTGATAGGAAAGCATCCATCAGAAAAATGTGATTATTGTCAGGAAATAGAGACTGTGGAGCATGTATTGCTACAGTGTGGGCAGTATCAGTGGGAAAGAGAGAGGATGAGATTAAGTATGAGGGATACAGGAAATTAGTTTAAAGAGTATATTGAGTAGAACGTCATTAGATATAGTATCACATATTTTGTTGTCTTTTTTAAGAGAAACTGGGTTGGCATGTAGAATTTAGTTTATCCCTGTCTCTGGCCCACACTCCAGTACAGTAGGTGGCGGTAATGCACCATAACGTTGGATGCCAACACCTGAGAAACCCCACTGAAGAAAAAGGACGCCTTCTGCTTTTAGTAACTCATTTTCTAAAGTTAGCGCAGTTTCTCTGGACGCCGCAAGGTTGGACTTTGGGCCTCTCCCTGAAATAAAATCAAATTGAATGTTTCAGCCAGATATCCACTCACAAACCGATAGCTGTACATCGTGCTGAAATAAAGACATGTCCATGCGGCTGCATGCCTAATTAATCGATGATAGGGTTCCTGTGGTGCAAGAGAATGTAAAGCTTTGCTTTAGCTAATGGATAAAGGTTTATTGGTAGGCCTCTATTTGGTCGTCATTTTCTCATTTTAGTCATTTAGCAGATGCTCTTATCCAGAGCGACTTAAAGTTAGTGAGTGCATACATTTTTTTTTTCATACTTGCCCCGTGGGAATCGAACCCACAATCCTGGCGTTGCAAACGACATGCTCTACCAACTGAGCAAACACAGGGCCTAAACATTTCACGAAATCTATACACGGTGTCCTAATGCTGCAATTTTATAGCCTGATGGCTGGTGGTAATAATGTCATTTCTTATTCAGTAATTAAAACTGGACATTCAAACATTGCAGATTTTAAAATAAATTGTCCATGCATTCTAATCAGCTACCAATTGATGTTTTAAATAATATACAACTGTCCTGTAGCTGCTACCTGAACCTGCATGACATGAACCCTCCTCGTGCTCTCTCCAAGCTTGTATAGAATGCTGTTGTGCATAAATCTATTTAAATTAAATACAGGAAAATCTCATTTACATACACTACCGGTCAAATGTTTTAGAACACCTACTCATTCAAGGGTTTTTCTTAATTTGTAATAAGCTCTACATTGTAGAATAATAGTGAAGACATCAAAACTATGAAATAACACATATGGAATCATGTAGTAACCAAAAAAGTATCTGTATTCATTAGGGATCCCCATTAGCTGCTCCCAATGCAGCAGCTACTCTTCCTGGGATCTAACAAATATGTGTGATTCTTCAAATAGCCTCCCTTTGCCTTGATGACAGCTTTGCACACTCTTGACATTCTCTCAACCAGCTTCATGAGGTAGCCACCTGGAATGCATTTCAATAAACAGGTGTGCCTTCTTCAAAGTTAATTTGTGGAATGTCTTTCCTTCTTAATGCGTTTGATTCAATCAGTTGTGTTGTGACAAGGTAAGGGGGGGTATACAGAAGATAGCCATATTTGATAAAAGACCAAGTCCATATTATGGCAAGAACAGCTCACATAAGCAAAGAGAAACGACAGTCCATCATTACTTTAAGACATGAAGGTCAGTCACTCATTTCAAGAACTTTGAACGTTTCTTAAAGTGAAGTCGCAAAAACCATCAAGCTCTATGATGAAAGTGGCTCTCATGAGGACCGCCACAGGAATGGAAGACCCTGTTACCTCTGCTGCAGAGGATAAGTTCATTAGAGTTACCAGCCTCAGAAACTGCAGCCCAAATAAATGCTTCAGAGTTCAAGTCACAGACACACCTCAACATCAACTGTTCAGAGGGGACTGTGTGAATCAGTCCTTCATGGTCGAACTGCTGCAAAGAAACCACTACTAAAGGACACCAATAAGAATAAGAAACTTGCTTGGGCCAAGAAACCCGAGCAATGGACATTAGACCGGTGGAAATTTGTCCTTTGGTCTGTAGTCCAAATTTGAGATTTTTGGTTCAAACCGCTGTGTCTGTGTGAGATGATGTGTGGGTGAACGGATGATCTCTGCATGTGTATTTCCCACCGTAAAGCATGCAGGAGGTGTTATGGTGTGGGGGTGCTTTGCTGGTGACACTGTCTGTGATTTATTTAGAATTCACTTAACCAGCATGGCTACAACAGCATTCTGCAGCGATACACCATCCCATCAGGTTTGAACTTAGTGGGACTATCATTTGTTTTTCAATAGGACAATGACCCAACACACCTCCAGGCTGTGTAAGGGCTATGTTACCAAGAAGGAGAGTGATGTAGTACTGCATCAGATGACCTGGCCTCCACAATCCCCCGACCTAAAACAAATTAAGATGGTTTGGGATGAGTTGGACTGCAGAGTGAAGGAAAAGCAGCCAACAAGTGCTCAGCATATGTGGGAACTCATTCAAGACTGTTGGAAAAGTATTCCAGGTGAAGCTGGTTGAGAGAATGACAAGAGTGTGCAAAGCTGTCATCAAGGCAAAGGGTGGTTATTTGAAAAATCTCAAATATAAAACATGATTTTAATTGTTTAACACTTTTTTGGTTACTACATGATTCCATATGTGTTATTTCATAGTTTTGATGTCTTCACTATTAGTCTACAATGTGAAAATAGTAAAAATAAAGAAAAACCCTTGAATGAGTAGGTGTGTCCAAAGTTTTGACTGGTACTGTATATATTTATTTCCACTTTGAAATGGTACAACAAAGACGTTTGGAGGTAGAGGGCAATGTAGAAAAAAGTCCAAATAAAGAAAACCCCTTGAATGAGTAGGCGTTCTAAAACCTTAGACCAGTAGTGTAAGTATTCACACCTGAGTCAAAACTTTATAGAAGCACCTTTTAGCAGCGGTTACAGCTGAGTCTTTCTGGGTAAGTCTCTAAGAGCTTTCTAAACCTGGATTTTGCAACATTTACTATTATTATTTTACAAATTCTTCAAGCTCCGTCAAATTGGTTGTTGATCATTGCTAGACAACAGTGGCCGTAAGTGCTTTTTAAGATGAGGGAGGACCATTATTTATTTTTTAATGAGCATGGCCTTATTTCTATTACAGCATGTTGGATGACTGTCATTCATATTCCATTCACCCAGTTCAATGTAACATCGATAGGTTTATGGTACTACATGATACTCAAATTTTCCCCATACCCATCATGAGGTTGCTACAACCTAGTCTATGAATGAAAGTTTACAACGTAGGTGACATACGGACAGAGACACATTCAATACCGCCTTGCACACTCTTGCCTGCAATTAGCTTATCTAGGGTGTAATCATTTGTCCAACAGTTGCAAACAAGAGTTTCTAATGGTCAAATTCAGATTTCTTTATATGTTTGAGCCGGGTGTTTGAGTAAATAAACTTGCCAGCTAGCTAACATAGCATCCTTCTGTTGGAGCAGGGTGTTTCAGTAACTAAATTAGCCAGCTAGCTAACATAGCATCCCTCTGTTTGAGCCGGGTGTTTGAGTAACTAAACTAGCCAGCTAGCTAACATATCATCCCTCTGTTGGAGCAGGGTGTTTGAGTAACTAAACTAGCCAGCTAGCTAACATTGCATCACTCTGTTGGAGCAGCATGTTTGAGTAACTAAACTAGCCAGCTAGCTTGATGGGAGTTGTGCTATCGTACAGAGTGCTGTTGAGGCTACTGTAGACCTTCATTGCAAAACAGTGTGTTTTAATCAATTATTTGGTGACAGGTAAATATATTTAGTATAGTTTTATCTATAAAGAATGACTTTTTCAATGTTTTACCATTTTTATGAAATTCACTGAGCAGGATGGTTCTCATCCCTTTCCTACTCAGAGGAGCCTCCACTGCTAGACAAACATTTTCAGGTCTTGCCATAGATTTTCAAGTAGATTTAAGTCAAAATTGTAACTCGGCCACTCAGGAACATTCATTATCTTCTTGGTAAGTAACTCCAGCGTAGATTTGGCCTTGTGTTTTAGGTTATTGTCCTGCAGAAAGGTGAATGCATCTCCCAGTGTCTGATGGAAGCAGACTGAACCAGGTTTTCCTCTAGGATTTTGCCTGTGCTTAGCACCATTCCATTTATTTTTATCCTGAAAAACTCCCCAGTCCTTAATGATTACAAGCATACCCATAACATGATGCAGCCACCACTAAGCTTGGAAATTTGAAGAGTGGTACTCAGAAATGTGTTGGATTGGATTTGCCCTAACATAACACTTTGTATTCAGGACAAAAAGTTAATTGCTTTGCCACATTTTTTTGCATTATTACTTTAGTTCCTTGTTGCAAACATGATGCATGTTTTGGAATATTTTTATTCTGTACAGGGTTCCTTCTTTTCACTCTGTCATTTGGGTTAGTATTGTGGAGTAACTACAATGTTGTTGATCCATTCTCAGTTTTCTCCTATCACAGCCATTAAACTCTGTAACTGTTTAAAAGTCAGCATTAGCCTAATGGTGAAATCCCTGAGCGGTTTCCTTCCTCTCCGGCAACTGAGTTAGGAAGGATGTCTCTATCTTTGTAGAGGCTGGGTATATTGATACACCATCCAACGTATAATGAATGAAGGGATATTCAATGTCGTCTACCCATAGGTGCCCTTCTTTGCGAGGCATTGGAAAACTTCCCTGGTCTTTGTGGTTGAATCTGTGTTTGAAATTCACTGCTCGACTGAGGGACCGTATAGATAATTGTACAGTATGTCTGGGGTACAGAGATTAGGTAGTCATTCAAAAATCATGTTAAACACTATTGTTGCACACAGAGTGAGTCCATGCAACTTATTGAGAAGATTTTTACTCCTGAACTTTCTTAGGCTTGTCATAACAAATAGGTTGAATTCTTATTAACTCAAGACAATTCAGCTTTTTATTTTTAATTAATTTGTTCAAAAAAACATGATTCCACTTTGACATTTTGGGGTATTGTGTGTATGCCAGTGACAAAATTAATCTCAATTTAATCGATTTTAAATTCAGGGTTGTAACAACAAAATGTGTAAGGGGTATAAATACTTTCTGAAGGCACTATTCATACAGTATTTAGCGGCTATTTCGCTGTTAACAGCCATTATAGCAGCAGTCGGGAGAGGACGTGTTTTTCTCTAGCTCT
The DNA here is from genome assembly GCA_036851935.1 of Coregonus suidteri. Classification (NCBI taxonomy): domain Eukaryota; kingdom Metazoa; phylum Chordata; class Actinopteri; order Salmoniformes; family Salmonidae; genus Coregonus; species Coregonus suidteri. Next base: position 39,119,807 of record CM072244.1, on the reverse strand, counting down.
CTAGCTGGAGGTAAGCAAACTTCTCATTTGGTGTTGAGTATAGCTTAACCATGTATTAGATCGTAGGTTGGTAGTTAGTTGTAGTTAGGTATTGTATTTATTATAGGTTAGTATTGTTGTTATTGTAGGTTTCCGTAGGTTATTGTAGGCTAGTATTGAAGCACGAGGCTAGCTAGCTAGCGGGTAGCTACTGGTAACGATTAGCAACGATTAGCAACGGTGGAGAGCTTCCCATATGGTGTTGAGTAAAGCTTAACCATGTATTAGATCGTAGGTTGGTAGTTAGTTGTAGTTAGGCATTGTATTTATCATAGGCTAGTTTTGTTGTTATTGTAGGTTTCCGTAGGTAATTGTAGGTTAGTATCGAAGCACGAGGCTAGCTAGCTAGCGGGTAGCTACTGGTAACGATTAGCTGTTCCCACTGTTAAATGTGCTGCTAGCCAACGTTTAATTTTTGCTGCGTTCTGCGTTATGTAAGGAACTAGACACGGACATGAATTATCTGTTTAGTGTGCTAACACACTCTTGGCAGTTTGTTGTAACCAAGTATTGGTGCTAAATTGTGTGTTAATGGATGCTAGCTTGCTAGTTAGCTACGGCGTCATAGCTAGGTATCGTGGGTAGCTACTGTGTCTTGGCAGTGTCTTCCGCCGTGCCGGCTGTAGCACGAAGCGAGCTAATTAGCCGTTTTTTTTCGAACAGAGTCAGAGTCAACACAGTAGCCATTGTGTGCCGGGTGTAGCACGAAGCTAGCTAGCTAGCCGTTCTTCAAACAAAGCCAACACAGTGGCCATTGCTAGCTACCCAGCACGACCAGCGAACGGTACGGTAGTAGCTAATTACAATATACTTGTCCTAGCTAGCCAACGTTGAATCATTGCTGCGTCATGAAAGGAACTTGACACAGACACGAATGATCTGTTTAGTGTGTTATCACACTATTGGTGGTTTGCTGTGACCAAGTGTTTGTGCTTGGCTGTGTGTTACTGGATGCTGGCATGCTGGTTAGCTAGTTAACACACTATTGGTGGTTTGTTGTGAGTATTGGTGCTTAACTGTGTGTTTAAACTGTGTGTTATTGGATGCTAGCATGCTAGTCAGCTATGGTGTCATAGTTGGCTAGCTGAATAAAGTGGGTTGAGTCTATTCCTTTAAACATTGAACAACTGTGGTTCACAACAATTCTGATTTCTAAAGGTGGAAGTTGGGAGAGTTTTTGTTCGGGTGGTTCAGTGAAACAATTTTAGTTTCTGAGGTAGAAGTTTTTGGTGAGGGAGGCCCCCCTCTCTCCTCTCCCAGATGCTTAGCTCATTTCATTCCGATCTCCTCTGCATTTTTGTAGCCATTTGCTACAGCCTGTCAACTATGCCTCTGCCTATCCCTGTTCTCTCCTCTCTGCACAGGCTACACAAACAACGCACAAACACCGCGCGGCTGCTGCCTCTCTAACCTGGTGGTCCCTGCACGCACCCCTCACCTGGAGTTCCAGGTCGCAGGCAGCCTCTGGAACTGCCGTTCTGCTGCCAACAAAGCTGACTTCATCCAGCCTATGCCAACCTCCAGTCCCTCGACTTCCTGGCGCTGACGGAAACATGGATCACCACTGAAAACACGGCTACTTCTACTGCTCTCTCCTCGTCTGACCATGTGTTCTCGCATACCCCGAGAGCATCTGGTCAGAGGGGTGGTGGTACAGGAATCCTCATCTCTCCCAAGTGGACATTCTCAATTTTTCCCCTAACCCATCTGTCTATCTCCTCATTTGAATTCCATGCTGTCACAGTCACTAGCCCATTTAAGCTTAATATCCTTGTCATCTATCGCCCTCCAGGTTCCCTTGGAGAGTTCATCAACGAGCTTGACGCCTTGATAAGTTCCTTTCCTGAGGATGGCTCACCCCTCACAGTTTTGGGGGATTTCAACCTCCCTATGTCCACGTTTGACTCATTTCTCTCTGCCTCCTTCTTTCCACTCCTCTCCTCTTTTGACCCTCACCCTCTCACCGTCCCCCCCTACTACAAGGCAGGCAATACGCTTGACCTCATCTTCACTAGATGCTGCTCCTCTACTAATCTCACTGCAACTCCCCTCCAAGTCTCCGACCACTACTTTGTTCCTTTTTCTCTCTCGCTCTCCTCCCACACTACTCACTCTGCCCCTACACAGATGGTAATGCGCCGCCGCAACCTTCGCTCTCTCTCTCACCACTACTCTCTCCTCTTCCATCCTATCATCTCTTCCCTCTGCTCAATCCTTCTCCCTCCAATCTCCTGATTCTGCCTCCTCAACCCTCCTCTCCTCCCTTTCTGCATCCTTTGACTCTCTGTGTCCCCTATCCTCCCGGCCGGCTCGGTCCTCCCCTCCAGCTCCGTGGCTTGATGACTCACTGCGAGCTCACAGAACAGAGCTCCGGGCAGCGGAGCGGAAATGGAAGAAAACTAAACTCCCTACCGACCTGGCATCTTTTCACTCCCTCCTCTCTCTACATTTTCTCATCTGTTTCTGCTGCTAAGGCCACCTTCTACCACTCTAAATTCCAAGCATCTGCCTCTAACCCTAGGAAGCTCTTTGCCACATTTTCCTCCCTCCTGAATCCTCCCCCCCCCCCCCCCCCCCCCCTCCTCTCTCTCTGTGGATGACTTCGTCAACACTTTGAAAAGAAGGTTGACGACATCCGATCCTCGTTTGTTAAGTCTAATAACACTGCTGGTCCTGCTCACACTGCCCTACCCTATGCTTTGACTTCTTTCTCCCCTCTCTCTCCAGATAAAATCCTGCGACTTGTGACTGCAGGCCGCCCAACAACCTGCCCGCTTGACCCCATCCCCTCCTCCCTTCTCCAGACCATCTCCGGTGACCTTCTCCCCTACCTCACCTCGCTGATCACTCATCCTTGACCGCTGGCCATGTCCCTTCCGTCTTCAAGAGAGCGAGAGTTGCTGCTCCCCTTCTCAAAAAAACAACACTCGACCCCACTGATGTCAACAACTACAGACCAGTATCCCTTCTTTCTTTTCTTTCCAAAACTATTGAGCGTGCCGTCTTTAGCCAACTCTCTTGCTATCTCTCTCAGAATGACCTTCTTGATCCAAACCAATCAGGTTTCAGGACTGGTCATTCAACTGAGACTGCTCTTCTCTGTGTCACGGAGACTCTCCGCACTGCTAAAGCTAACTCTCTCCTCTGCTCTTGTCCTTCTAGACCTGTCTGCTGCCTTTGATACTGTGAACCATCAGATCCTCCTCTCCACCCTCTCCGAGATGGGCATCTCCGGCGCGGCTCACTCCTGGATGCGTCCTACCTGACCGGTCCGCTCCTACCAAGTGGCGTGGCGGGAAGCTGTCTCCGCACCACGTGCTCTCACCACTGGTGTCCCCCAGGGATCGGTTCTGGGCCCTCTCCTTTTCTCCCTATACACCAAGTCACTTGGCTCTGTCATATCCTCACATGGTCTCTCCTATCATTGCTACGCTGACGATACACAACTAATCTTCTCCTTTCCCCCTTCTGATAACACCCCCCCCCCCCCCCCCCCCCCCAGGTGGCGAATCGCATCTCTGCATGTCTGGCAGACATATCAGTATGGATGACGGATCACCACCTCAAGCTGAACCCTGGCAAGACGGAGCTGCTCTTCCTCCCGGGGAAGGACTGCCCGTTCCATGATCTCGCCATCACGGTTGACAACTCCGCTGTGTCCTCCTCCAGAGTGCGAAGAGCCTAGGCGTGACCCTGGACAACACCCTGTCGTTCTCCGCCAACATCAAGGCGGTGACCCGCTCCTGCAGGTTCATGCTCTACAACATTCGGAGAGTGCGACCCTGCCTTACACAGGAAGCGGCGCAGGTCCTGGTCCATGGCACTTGTCATCTCCCGTCTGGACTACTGCAACTCGCTGTTGGCTGGGCTCCCTGCCTGTGCCATTAAACCCCTACAACTCATCCAGAATGCCGCAGCCCGTCTGGTGTTCAACCTTCCCAAGTTCTCTCACGTCACCCCCCTCCTCCGCACACTTCCACTGGCTTCCAGTTGAAGCTCGCATCCGCTACAAGACATGGTGCTTGCCTATGGAGCAGTGAGGGAACGGCACCTCTGTACTTCAGGCTCTGATCAGTCCCTACACCCAAACGAGGACATTGCGGGTTTCATCCACCTCTGGCCTGCTGGCTCCCCTTTCCTCTGCGGAAGCACAGCTCCCGCTCAGCCCAGTCAAAAACTGTTCGCTGGCTCTGGCACCCCAATGGTGGAACAAGCTCCCTCACGACGCCAGGACAGCGGAGTCACTCACCACCACCTTCGGAGACATTTGAAACCCCACCGTCTTTAAGGAATACCTGGGATAGAATAAAAGTATTCCTTCTAACCCCCCCCCCCCCCCAATTGTAAAGTGGTTATCCCACTGGCTATAGGTTGAACGCACCAATTTGTGGAGTCGCTCTGGCTAGGAGCGTCTGCTAAATGACGTTAATGTCCCTTGAGCAAGGCACTTAACCCTAATTGCTCCTGTAAGTCGCTCTGGTTAAGAGCGTCTGCTAAATGACTAAAATGTAAATGTATGTAAATCTCCAATACGAACAGCTCTTAGTTGTGTTGTTCACTCCTCTTCACGTCATGTTAGAGAACAGCTCTTAGTTGTGTTATTCACTCCTCTTCACGTCATGTTAGAGAACAGCTATTAGTTGTTCACAATAACCCACGGGGTTGAGTGCCTTGTTGTTTAAATTCAAGAACACCATAGAGATTTCAATCATATCAGTCTATCTTACCTTATAGGCCTAACTAAAATATTAGGGACCTAATAACACCATAGAGAATCAAATCAAGCTTTATTTATACATTACATTTCAGACATGGAATTGAACATATTGTGCTTCACAGGAAAAACACTAATAAAAACAATTCAAATAAAACTAAATATTTACAACACAATTATAAGAGGATAAAAAACTAAAGAATTACAATTACAATAAATTACAATTAGAATTACAATTACAATAAAAATGGCACGACTAAAAAA
>CM072244.1:39078343-39114290 GCA_036851935.1 Coregonus suidteri | reverse complement strand
CGGGAAACCGGTTTGCATAGCGGAGAAGGTACGTGGGTTGAATGGTCATGATCTGTTTTTAACTTGGCTTTCAAAAACTTTCAAAAGGCGGGGCAGGATGGATAAGGTCTTTAACAGTTTGGATCTAGAGTGTCACCCCTTTTGAAGATGGGCAGCTTTCCATCTCTGGGATCTCAGACGTTCGAAAAAGGGGTTGAACAGCTAGTAATTGGGGTTGCAACAATTCGAGCTAATTTTTAGAAGAAAGGGTCCAGATTGTCTAGCCCAGTTCATGCTCTACGAACTGAGCAACACAGGGCCTAACATTTCACGAAATCTATACACGGTGTCGTAATGCTGCAATTTTATAGCCTGCTGGCTGGTGGTAATAATGTCATTTCTTATTCAGTAATTAAAACTGGACATTCAAACATTGCAGATTTTAAATAAAATTGTCCATGCATACTAATCAGCTACCAATTGATGTTTTAAATAATATACAACTGCACTGAACAGTGGGGGAAAATAGTATTTAGTCAGCCACCAATTGTGCAAGTTCTCCCACTTAAAAAGATGAGAGAGGCCTGTAATTTTCATCATAGGTACACGTCAACTATGACAGACAAATTGAGAAAAAACAATCCAGAAAATCACATTGTATGATTTTTAATGAATTTATTTGCAAATTATGGTGGAAAATAAGTATTTGGTCACCTACAAACAAGCAAGATTTCTGGCTCTCACAGACCTGTAACTTCTTCTTTTAGAGGCTCCTCTGTCCTCCACTCGTTACCTGTATTAATGGCACCTGTTTGAACTTGTTTCAGTATAAAGACACCCTGTCCACGACCTCAAAGAGTCACAGACTCCAAACTACCACTATGGCCAAAGACCAAAGAGCTGTCAAAGGACACCAGAAACAAAATTGTAGACCCTGCACCAGGCTGGAAGACTGAATCTGCAATAGGTAAGCAGCTTGGTTTGAAGAAATCAACTGTGGGAGCAATTATTAGTAAATGGAAGACATAAAAGACCACTGATAATCTCCCTCGATCTGGGGGCTCCACGCAAGATCTCACCCAGTGGGGTCAAAAATGATCACAAGAACGGTGAGCAAAAATCACAGAACCACACGGGGGACCTAGTGAATGACCTGCAAGAGCTGGGACCAAAGTAACAAAGCCTACCATCAGTTAACACATTACGCCGCCAGGGACTCAAATCCTGCAGTGACAGACATGTCCCCCTGCTTAAGCCAGTACATGTCCCAGGCCCGTCTGAAGTTTGCTAGAGTGCATTTGGATGATCCAGAAGAGGATTGGGAGAATGTCATATGGTCAGATAAAACCAAAATAGGACAAAGAATGCTGAGTTGCATCCAAAGAACACCATACCTACTGTGAAGCATGGTGTGGAAACATCATGCTTTGGGGCTGTTTTTCTGCAAATGGACCAGGACGACTGATCCGGGTAAAGGAAAGAATGAATGGGGCCATGTATCGTGAGATTTTGAGTGAAAAACCTCCTTCCATCAGCAAGGGCATTGAAGATGAAACGTGGCTGGGTCTTTCAGCATGACAATGATCCCCAAAACACACCGCCCGGTGCAACGAAGGAGTGGCTTCGTAAGAAGCATATCAAGGTCCTGGAGTGGCCTAGCAAGTCTCAGATCTCAACCCCATAGAAAATCTTTGGAGGGAGTTGAAAGTCCGTGTTTTGCCCAGCGACAGCCCCAAAACATCACTGCTCTAGAGGAGATCTGCATGGAGGAATGGGCCAAAATACCAGCAACAGTGTGTGAAAACCTTGTGAAGACTTACAGAAAACGTTTGACCTGTGTCATTGCCAACAAAGGGTATATAACAAAATATGAAACTTTTGTTATTGACCAAATACTCATTTTCCACCATAATTTGCAAATAAATTCATAAAAAATCCTACAATGTGATTTTCTGGATTTTTTTCCCATCATTTTGTCTGTCATAGTTGACGCGTACCTATGATGAAAATTACAGGCCTCTCTCATCTTTTTAAGTGGGAGAACTTGCACAATTGGTGGCTGACTAAATACTTTTTTTCCCCACTGTATGGCTGCTGATTAAAATAATATACAACTGTCCTGTAGCTGCTACCTGAACCTACATGACATGATCCCTCCTCGTGCTCTCTCCCAGCTTGGATAGAATGCTGTTGTGTGTAAATCTATTTAAATTAAATACAGAAAAATCGAATAATAGTGAAGACATCAAAACTATGAAATAACACATATGGAATCATGTAGTAACCAAAAAAGTATTTGTATTCATTAGGGATCCCCATTAGCTGCTCCCAAGGCAGCAGCTACTCTTCCTGAGGTCCAAAAAATATTTGTGATTCTTCAAATAGCCACCCTTTGCCTTGATGACAGCTTTGCACACTCTTGACATTCTCTCAACCAGCTTCATGAGGTAGTCATCTGGAATGAATTTCAATAAACAGGTGTGCCTTTTTAAACGTTAATTTGTGGAATTTCTTTCCTTCTTAATGCGTTTGATTCAATCAGTTGTGTTGTGACAAGGTAAGGAGGGGGGGGGGGGGGGGGGGGGGGGGGGGGTTATACAGAAGACAGCTCTATTTGGTAAAAGACCAAGTCCATATTATGGCAAGAACAGCTCACATAAGCAAAGAGAAACGACAGTCCATCATTACTTTAAGACATGAAGATCAGTCACTCATTTCAAGAACTTTGAAAGTTTCTTAAAGTGCAGTCGCAAAAACCATCAAGCTCTATGATGAAACTGGCTCTCATGAGGACCGCCACAGGAATGGAAGACCCAGTTACCTCTGCTGCAGAGGATAAGTTCATTAGAGTTAACAGCCTCAGAAATTGCAGCCCAAATGAATGCTTCAGAGTTCAAGTCACAGACACACCTCAACATCAACTGTTCAGAGGGGACTGTGTGAATCAGTCCTTCATGGTCGAACTGCTGCAAAGAAACCACTACTAAAGGACACCAATAATAAGAAGAAACTTGCTTGGGCCAAGAAACGCGAGCAATGGACATTAGACCGGTGGAAATTTGTCCTTTGGTCTGTAGTCCAAATTGGAGATTTTTGGTTCCAGCCGCCGTGTCTTTGTGAGACGCATTATGGGTGAACGGATGATCTCTGCATGTGTATTTCCCACCGTAAAGCATGGAGGAGGAGGTGTTATGGTGTGGGGGTAATTTGCTGGTGACACTGTCTGTGATTTATTTAGAATTCAAGGCACACTTAACCAGCATGGCTACAAAAGCATCCCATCAGGTTTGAACTTAGTGGGACTATCATTTGTTTTTCAAAAGAACAATGACCCAACACACCTCCAGGCTGTGTAAGGGCAATGTTACCAAGAAGGAGAGTGATGTAGTGCTGCATCAGATGACCTGGCCTCCATAATCCCCCGACCTAAACCAAATTGAGATGGTTTGGGATGAGTCGGACCGCAGAGTGAAGGAAAAGTGGTCCTCTGTAGCTCAGCTGGTAGAGCACGGCGCTTGTAACGCCAAGGTAGTGGGTTCGATCCCCGGGACCACCCATACACAAAAAAAATTATGCACACATGACTGTACGTCGCTTTGGATAAAAGGCATATTATTATTTAAAAGCAGCCAACAAGTGCTCAGTATATGTGGGAACTCCTTCAAGACTGTTGGAAAAGCATTCCAGGTGAAGCTGGTAGAGAGAATGGCAAGTGTGTGCAAAGCTGTCATCAAGGCAAAGGGTGGATATTTTAAGAATCTGAAATATAAAACATATTTTGATTTGTTTAACACTTCTTTGGTTACTACATGATTCCATATGTGTTTATTTCATAGTTTTGATGTCTTCACTATTAGTCTACAATGTAGAAAAATAGTCCAAATAAAGAAAAAAAACCCTTGAATGAGTAGGCGTTCTAAAACCTTTGACCGGTAGTGTAAGTATTCATTCACACCCGAGTCAATACTTTATAGAAGCACCTTTTAGCAGCGGTTACAGCTGAGTCTTTCTGGGTAAGTCTCTAAGAGCTTTCTAAAACCTGGATTGTGCAACATTTCCCCATTATTATTTTTACAAATTCTTCAAGCTCCGTCAAATTTGGTTGTTGATCATTGCTAGACAACAGTGGGCATAAGTGCCGTTTAAGATGAGGGAGGACCATTATTTATTTTTTAATGAGCATGGCCTCATTTCTATTACAGCATGTTGGATGACTGTCATTCATATTCCATTCACCCCAGTTCAATGTAACATCGATAGGTTTAGGCTACTATATGATACTCAAATTTTCCCTATACCCATCATGAGGTTGCTACAACCCTAGTATATGAATGAAAGTTTACAACATAGGTGACATACGGACAGTGACACATTCATACCGCATTGCACACTCTTGCCTGCAATTAGCTTATCTAGGGTGTAATCATTTGTCCAACAGTTTGCAAACAAGAGTTTCTAATGGACAAATTCAGATATGTTTATATGCTTGAGCCGGGTGTTTTTGAGTAACTAAACTAGCCAGCTAGCTAACATAGCATCCCCTCTGTTTGAGCCGGGTGTGTTTGAGTAACTAAACTAGCCAGCTAGCTAACATAGCATCCCTCTGTTGGAGCCGGGTGTTTGAGTAACTAAACTAGCCAGCTAGCTAACATAGCATCCCCTCTGTTGGAGCCGGGTGTTTGAGTAACTAAACTAGCCAGCTAGCTAACATAGCATCCCTCTGTTTGAGCAGGGTGTTTGAGTAACTAAACTAGCCATCTAGCTAACATAGCATCCCTCTGTTGGAGCCGGGGTGTTTTGAGTAACTAAACTAGCCAGCTAGCTAACATAGCATCCCTCTGTTTGAGCAGGGTGTTTGAGTAACTAAACTAGCCAGCTAGCTAACATAGCATCCCTCTGTTGGAGCAGGGTGTTTTCAGTAACTAAACTAGCCAGCTAGCTAACATAGCATCCCACTGTTTGAGCCGGGTGTTTGAGTAACTAAACTAGCCAGCTAGCTAACATAGCATCCCTCTGTTGGAGCCGGGGTGTTTCAGTAACTAAACTAGCCAGCTAGCTAACATAGCATCCCTCTGTTGGAGCAGGGTGTTTGAGTAACTAAACTAGCCAGCTAGCTAACATAGCATCCCTCTGTTGGAGCAGGGTGTTTGAGTAACTAAACTAGCCAGCTAGCTAACATTGCATCCCTCTGTTAGAGCAGGGTGTTTGAGTAACTAAACTAGCCAGCTAGCTAACATAGCATCCCTCTGTTTTGAGCCGGGTGTTTGAGTAACTAAACTAGCCAGCTAGCTAACATAGCATCCCTCTGTTGGAGCCGGGTGTTTGAGTAACTAAACTAGCCATCTAGCTAACATAGCATCCCTCTGTTTGAGCAGGGTGTTTTGAGTAACTAAACTAACTAGCCAGCTAGCTAACATAGCATCCCTCTGTTTGAGCCGGGTGTTTTTGAGTAACTAAACTAGCCAGCTAGCTAACATAGCATCCCTCTGTTTGAGCCGGGTGTTTTGAGTAACTAAACTAGCCAGCTAGCTAACATAGCATCACTCTGTTTGAGCAGGGTGTTTGAGTAACTAAACTTGCCAGCTAGCTAACATAGCATCCCTCTGTTTGAGCAGGGTGTTTGAGTAACTAAACTAGCCAGCTAGCTAACATAGCATCACTCTGTTTGAGCAGGGTGTTTTGAGTAACTAAACTAGCCAGCTAGCTAACATAGCATCCCTCTGTTTGAGCTGGGGTTTTTGAGTAACTAAACTAGGCATCTAGCTAACATAGCATCCCTCTGTTTGAGCAGGGTGTATGAGTAACTAATCTAGCCAGCTGCATTTGCTAGCTAATTAATTGACTCTGAAAGTGAAAAGAAATGATGAATTCTCTCTCTCTTCCTTCTCCTTCATTTTTGAATAAATTAGTTTGTTGAAAACTGCTAAACTATTGTCTTTCTCTCTCTTTGAGTCAACTACTCACCACATTTTATGCACTGCAGTGCTAGCTAGCAAGCTGTAGCTTGTGCTTTCAGTACTAGATGAATTATCTGATCCTTTGATTGGGTGACAGGTGAATATATTTAGTATAGTTTTTATCTACAAAAGGATGACTTTTTCAATGTTTTACCATTTTTATGAAATTCACTGAGGAGGATGGTTCTCATCCCTTTCCTACTCAGAGGAGCCCCTCCACTGCTAGACAACCATTTTCAGGTCTTGCCATAGATTTTCAAGTAGATTTGAGTCAAAACTGTAACTCGGCCACTCAGGAACATTCATTATCTTCTTGGTAAGCAACTCCAGCGTAGATTTGGCCTTGTGTTTTAAGTTATTGTCCCTGCTGAAAGGTGAATGCATCTCCCAGTGTCTGGTGGGAAGCAGACTGAACCTGGTTTTCCTCTTGGATTTTGCCTGTACTTAGCACCATTCCATTAATTTTTATCCTGAAAAACTCCCCAGTCTTTAATGATTACAAGCATAACCCATAACATGATGCAGCCACCACTAAGCTTGAACATTTGAAGAGTGGAAGTCAGTAATGTGTTCAATTGGATTTGCTCCTAACATAAACACTTTGTATTCAGGACAAAAAGTTAATTGCTTTGCCACATTTTTTTGCATTATTTACTTTAGTTCCTTGTTGCAAACAAGATGCATGTTTTGGAAAAGCTTTATTTCTGTACAGGGCTTCCTTCTTTTCACTCTGTCATTTAGGTTAGTATTGTGGAGTAACTACAATGTTGTTTATGATCCATTCTCAGTTTTCTCCTATCACAGCCATTAAACTCTGTAAACTGTTTAAAAAAAGTCAGCATTAGCCTCATGGTGAAAAATCCCTGAGCGGTGTTTCCCTTCCTCTCCGGCAACTGAGTTTTAGGAAGGATGTCTCTATCTTTGTAGAGGCTGGGTATATTGATACACCATCCAAAATGTAATGAATGAAGGGATATTCAATGTTTGTCCCTACCCATAGGTGCCCTTCTTTTGTGGTTGAATCTGGTTTGAAATTTACTGCTCGACTAGAGAATTACAGATAATGGACATATGTCTTGGGGACGGAGATGAGGTGTCATTTAAAAAATATGTTAAAACCCTTTTCCACTGTGAAAACTTTTTCCCCCTTTTTTTCTTTTAAATAAACCAAATTTAAACTGAATAAAACATTTTTACTTTTTGGTAAGAACCCAGGAATTTTTTGTTTTTTAAAAATTTTAACCTGCTGAAATAATCACCCAAAGGTTTTAAAAGCTAAGGGTTTTTTTGGTTTGATGTTTTTTATTTTTTTCCCAAAAAAAAACTCCCCAGAATTTTTAATATTAAAAAAGCCCCCCTACTGACAACATATTAACATTTGAAGTGGAAGCAAAATTTTAAAAATTAGCCCAAATCATTTTAAAAAAAAAAAACCAACTTTTTTTAAATTTTTTAGTTTTTTTTCTTTTTTTTTTCCAACATTCCCTTTTTTGGCATTTTTAAATTTAGAAACAAATTTGGTCCCCCCCCACCCCCCCCTTTTTTAAAAGGCCCAGTTTAGGGAAATCCCACTTTTTTTGGAAGGGTTGGAAATGCCCCAGAATTAATTTTATAAATAAAGAATTAAAAAATTTAATTTTCCCCCCATGGGGCCCCTTTTTTCGGGGGAAGGCCCCGGGCGGGGGTTAAAGGGGAAATTCCTGCCGCGAACAAGTACGAAAGATTTTTGAGGAAAGGGGGGCCGGGGTTTCAAACCCACGGGGAAAGCCATAATTTATTAAGGAAAAAATTTTTCAGGGCTTGTTTTTAACAAAAGGTTAAATTTTAACTCGGGGACTTTAAAAAGTCTTTTCTTTTTTTTTGGGCCCCCCCCCTTTCCATTTTTGGGGGAATTTTAAACCCGGAAAAATTTTCCCCGAACCAAAGGGGGTTTGAAAAAAAAAATTTAAAATTTGGGGGGGATAAATAAAGGGCAAATCCAGACCTATTTGTGTTTTTGGTTTACCTAAAACCAAAGTTTTAAATTTTTGAAAGAACAAGAAAATTTTTTAAAAATGGTCCAACATCCCCCAGAGGACCCCAATCCTTCTCCCAACCAACCCAGAACAGGTTTTTTGCAACCTTTTTTCCTTTTTCCCCCAGCCTTGGGCCCCTTTTTCCATAATAAAAAAATTTATAAAACCCATCCCTTGGGCCCAAAACTATTTTTTTTGGGTGAAATTTTGGGTAACCCAACCAAGGCCCGTTTTTCCTTACTACAAAACCCTGTTTTTTTGGGGAAACCCCCACCCTTTCCCCTTTGTTGGGGCCCGTGGGGGCCCAAAACCATTTTCAAACAAAAGGAAAAAATTTCCTACATTGCAAAAAAAAAATTTTGGGAAAAAAAAAAATTTTGGAAAAAAATAGGTTAAGTTTTCAAAAGGTTTTTTAAACCCCTTTTTGGGTTTCCTTAAATTACATTGGGGAAGGGGCCAAAAATTTTAAAAGAAATTTTTTTAGGTTTTTGGCCAAAAACCCCACAAAAACCGTTCGGGTTTTCCATTTTCCTCTTTCCACTCTTTTTCCCCTTCCCGGGGTTTGAACCAGGTTTTAAATTCAAAAACCCTTTAAATTTTTTATTGGGGTTTTTTACCAAAATAAAAAGGGTTAAAACCCAAAGGTAAATGTTTTTTTTTGGTTGTAAGGCCAAAAGGCTTCCAAAAAAACTAAAAAAAAAATCTTTTTCCCACCCTTGGATAAAAACAAAAAATTAAAAAAAAACCCAAAAAGGCCCCTCCTGTGTGTTTTTCTCTTTTTTAAAAAAACCAAATTTTTGCCCTAGTTTCTCTTCCCCCCGGGACAAAACCAAAAGGTTTCCCTCCTTGCCTTTGGGGGTTGGTTTTTGGGGTTGAAAAAAACCAAAAAGGTTTTCCTAATAGAGTTTCTTTTTCCCCCCAAAAGGAAAAAACCAGTTTTAATAAAAATTTTTCCCCCCTTTCCTGTGGATTCCCCCCCTTTTTCCACGCCCCCCCCTTCCCCCTTTTTCCGGTGAATCTTTTCCCCTTCCCCTTTCACAACCGGTTTTCCCCCCTCCTGTTTGTGGTATTCCCCCCCTTTTTCTTTAGGGAAGATTTCCCCCCTTTTAATTTAGTGAATCTTCCCCCTTCCCCCCAAAAGGGCCTTCCCCCCTCCCCCCCTTTTTTTGGTTCCCCCTTTTATAAATCCAAATTGGGAAAAATAAAAATTAGGGACAGTAAAAAACCAGTGGGTTTTTAAAGGCTTTTTCCGGCCTTTTTGTTTTTTTGTATTTTGTTGTTGTGTCCCCAGCCTGACTGGTAATCTATTTTCCCAACACTGATCAAAAAAACCATAAGGGGTTTTCTCCCTTTGTGTGTTTCCCCTTTTTTAATTTAAAATCCAGAAAATTTTGAATAAGGGGCCAAAACTTTTTTTGAATTTTCAAAATAAATGGTAAGGTTTTTTCCCCGTGGGTTCTCGGTGGAGGGGCCGTGGATTTGCCTCACCCCACTTTGGGGGAAGCTTTTGGAAGGGTTTGCCGGGTGTAAGGGTCCAGCGAAAAGTATTAAAAAAAACATCAGGGAAAACGGGGTTTTTAAAAGGGTCTTTTTAATTTTTTTTTTTTTTTAACCCCCCCCCCCCTTTTCCACCCCCCTTTTGCCCCCCCAAAAAATTCCCCCCCATTTTTTTTTTTCCCCCATTTTTTTTCCCCCCTTTTTGTGTTTGTTTTTTCCCCCCCTTTCCCCAATTTTTCCCCCCTTTTCCCCCCCCCCCCCCCCCCCCTTTTTTTTTTTTCCCTTTCCCCCCTTTATTTTTCCCCCAATTTTTTTCCCCCTCCCCCCCCCCCCCCCCCCCCCTTTTTCCCCCCCCACCCCCCCCCCTTTTTTTCCCCCCTTCCCCCCCCCAACCCCCCCCCTTTCCCCCTTTAAATTTTTTTATTTTTTTTTTCCCAATTACCCCCCCCCCCCTTTTTTCCCAAAACCTTCCCCTTGCCTTTTTTCCCCCCCCCCCCCCCCCCCGGGTTTTCCCCCCCCCCCTTTCCCCGTTTTTTTTTTTGTTCCCCCCCCCCTTTTTCCCCCCCCCCCCCCCCCCCAAAACCCCCCCTTTTTCCCCTTTTTTTCCCCTTTCCCCCCTTTTCCCCCCCTTTCCCCCCCTCCCCTTTTTTTTTTTCCCCCCCCCCCCCCTAATTTTTCCCCCCCCCCCCTATTTCCCCCCTTTTTTCTCCCCCCCCCAACCCCCCCCCCCCCCCTTCCCCCCCACCTGCCCCCCCCCAAACCCCCCCCCTTTTTCCCCCCCCACCCCCCCCCCAATTTTCCCCCCCCTTCCCCCCAAAACCCCCCCCCCCCTTTTTTTTTTTTTTTCCCCTTTTCCCCTCCCATCCCCATTCCCTTTTTCCCCTTTTTTCCCCCCCCTTTTCCCCCCCCCCCTCCCTTTCCCCCCCCCCCGCCCCCCCCCTTTTCCCCCGTTTTTCCCTTTTTTTCCCCCCCCCTTTCCC
Organism: Coregonus suidteri; assembly: GCA_036851935.1. Taxonomy (NCBI): domain Eukaryota; kingdom Metazoa; phylum Chordata; class Actinopteri; order Salmoniformes; family Salmonidae; genus Coregonus; species Coregonus suidteri. Next base: position 39,103,862 of record CM072244.1, on the reverse strand, counting down.
CTTTTTTCCCCCCCCTCCATTAATTTCCCCCCCTTTTTTTTTTTTTTCCCCCCCCCCTTTCTTTCCCTTAAAATTTTTTCCCCCCCCCCTCTTGTGTCCACCAGGCTTCCGGGCCGAGGAATCTCTTCCCAAAACCTGATCAAACCCAAAAGCTTCTCTCCTGGGTGTATTTTTTTTGTTTTCCTACCCGGGTTTCCGACTGGGGTGAATCTCTTCCCACACTGTTTCCCCAAAACCAAAAGGCTTTTCCAGTTTGTGTTCGTTTGGTGAATTTTTTAAAAAAATTTCGATGTTAAAAAACTCAGCCCACTTTCTGACAGGGGAAAGGGCATCTCCCCAGTGTAAATTTAAATTTTGGGGTTTTTACCGGGTTTCCTGACTGGGGGAACCCTTCCCCACTTTTGTCACAGCTGTAATTTTTTCCTCTCCTGTGTGTATTTTTCTGGTGTGTTTTTAAGTTTTGTGAAAGAGGTAAAAACTCTTTCCACAGTAAAAGCAGAAAGTGAGGTTTTCTTTTCCTGTAAGTCTCTGCTGGTGTTTTTTTGAGGTGTTTTTTGATCTGGAAACTCTTCTTTTGCCTCGTCAGCATCATGAGGGTTGGTTTTTAGCCTCCCCCAATGAAAACCCCCCCTTCTACTGAGAGGGCGCCCGGTTTTGGGGCTGCCCCCGGGGAAAAAAAGGGAACCGACAGTTTAGGGTTCCTTTTTTTCATATCAAAGTTATTTTCGGCCCATTTTTTCCAAACCTTGTGACGGATTTGAGCTTTTTGGAGGGGTTAAAATCATCAATGAAACCAATGTGGAAAGGGTTTTTTCTAATGATTCACTTTTTAAGAAGGTTAGGGGATTGAAATTTTATGGAAATTTTAAGGACTTTTGGGGGTGCCCCAAAAAATAAATGTATTTAAAAACAAAAACCCCAAATCTGCCTGGTTTTTTTCCTGCATTCAACCGGGCACCCCGACACCCTCTTCGGGACCCACCCTAAGTTACCAGGAGAGGCACGACCTGGGGCCCCCCAAGGGGGGGAGGGGGGGAGGGGGGTTTTGGAGGGAGAGGAAGGGGGGGGTTTGGATAGGGGGTTTCCTAAAAAACCCCCAAAAAGGGTAGTGGTTTTTCAATTTTAATACCTGAGGAAAAACCAACACAACAAGGGGCCTGTCGGGGTTTTTTGCCATTTAAGGGGGGACGGCCAAAAACGGAGTGGAAAAAAATGCCCCCTTTGTTTTAAGACTTAATGGAAAACCAAAATTATTTTTTTAAAAAACTGCTTCTTCATTCCGGTCCTTTTAAAAACAGGAAAGTTACCAAACCACAAAAAAATGAAAAATTTTTTTTTTCCCAAACGATGGGTTTTAAATAATTTTTTGGGAAACTTGTAAATTTTTTACCCTTTCCCCTAAAAGAAGAAACCATTTTTCAACACATTTTAAAAAAAATACACTTTTGTCTTTTTGGGCTTGCACGCAGTTTTTCACACTAAAATATTGTAACTGTATGTAAAAACGCACGTATAAACCCCGGGCCCCCACGGGAAAAACCCCAATATCTTAACACTTCAACCAATAAAACTTCCCTATCGGGTTTAAAAGGGCAAATTGTTTTAGCTTATTTTTATTTTTAAAACCCCAAATTTCTTTTTTTTATGTAAATTTCCCAAAGAATTTTTTTTGGGGCATTGCTGGCGATGGAATCACCCCAATAACAAAAGGGAGGGAAAGCTAGAAAACCCGGTTCCCTTTGGGATCTGATTTTCAGGCTATTTGATCTGATCTACAGGCTATTTTATTTTATCTACAGGATTTTTGGTTTCGATCTACGGGGATTTTAAACAACTATTTTTAAATGTTTAACCAATAAAAATTTTGCCTTTAAAAAACTTCTACATTTCCCTTAAACCTTTTTCCCCTTTTGTTACGTTACAAATTGTTTTGAAATACCCGCTAAAAAAAAAATTAAAGGGGAACACAAAAAATAACACACCCAAAGTTTTTTCTGAATGAATGACATAGTCTTTTTTAAAATACTTTTTTTTTACATAGTTGAATTTTGCTGACAAAAAATCACACCCAAAATTTTTTTAATAAATGGAAAAAAATTTTTATAAACCCATGGATGGGGGGAATTTGGGAAAGTCCACTAAAAATTAAAGTGGAAAACCACACTACAAGGGCTGATCCAACTTTGATTAATGTCCTTAAAAAAGTAAAAATGGGGCTCAAAAGTGTGTGGCCTCCCCCTTTGCCTGTATGCCCTTTTCCTTTTTAAAACCCCTTGGGCATCCCCATCCCTATGGGGGGGGCGGAGGGTTTCCCCTGGGGGATCTCCCCCCCCCCCCCTCCCCCAACCCCGGGACAAAAAGCTCCCCCAAACTCCGGGACGTTTTGGGGGTGCAACTTTGGCTTTTGGGTTTGATGGCGCGAGAAATTATGTCCCAGATGTGCTCTTTTGGTTTCCCAGGCCCCTTTGGGAAAACGGCGGGCCAGTCCATAGCATCAATAGCCTTCCTCTTGCGGGAACTGCTGCCCAAAAACCTCCACCACATGATCTACTTTGGGCCCTTGCTTTAGGAGGAACCCGGGGCCAAACCCCCAAAACCAGCATATGGTCTTCAAAAAAGGTCTGAGGACCCTCATCTCGGTACCTAAGGGGCATTCAGGCTACCTCGGGCGAGCAAAATGGGGGCGGGTGGGGGGCCCCCCAAAAAAAGCCACCCCAAAACCAGGGACTGCCCCCACCCCCCCAAACCCGGGGGTCACCCTGGAGGAGGGTTCCCGGAAAGCAAAATTCTCCCACGGCCACCCTCCAGACTCTGTCACGGCTGTCACGGGGGCTAAATTTTGTTGAACCTTTTTTCTTTTCCTTTCTGTGAAAGACAAAAGGGCCGGGTGTAATTTTTGCCAACTTTGGTTTCTCGGCAAAATGCCAAAAAGGGGCCTGCACGGTGTTGGGCTGAAAAGCACCCCCCACCTTGGCCGGGTGGGCCCCATACCACCCCCCATGGAGGTCTGTTTCTGCCGTTTGAGCAGAAAAAACATGCACATTTGTGGCCTGTTTGGGTCATTTTGGGCAGGGCCCCTGGCAGGGGCTCCTCCTGCTCCCCCCTTTTGCAAAAAAGGCGGAGGTAGGGGTCCTGCTATTTTGGGTTGTTCCCTCCTAGGGCCCTCCTCCACGTCTCCTGATGTACTGGGCCTGTCTCCGGGTACGCCCCATGCTCTGGACACTACCCCTGACAGACACGAAAACCCGTCTTGCCACGGCTGGGCATTGCTGTGCCACCCTTGGAAATTAGCTGCACTCCCCTGAGCCACTTGGGGGGGTTTTTTAGACTCCGTCCTAATGCACCACGAGGGTAAAAAGCACCCCCCAGCTTTCCAAAAGTGACCAAAACATCACCCCGGAAGCTTTGGGGAACTGAGAAGTTTTTCTGTGTCACCACCTGCAGAACCACCCCTTTATTGGGATTTCTTGCAATTTGGGCCTAAAAATTTCCCAAACCTTTTTTTTCCTATTCCTTTTTGCCAACAGCATTGACATTTGTCAATCAGTTTTGTTTTCCTAAGGGGGACATTTTGATTTAACAAAGTGTGTTTGGGTTGGAGTTACATTGTTTTTTTAAGTGTTCCCTTTTTTTTTGGGGGCAGTTTTAATTAAATTTAATTTTTTTTTTGAAAATTGATTTCTTTTTTCCCAAATTGTCAATTGGCTTTTTTGGATTTTTATGTTCCTTGGAAAGCTTTATGTTTGACAGTTTGCGTAGAACACTTTTAAAAAAAAGTTTTGGGTGCCCATGTTTTGGCAAACAAATGAAATTAAAAAATGAAATAACTAAGTACCGGTCAAAATTTTGGACCCCCTTTATTTCATTAAAGGGTTTTTATTTTTTTTTTTACTTTGGGAAAAAATAATAATAAATTTTGAAACCCAAAACAAAGTGTTAAACAAATCCAAATAATTCCAGGTGACTACCTCTAAAGCGGGTTTTAGAAAATTTCCAAGGAAATGAAAAAGTTTTTTCATAAAGGAAAAGGTTTGCTATTAAAGAATCTAAAATAAACTTTTTTTTTTGTTTTTTTAAAAAACACTTTTTTGGTTACTACAAAAAACCCCAATTCCATGGTGTTATTTCATAGCTATAATGTCTTCAAAACTATTCTAAAATGTAAAAAAAAGTAAAAATAAAAAAAACTCTCCTCGTTCGGGGGAAGAACCCTCTCCTCTCCTATTTGGCACCTCCGCTCCTCTCCTAGTTTTTAGCAGCCATAACCTTTTCCCCTCCAGTTTTGCAGCCATACCTCTCCTCTCCTAGTTCAGCAGCCCCCACCCCTCCTCTCCTATTTTAACACCCCTAAACCCCCCGGGCCCAGTTCGCAGCCTACCCTCCTCCCTAGTTCGCACCCCCAACCCTCCTTTCCCCATCCTCATCCTAGTTTTGCAGCCCTCCTCTCCTCGCCTAGTTCAGCACCATACCTCTCCTGTTTCCCAGGGTTTAGCGCCCCTACCTCTCCTCCCCCTGTTCAGCAGCCCTACCTCTCCCGACCTTTTCACAGCCTAAACCCCTCCTTCCTAGTTCAGCACCATACCTCCCTCTCCTTTCGGCAGCCATACCTCTCCTGTCCTATTTTTGGCACCTACCTCTCCTCTCCTAGTTCCCCATACCCTCCTGTCCTATTCCCGGGGAGCCATACCCCTCCTAGTTTAGAAAACCATAAACCCCTCCTCTCCTAGTTCAAAACCATACCTCTTTCCCAGGTTTTAGAACCAAACCTCTCCTCTCCTAGTTCGGCATCCATACCTCTCCTTTCCCCAGTTCGGCAGCCCCTACCTCTCCTCTCCTAGTTCAGCAAACCATCCTCTCCCGTCCAGTTCGGCAGCCTACCTTTTCCCCAGTTCAGAACCTACCTCTCCCCCTTTCCCAGTTTTAAAGCCTACCTCTCCTATTTCAGAAAGCCCTAAAACCCCCCCCCTCTCCTAGTTTTAGAAGCCTAAACCCCTCCTGTTTCCCGGTTCAGCAGCCCCACCCTCCTGTCCCTGTCCAGTTTTAGCAGCCATTTCCTCCCCCTCTCCCCAGTTTTAGAAGCCATACCTCTCCTAGTTCGAAGCCCCCCCAAAACCCCCCTCTCCTGTTCAAAGCCACACCTCTCCTGTCCCAGTTCAAACCCATACCTCTCCTGTCCTGTCCTTGTTTACAGCCATACCCCTCCCCCTTTCCCAGTTCAGCGCCCTTTTTTTAAAACCCCTCCTTCCTAGTTCAAAGCCTACCCCCTCCGTCCGTCCTAGTTCAGGGGGCCTACCTCTCCTGTCCTGTCCCCTTTAAACCCCATTAACCCCCCTCCTGTCCTGTCCCCAGTTCAGCAGGCCCCTCCCTTTTCTTGTCCTGGTTTTAGGAAAAATACCCTCCTCTCCTAGGGTTTAGAAGCCATAACCCAAACCCCCCCTAGTTTTAGAAAACCAAAAACCTTTTCCTCTCCTAGTTTTAGGGACCAACCTCTCCTCTCCTAGTTTTAGCAGCCATAAACCCCCCCTCTCCTATTTTTGGGAAACCATAAACCCCTCATTTTTTTTTTTTGGGCATTTAGCAGATGCTCCCGGGGCGATTTAAAAGTTTTTTGGGGTGCTCTTTTTTTTTTTTTTTATACCCGGGCCCCCCCTGGGGAAACAAACCCACAACCCTGGCGTTGCAAACGCCATGCTCTTTTCCAAAATGAGCTACACGGGCTCCCTTCCAGTTGGTTTCATGGGCCATCAGGTGGCGTTTGGTCTTAAAAAAGAGTAGTTAAAATTTTAAAGGATGGGAAGCACCGGGGATTTTTCTTCCCTAGAAAATTTAAATTTTCCCTTTAAAATTTTTGGGGATACAGTTTTCCCATGGAAAGTCTAAACCCCCTTAACCCTTTTTTTACATTTTGTTGCTTTACAAAATGGGATTGAAAAAGATTTTTATTAAAAATTTTCGTAATTCACCCCACACAAAATAAAGTGAAAGTTTAAAAACCAAAAATTTTACAAAAATTTTTTAAAACAAATACAAAACAATAAATAAAAAATAGTCATTACATGAATTATTTTTTACCCCCTTTGTTAGGTTTCCCAAATTAAAATTTCCCTAAGTAAAATTGGTGTTAAAAAAAACACATAAGGAAATGGACTGTAAAATAATTTTTAACCTGATTTTTTTTGAAAGACTAAACCCTTTTATTTTAATAATGATCAAAGTGTTTACAATAAAACCCCATAAAAGGGCCACCCAAAATGCAACCCCCGTACTGTTTACTTTCACCAATAAAAACCACCTAATTCCCCAAATCAAAACCCCGTCAGGTTTACCTATTCACCAATTCTCCCCCCAAAAATGCCCCCCTGCAACCCTGTAATGTGACTATTTTCCCCAACATGAAACCCCCCAAACCCTGTACATGTGACTATTTCCCCAAAAAATCCCAAAAATGACAACCTGCAAAATTTGGGTATTCCCAGTAATCCCCCCAAAAATGACCACCTTCAACCTGGGACATGTGACTATTAAAAATACTGAAACCCCCTGCAAACCCCGTTTTTGTGGGCTATTCCCCAAAAATGATCACCCCGCAAAACCCTGTACATGTGACTAAATTCCCAACAATGATCACCCGCAAACCTGTAAAATGTGAACTATTCCCAATAATAAACCCCCCCCGCCCAACCCCGGAAAAATGTCCCTTTTCCAATAGGCCACCTGCAAACCCCGTACAATTTATATTCACAATACTGACCACCTGCAAACCCCCCACAAAATTTTACTTTTCACAATATCCACAAAAATGACCCTGCCAACCATGTAAAAAGTACTATTCACAAAAATACCCGCAATCCTGTACTCATAAGCTTCTAGTAGATTAAACCTTCAGCCCAATGGTTTAAAGGCCCTTTAAAAAAAGTGGGTATCCTAAAAGCCAAAATGGGGAACGCTAAATGGAGTAACCTACAAACCAACTGGGAAACCCCCTAGTAGGTTTGCCTTTCCGCCAAAATTGGGGCAAGGGTGCAGTGATACCTACAGCCAACTGGCAAGCTTCTAGTGGAGTCCACAAAACCTACTCTTCTCAGGGTTTTTCCCCCTTTTTTTTTCTATTTTTTACAAAATTTTAGAGTAATATTTAAGACCTCAAACTATATTTTTTTTAACTTGATTTGTTTAAAACTTTTTTTTGGGTTCTAAAATTTATTTCCCCTATGTGTTATTTCATAAATTTTGATGCTTCACTATTTTTCTCAACGTAAAAAAAAGGAAAAAAAAACCCCTTTAATGAGTAGGGGTGTCCAAAATTTTTACTGGAAATGTATATATTTCTTTCCCCCTTTAAAAAAGGTACAAACCAAAATCTTTGGAGGTAAGGGGGGTGGGGGGCTCCCCAAAAGAGATTTATTGCAGCGGGTCCGTATTTTTATGTTTTAGGGCGGTCCAAAAGAAAAAATTTTTTGATAAATTCCCTTTTTCCCCATTTTTTTGGAAACGGGGGTCTTTTTGCTGTGTATGCGTTTTGCCTAGCTATTGTTAAAAATAAAAGCAAAACCCCTGGGCCAAAATTTTTCACCACACAACCCCACCAAAGGGTACCTATGAATGGGCGAATAAAACCCGTGGCAGTTTTTCCCCTCCAAGGAAAATTTACTTAAATATAATTAGGCTATATTTTAAACTACAGTGTCTGTTAAAAGAAAGAATTTTGGGGAAAGCTCAACCAAACCCGGGGGTCGAGGGGGAAATTTCCCAAAAAGTTATTATCAAAATAAAACAAAAGGGGGCAACATGGGGGTCAGCGTTGAGTCTTCTTCCTTCTCAAAAATATATTAAATTTCCATTTTTTTCTCTGCCTGAAAATATTCCCGCTCCTAAAAGACAGGCTATATCCTACGTGGCAAAACGTAGGTCCCAAAAAAAGTGAACGGACCCGCTCTCTTTCTTTCCGTTTCAAGTTTTACACCCTACCTCTCCTGTTCCGCACCTACCTCTTCCCCCTCCTAGTTTTTAAGTCCCCCTTTCCCCTCCCCTCTCCTATTTTTGGGGGTGCCGACAGGTTACCCTTTTGGGCTCAATTTTAAAAAGAGTAGGCCCATATAGAAGAAAGGTGGAGAAGCACGGGAGTTAAACTTCCCAAGGGGAAAAGAAATTCCTAAAAATTATTAGGCTATAAAAGTTTCCCCAAAGGAAAGTCCCAAAACCCCACTAATTAAATTTTTTTCCCCATTTTGGTTTTTTTTAAAAATGGGGTTGAAATAGTTTTTATTATAATTTTTTTTTTAATTTTACTAACCAAAAAACTCCTTTTTGTGAAAATTAAAAAAAAATTCTACAAATTTGTACAAACAAAAAAAATAAAATATAGTCATTGGAAAAAGTATTACACCCCCCTTTTTTTTAGGGGAACCTTTAAAATTTTTCATAGTAAATTGGGGTTTTAAAAAATCACATAATAAGTGGAATGGTCTGTAAAATAATACAGTTAACATAATTTTTTTTTAATTTACTACCCCTCCCTTTTGTTTTAAAAATGATATTGTGTATGGTGTAAATTTAAACCACCCGAAACCCGATTTTTTAAAAATAATCCCCAATAAAACCACCTGCAAACCCCGTAAAAATGCGACTATTTTTTTTCAATAAGGGCCACCTGCAAACCCCGTACATGTGACTAATTTTCCAAAAATGACCACCTGCAAACCCCATCAAGTGACCCATTTACAATAAGCCCCAAATCAACCCTGTAATGTGACTATTTACAATAAAGACCCCCCTAAAAACCCTGTAAATTTTTGACTATTTCCCTAAAAATCCCCAATAAAAAGACCAAATGCCCAAACCCCCGTAAATTTGACTATTCCCCAATAATCCCAAAAATGAAACCCAATGACAGAGAGAAAAAAGGGGAATTTTAAAATATTCCAGAACACCCCTCTTAGTAAACCCCTTAAAAAAAAATTTACCCCCCAAAAGAACCACTTATTGGGCCTAAAAGCAAAACCTTAATTTTGGGGCCAAATCCAACATCATATCCCTGAAACTGCCTCCTTTTTTTTTTCCAACATGGTGATGGCTGCATCTGGTAAAGGAATGCTTGATTTTCAAAGACTGGGGGAGTTTTAAAAAAAAAAGGATTAAAAGAAAAAAGGATTTTCCCAGAGGAAAAACTGCTATCTGCTTTCCCAAACCCGACATTACTGGTTGGAAAAAAAGGGGACCCGGGTTTTTGGGTTTTCTTTCAAATTACATACACAAAGAAAAAAACCTTCAGGGTTCTGGGTTTGGAAATTTTTAACTTTAAAGTTTTTCAGTTAGTGTAGGCTGATGGGATGATGGGATTTACAAAGTGTTTGAAAGGGGCCACCAAAGGAGCCTTGTCCCTTCTGGATAACCCGCACTAATAAAAATTTACCAAAAAATTTTTAAAAAAACAACCCCGTAGCTATGGGGAAAAACTAATGTAAACGGGTTTTCCACCGCAAAAAGGACGGCCCCCTTGTGGGAAGACAGCTTGGGGCTTCGTCCCAAATTCAAATTTTTACCGATAAGTCGTTGGTAGTGCAAAAAAGGTTCCATTTTTGTTTTTCTTTTCCCCGAAATTTGGAAAACATTGTAATTTGGGATAGGGAAATGTTATTACGGTAATTAGCAAATTTTTTTCTTTTGGTTTTTTGGGGGTTGTGGTGGGCGTTTTCATGACCCTTTCCCATTTATGAATTGTCCATGTTTGTAAGGGAGTGCATTGGCCTGTATTTCTTGCGGGAAGACAGCTGTGCGTGGGTGCAATACAAATTTTGTGTAATTGTAATTTTTCGTTTTTTATTTATCCTGTGTTTTCAGCAAGCGAAAATATTTGTGCTCCCTTTGTCTTTCTATTTCCCCCTTGCCCCCGGGGTTTTCCCCGCCCCCCGGGGGCCCGGGTACGAGGGAAACCGCCCAAACACACAAATGATTTTTTCCCAAAAATCAGGACCATTAAATTCGCGCAGTGTAAAAACAGGGAAATAAAACCCAAAAAACCCTTTATAAAAATGATTAAATTTAAACTAAAACTCACCCCATTTATTGTAAAACGTTTTGTTTAAAGGCGTTTTCAGAGTTCAGGGCCCAAGTTAACCCAGATTTTTATCTCTAGTCTACCCGGGCCTTTTTTGATCAGGGAGTTAAAAGGACCCCGGGCGTTATATTTCCCCCTGTGGGCTTTTCTGCCTAAAATCCAAACAAAAAGGAGAATGGAACTGTACTTCCACCTTCACTTCCGTTCGAAAAGAAAAATAGGACCCTTTCCCCCAAAATAAAATAATACCCCCAGCAGTAGGCTTCCCGTTTAGGGTTTTATTTTCAAAAATGACCGTCCGATATCATTTTACCATTCCCCCTTTGTTCAATCAGGTTTTTCTGGTGTTCTACTCTGCACAGAGCGTAAATTTACAAGAGAAAAGAGGGCCCGGGTTTCCCCCTTCACTTTTCCCTTCAACTGAAACGTTGGGATTTTGGCCCAAATTCAAATAATACTCCAATCCCCTAGGAAGCCTTCCCGCTTTTGTAGCTCATTTTCTAAAATTTAAAAGCAGTTTCTCTGGCCCCGCAAGGGGGGACTTTTTGGGGGTTTTTTCCCCCAAAATTAAAAAAAAACGAATGTTTCAGCCAAATCCACTCACAAACCGATCGCTGTACCCCCCGGGGCTGAAATTTGCGAAATGTCTATGCGGCTGCATGCCCCCAATTAAACGATGAAGGGGGGGCCTGTGGTGGGAAGAGAATGTAAAAGTTTTGGGTTTGCTAATGGAAAAAGGTTTTTTTGGTAGGCCCTTTTTATTTGGTCGTCCCTTTTTTCCCCATGTTTACATTTTAGTAATTTTTGCAAAGCTCTTTTCCAGAGCGCCCTTTCAGGTTTTCCCGAGTGCATTTTTTTTTGTATTACTGGGGCCCCCGTGGGAATCGAAAAACCCCCACCCTGGCGTTGCAAACCCATTCTCTAAAACCCAAATTAAATTTCACCGGGCCCAAAATTTTCCCCAAAGAAATCTATACACGGTGTCATAATGCGGGAAATTTTTTTAGACTGCTGGCCCGGTGGAATAAATTTTTTTACTTTTCAGTAATTTAAAACTGGACAAATTTAAACCCCCGCAGATTTTAAAATAAAAATCCCCTTTATAAAATCAGCTAACCAAATTTATGTTTTAAATAATATACAACTTTTCCTGTAGCTGCTTTCCTGAAACCCGCATGACATAAAACCCCCCCTCGTTTCTTTTCTCCCAGCTTGAATAGGGAAAGCTGTTGTGCATAAATATATTTAAAATTTAAAAACAGAAATATCTAATTTTTCATACACTAAACCCGGGCAAAAATTTTGAAACACCTGCCATTCAAGGGGGTTTTTTTTCATTTTTAACTATGGGTTTTACATTGTAGAAATAATAGTGAAGGCCTCAAAAAATATGAAAAAAACAGAAAAAGGAATCATGTATAACCAAAAAAAGTGTTTGTATTTTTTTTATTTTGGGATCCCCCGTTAGTTCCTGCCAAAACAGAAGCTACTTTTCCCCGGGGGCCCCCCCCCAAAAAACAAAAAAAATCAAAATATTTTTAATTTGAGATTCTTCAAAACCACCCCTTTCCTTGATGACAAACTTTTCACACCTTTGGGATTCCCCTTAACCAGCTTCATGAGGTAGTTTACCTGTAATGCATTTCCAAATTTAAAAAGGGGGTTTTCCCTTTTTAAAAGGGTAATTTGGGAGGGGGGTATACAGAAGATAGGGGCCCCATTTTTGGTTAAAAAAACCAAGTCCATATTTAAAAACCCGCTCAAATAAGCAAAAAGGGAAAGACAGTCCCCATTACTTAAAAAACAATACGGAAAAATTTAAAAAACTTTTTTTAAAATTTTCTTTTTTGTGCAGGGCGCAAAAACCATCAAGGGTCTGATGAAACTTTCCCCTCTTTAGAAACCCCCACAGGAAAAGGAAAAACCCCCGTTTACCCCTGGGGGCCGAGGAAAGTTTTTTATATCGTGGAGCCCCCCGCCCCATAGGGGGGCTCTGCTCCTATTTGGGTTTTAAAACCCCTGCCCCAAAGGGGACAACAGCCTGAAACAAATTTTGCACACACCCGCGCCAAAAGGAAGGGCACCCGGTGTCCCCCATAGAGGATGGCCCTTTCCCCCCCAATCACCTCCCTTTATCTTCCCGCGGAAATGGGTGACTAGACTGAAATCCAATGAAGAGAAAAAGCCAAAACCGGACGAAAAACGCTTTGATATTCCCTCATCCAAAGTAGTCTAATTGAGGGACACCGGGAGATTTTTTCCCCCCCCAAAAACTCTTTTTTAAGCCAGTGCGATGCACTTCCCTGGCGACCGTTTAAAACCCCCATGACCCCGTTTTTCGTGTGTTTTGGGAAACCCCGCCTGCCAAGGGAAGGGGTTTTGCATCCCCTAATTTCGCCCTCCTCGCCCTCCTTTCTTTAAAAGGGAAAAGGGGGCACCCTTGGGGGTTTTTTTAGGGGGGACACCCCCTTTTAGGGCCCTGCGGGCGTACTAGCCTCTTTGCTTCAGACCCTCCCTCCGACGGTGGGGGACTCGGGGGAAAATGGGACTTTTGAGGGGGGGTCGGCATTCCCAAAGGGAAAAAGTCGGACCCCCCCCCCCAATTTAAATTTCCCCAAAACCCCCCTTTCCCTTTTAAGAGCGAGGGCTTTGGGGAGTCCCTTAGCGAAGGGGATTTCAGCTCTGAGAGATCGAAGCCTCTCTTTTTTTCCCGCCAAACCTCTCTGAGAGGGGGTTTTCCCGGGGCTCATTAAGAGAGCTGCGCACTCTGGAGATAGGGCTTCCCCCCCTTCCCTTTCCCCCCGAAACCCGGGGGTTGATAGGGGGAGGGCGGTTTCCCCCTTTTTCCAGGCCAAGGAGGCGGGAGAGCCATGGCTCCTGCCATGCCTTTTTTTGGCTAGGGACGTTTTAAGGCCTTTGGGGGGAAAGGGACCTTTAGGGGCAGGGTTTTTTCCCCCATAAAAGCGTATCTCCCATTCCCCGGAGGAAGGAAAAATTCCAGGGTCAGGGAAAACCCCCGGTTAGAAGGGGCCATGGGGGGCGTTAAACTCGTACCGGTTCCCAGGGCCCCTTTGGGCCCCCTTTCCCGGGAAAGGGCCACAAATTTTTCCCTCCCAGAAGGACCGAGCTCAAAAGCCTTCCCCTGTTTTGAGAAAGGGCCCTTTGGGGGTTTGGGGGCCCAAGCTTAGGGAGCAGCTAACAACATTTCCCCTTTTTTGGGGGGCCCTCTGCCCTTTAAAAAAACCCCGGGGAAAACAGAGCTGGGCCCCCCGGAGGAGGGGGAGGAGGCGTCCAGAATTTTTTTGGGGCCCTACTCCCCCTGACCCCGGCGTCCCCCATCCCGCGGGGGGGAGGTCCCCTGGCCCCTTCGGGGTCGGGGAACGAAAAACCCCTGGTTGTCCTTGACAGCCCTGAAAGGGGGCAACGGACGTCTCTTTTGAAAAAAGCCCCCCTCCTCTTTTTAACCCCCCCCAAAGGCCCCCTTTGGGGGGCCCCGTCAAAGAGGCACGGAAACGTTTTTTTTCCCGGGTAAAAAGGGGGAAAAAAACAGCTGGCCAAGCGACCTGCCGGGTTGGGGGACGACTTGGCCCCGCCCCATCCCAAAGCCATTCCCTCCCCCCCCCTCCAAATAGAAAAACCCGGGGTCTACCGGGGAGGCGGCGTAAATCGGGGTCTCCCGGCCGGGCCACCCAGCAGCAAGGGAAACCCGGGGGGCCCCCTCTTCCCCAGCTACGGTTTGCCCCCACAAGCCAGCGGGGAGGTGAAGGGGGAACCCCCGCCCTTTGGCCCCCCCAAGGGGGCAAAGGAGGCGTAGGGGTGACGGGGGCGCGGGGGGGGAGTGGAAAAAAGGGAAGGCGCATCGTGGTGTCGAACGTGCCCCCCCCCTGTTTTCCCCCCCCCAAACCCTTCGGTTGAAGGGATGGGTGTTGATTTAAAAGCCCTTTGTTGAGTATTTTTAAAAAAGATTGCTCCACCTGACTTTGTCAAAAAGGGGCCCCCCTTTTTTCCCTTTAAAACCCCTCAGAGCGTTCAATCTCACCCTCTCTTCCCCTTTCCCTTTAAGAAACCGTTCAAACCCACCGGGGTGGGGTTGCTGAACGGCACTTAGATAGGTATCCATAAAACCTCAATCAGGTCTCACTCAAAACTTCACCTATAAGAAATTCTTTACATAGAAGGCAGCAGTCCCGGGCAATTCTGCATGAGGACGGGAGCCGCTATTTTTGGGGGTGGCGCAACTAGCACAGACAAAAAGGGCTCCGCTAGTAAAGAGCCAGACCCTGCTGCGTTTCCCCGGGGGCCCGATTACCGCGTCACGAAGGGGGTCCCCAAATTTTCGGCGCCCCCAGGGATTGTAACACAGCCTTTTCTGGGGGCGGCGCCCCTTAAACGCAGACCAAGGTCTCGGGTTTAAAGCGTTCGACCCAGCTACTTTTACGGAGGGCCGGTTTTCTAGGGGTTTTAAAGGGTATAACCAAAGTATAAAAATCCCCTGACAAACGACCGTTTCCACCCCAAAATGAGCGTTAAACAACCCACCAGGGGTGCAGAGTTTTTTAAAACACCAGAAAATGAAAGTTTAAAAAAGGTATCAAGGCCCGCCTTGTTTTACCTCATAGGACCTCAAAACCCAAAAGACTTCTAGGGGTTTCTGTAATTTAAGGGGTCTGATAGCAATTTTTATTTACCCAAATGAAAGCAATCGCTTGCTGGGGGTGGTGGGCCCCGCCGCAGGGTGTGACCTCGGGCAGCGCAATTCAGAACGGTGGCGGTAAGGGGCCCTAGGGAAATACAACCTTTTCCCACTGGATTCAAAACCAAAAGCTTCGTGTCAGGGCCCCTTTCTTTTTGCATTGTTTTTTCATGGCGAAGGGAAAACTTTCACCCTCTCACGCGGGGGTAGAACGACGTTTCAGAAAGGGTTTTGCCCTCCAATTCCAACCCGGGCCCCCCCCCCGTTCAGGGGAGTGGGGGAAAACGGTTTATGAAAAAAAACCCCGACCCCAAAATGGCCCCCCCCCGGGTCTGATGACAGAGATTTCCCCGGAAATTTTGGGGGAAGGAGGCGGGGACAGTAGTTCCCCCGGGGGAAAGGAAAAAAAGGGGGTATAAATTTGCCTTATTTCCAAATGCCCCAAAAAAACGGGGGATTTAAGGGCCCATTTTGGACTTACGCATTCTCAACGAGAGCATAAACCAAAAAAGGCCCCCTTCCGAATGCTAAAAGCCCAAAAAGTCGCTGGAATGTGTCCAGAGAGGGGACTTTTGTACGATTATAGACCCCAAAGGGCCCGTACTTTCATGTGCCCGTTTCAGCCGCGTCACAGGAAGTTTTTTTGCGTTTCGCCTTTCAAAGGGGGGGCTTTCGAAAACACAGGATTCCATTTGGGTAAAGCCCCCTGGCCCCTCGCACATTTTTCCCAAAAGTGTGGAGGCGGCATTGGGAAACGTTTTTCGTCTCAGGGAAAACGGGCCCACTAGCCTACCCCGGCGATCTAATGGGTTTCCCCCGCCCCTTCAGCAGAGCTGGCGATCACACACCCCAACACAGACAAAGGGTGGCCCTCTCCCCAAAAATTTGGGTTTTGCTGTGAATTGGAAAAAAGGGGGCCCTGGGCCCCCCCTCCTCAAACATTTTGTCTACCCCGGGGGTACAGCTAAAAACACTTTTAGGATGAGGTGTCGAATTTTTTGACCCCCGAAAGGGTTTGCCTTGTTTTCAGCCTTGAGGAAGTGTCGGCCGAATCACACGGTGAAAAACGCTGTCGATCATGTCCCTTTTTTTTGGGTTTTCAAAGGCGTCCCGCCCACTCGGGGGTTCCGCTTGGGGAATTTTTCCCGCATTGGGGGCAGGAAAGCAGCGATGGTTTCGCCCAACTAAGACTGACCCATTTCGTCAACGTTTATCGGGTTTGGGGGTTTGGGTTTCCCCCCTTTTGCTCAGTGCAAAATCTGAAATATTGGAGAAACCCGCCCTTTTTCTCACGCACGGGAATTCCCCATAAGGGAAAAATGTCCCCCTCCCAAGGTCCCAGTATTCACGATGCCTCCCTGACGGGGTGGGGGTGGGCATGGGCAAAAACCCCAAACGATTTGGAGGTGTGTGGCCCCAATCAGGGTTTGTTTTATCAACCTCTTTTGGGGTTGGAAACGGTTTTGCTGGTTTTTGACCCACTTTTTTGCGTCTTTCCCTTCGGGGCCCCGATGTGCTGTTCTGGTCAGACAACCGGGCCCCCAGTAGCTCCCCTAAAATTTGCCAGGGAGGATTCAGGTTTTCCTGCTCTCCCTCGGGGGGGGAAAAAAGGGTTGGGGGCTGTGGGCTCAAAGGCACCTTCGCTCCTTGAAAAGGGGGGGCACCCATTCCGGGCTCTTGAACCTTTGGAAACAGACCTCTGTCAAAAAGGGGGGGGCCATCCGAAAACGACGATTTGGGGTCGCCAAAACCCGGGCATTGTTTTTCCCGATTTGGGAAAAAATTCGGGGGAGCCCCCCGGGGGGAAAAAAATTCGCGTCACGCGTTTTTAACCGCCCCAAGTCCTCTTTTGGTTCTCCTCTGAGGGAACAGGACGAACCGCCACTGGGAAAAGGGGCGGGCCCTTTTTTTGCACCAACCGTGGCCCCGGGGAGTTCGAAGTTTTTCCAAGGTTTTCAAAAACTGTTGCTGGTATTTTGGCCCCATTCCTCCATGCAGATCTCCCTGGGAGCAGGATTTTTTTTGGGGCGTCGCGGGCAACACAAAAATTTTCAACTCCCCCAAAGTTTTCAGGGGGTTTTTGAGATCTGGAGAGGGGTAGGCCACCCGGGACCTTAAAAGGGTTTCTTCGAACCCCCTCCTTCTTTTTGCCCGGGGGTGGTTTGGGATCTTTGTCATGCTGAAAGACCCACCCACGTTTCATTTTCAATGCCTTGGTATGGAAGGGGGTTTTCACTAAAAATCTCACGATACTTTGGCCCCCAATTCTTTTATTTTTTTTACGGGGGATCAGTCGCCCGGGCCCCCTTTTTTTTTTTTGCAGAAAAACAGCCCCAAAAAGCATGATTTTTCCACCCCCATGTTCACAGTGGGTTGGGTTCTTTGGATGAAAACTCGATTTTTTGGGGGCCCCCAAAAAACACGACGAGTTAAATTTTTTCCCCAAAAAGTTATATTTTGGTTTAAATCTGACCATATGACTTTTCTCCCAAATTCCTTTTTCTAGATAAAACCCAAAATGCACCCCTACAAAATTAAAGGAGGGGCCGGGCCCTGTACGGGTTTTAAGGGAAAGGGGAAAATTTGGGCACTGCAGGATTTGGCCCCTGGCGGGTATTTTGTTATGATGGAAAGGTTTTGTTTTTTGGGTTTCCCAGCTCTCTGCAGGTCATTCACTGGGTCCCCCCCCGTGGGGGGTTTGGGATTTTTGCTAAACCGTTTTTTGGGATCATTTTGCCCCCCGGGGGTTTAATCTTTGCGGGGGCCCCCCAGATCGAGGGGATTATCAGTGGCCCTTGTATGTCTCCACCCCCTAATAATTGCCCCCAAAAGTTGATTTCTTCAAAAAAGCGGGTTACCTTTTGCAGTTTCAGTCTTCCCAGCCGGGTTCCCAGGTCTAAAATTTTGTTTCTGGGTGCCCTTTTTGGCCCAGCTTTTTGGGTCTTGGGCCCCATAGTGGATTTTGGGAGTGTGCCCTGTTTAAAGGTTGGGGACAGGGTTTTTATACTGATAACAAGTTAAAAAGGGTTGCCTAATACAGGAAAACGAGTGGGGGGACAGAGGGGGCCCTTAAAGAAGAAGTTACGGGTCTGTGAGACCCCGAAACCCTTGGGTTTTGTTTGTAGGTGCCCAAATACTTTTTTTTTCCAAACCTAAATTTGCAAAAAAATTCAAAAAAACCCTCCCAGATGTGATTTTTCTGGAAAAAATAACCAATTTTTTCTGTCATATTTGGGACGTGAAACCTATGATGAAAATTTTTACACCGCCTCTTCATCTTTTAAGTGGGAGAATTTGCAAAATTGGGGGGCACAAAAATACTTTTTTTTCCCCACTTTTAGCATTCGGGGGTGATTTTAAAAAGTCTTTGTCAATCGATCAATAAAAATAAATAATACTTTTAGCAAAAATTTTTATTTTAAAAAATTACAATCTGTAAAACAATAAAGAATAAAAATTTTCAGAACATTGAAAAAACATCACAGTCCCTTAAAAAAATATATGGCAAATAAAAATCCTATAGGGAGGGTTTTAAAGGGAATAGAGGGGTTTGTTAAATTTGGAGTTTGAATGCGGGTTTTTGGTTTTTCCCGCCGGGAAAATTACGGGAAACCAAAGGGTGGGTTCCCAAAAAATTTATATTTTTAAAAATCTGTCCATAGAACTTTCTTCCCAAAGGGAGTTTTGATGTCATCCAGGGTTTTTTGGGCCCAAATTTGGTCAACTTTTCGGACGAGATGGGTCCCATTATCCCTTGGCAAAAAAAAAAACACTGCATTCCACAGTGAGAAAATCCCAAAAGGGGTAAAGCAATGGTGGGGGGTTTTGGGGTTTTGGGGTTTGCTTTTCCCTGCCTCGGGCCCTGGACGATTTCCCTTTAAATAAAAGGGAACCAATAAATTTGGGCTCTGTATCAGATAATTTTCTACAGGAAATGTCAGACCACCGTCGTAAGCTGAATTTAAGGGTGCAGCGGGTTGCACAAGCCCAATGATCCAAAACCACAATCAAGTCTCCCAAAAAAAATAGCTAAAAGAAACCAAATTGGAATTTTTGGAAATGGCCTGAAAAAAGCCGACCTAACCCCAATTGAGATTTTGGGAAGGCCTTGAAAGGGAGCTTCATGTTTTAAAAAACCCAAAGCACTGAGAAAAAGCAGTTTCGCTGGGAAGGGGGGGGCCCAAAAAATTTTCCCCCACAGCGACGTGAGAAAAACTGATAAAAAACCCTACGGGAAAACCCTTTTGGTTGGGGGTCATTGCAGCTAAATGGGGGCAAAACCCCGTTATTGATTTGTAAGGGGGAAAAATTATTTTTTTCCACACGGGGGAAATTTGGGGGGTTGCAAATTTGTTTATTAAAAAAAATTGGGAAAATTTTTGTGTTTTTTGTTCACTTTTTTTCCCCTTTTTATCTAAAAATTGGGTTTTTTGGTCGAAGAGGGGGATAACATTCATTATCAAAAAATTTCCCAAACTTTTACGTCATTTACAACGCTTTACCAGAGCGATTTAAAATTGGTGAATTCACCTTATAGCCAGTGGGAAAAACCACTTTAAATGGGTATTTTTTTTTTATTTTTTTTTTTTTTTTTTGGGGGGGGGGGGGGGGGGGGGTTTAAAAGGGGATTACTTTACCCCACCCCAAAGGGGTTTTCCCAAAAAGAGGTGGGGTTTCAAAAAAAAGGGTCTCCGGAAGGGGGTAAAGTAACCCCCCGGGCTGTCCGGCCTCCGCTGAGGGACCCTTGTTCCCCCCAATTGGGGTTCCAGAGCAGCGAAAGTTTTGACTGGCGGGGCGGGAACGTTTTTCCGCAGAGGTGGGGGGAGGCAGCGGGCCCAGAGGTGGATAAACCCAAAGCCCTCGTTTGGGTGTAGGGACTGAGAAAATTAGAAAGGGGGTCAAAAAAACTTTTTCATACCTTTTAAAAACCAATGGATTTAAAAACCGGGTTGGGTTTTCGAGGGGGGTACGACGATGATCTAAGCCTTATTTGGGCATGTTAACTTTTATTTTTAAAAGAGGTAAATTTAGTATTAAATCTTTAAATTTAAAAAAAATTTTTTAAAAATTGGATGTAAAAATCCTTTTTTTCCCCCTTTAAAGGGGGGGTCGCTCAGAAAAAAAAAAGCTCTGACAAATTTCCTCAAGGCAAAGGGTGGCTAAATTTGAAGAATCAAAAATTTTAAAAATTTTTAAAAATTTGTTTTTGGGTCACTAAATAATTCCATATGTTTTTTTTCATATTTTTGATGTCTTCACTTTTTTTAAACAATGTAAAAAATAGAAAAACCTTTGATTTGGAAATGATTGTCAAATTGAGAAAAAAGTAGTGACCCGGCTAAGAAGCGCATGACGTTTTTTTGCTGGAAAAAATTTAAAAAACGACTTTCCCTGCTTATTTTTCAGGTAAAGGGTCTTTTTTGATTTGCTTTTTATACAATTCGATTTCATGGGGCATGAACAAAAAAAATTTTTCCAGTAAAAAAAGGGGGGCCGCAGTTTTCCCCTTTTAAGAGTAGTGGTAAGGCTTTTTCTCCTGGGCTTTCCCAAATTTTTGCATTTCCGGGTTTTCCCTAATGGGTAAAACTTTTTCTCACACAGGGACCCAAGTGGTAAAAGGCTTTCTCCTGGGTGTATTCTTCAGGCTTTCCCGGGTTTCCCAAACGGGGTTTAAAACTCGTTCCGCAAAAGGGAAACAGGTGTGAGACTTTTTCCCCCCTGTGTGTTTCTGCGGGTGTTTTTTCAGACTATTGAATGGGCAAAACTTCATCCCCACACCCTTTTTGCATTTAAAAAAAGGGTTTTTGTCCGGGTGTGATTTTTTGGTGAACTGTGGGGCTCCTGACACAGTGAATCTCCTCCCACATTTTCCCCCAAGCTAAAAGGTTTTCTCTTTTGTCTCAGCTGGTGTTTTTTTTAGGGTCCCCAACTGAGCAAACTCTTCCCACAGTCAGAGCAGATGGGAAAGGGTTTTTTCTCTGTAAAGAATTCCCCTGGTTTTGTTTTAAGATTTGCGAAGAGGTGAAAAAATCTTTCCCCAGTCAAAGCAGCGGGGGGAGGTTTTTTTTCCCTGTAAAATTCCCCTGGTGTGTTTCTTGAGGTGTTTGATCTTGGGGAAGGGCTTTCTTTTTGCCCTCCCCTCAGCCTTTATGATGGTTGGTTTTTAGCCTTCCCCCGATTATAAGCCCCTTTCTCCCAGGGGAGGGGACGGTTAGGGGCTGTCCCCTGTGAAAAAAAGACAACAGTTAGGGTTCCTTTTCAAAAATCAAAGTTAGGGTTTAAGGGCCCGCTTCCAAAATCTTGTGATCAATTTTTAGGGATTTTTGGGTGGGTTAAAAAACATCAATGTAACCAATTTGGGGTGGATTTTTTTTTTTAATGATTCAACATTTTTTAAAAAGGTTTTGTGATTTTTTAATGGTAAATTTAAGGGGGCATTAGGGAGTTCCCCCAAAAAAAAAATTTTATGTAAAAAGCATTTAAAACCCCCTTCCCCCCTCCCGGGGGTTTTTCCAAAAAAGGGGGGGGGAGTTTGAACCCGCAGCAAAAAGACACCCTCTCCAAAAACCCAGCAAATAAAATTGCCAGGAAGGGACGACCGGGACCCCAAAAGGGGGGGGGGGGGAGGGGGGTTGGAGGAGAGGGAGGAGGGGGGGGGGATGGTGTTTTGTAATCCCAAAAAGAGGGTATTTGGGGTTCAAGTTAGTACCTAAGGGGAAAACAACACAAACCAAGGATGAGAGTTTTTTTTTTTTGAATTTTTTTAAGGGGGACGGCCCAAGGAGTGGAAAAAAAATGGGCCCCCTTGCTTTTAAAACTTTAAAGGGCACCAAATACATTTTTTTCCCAAACTCTGCCTTTTTTTCATTCCCGGGTCCGTTGAGCAACAGGAAATTTCCAAACCACAGAAAATGAAAAAATTTGGTTTTTGGTTTTTTGATAAGTTTTGCAAATTGTAAAGATTACCCATCCTAAAAAGGATACTACTATACAGCATGTTTAAAAAAAATTTTAAACATTGTCCTTTTTTTCTTGGGTACGAAAATTTGGGGGTTTTTTCAAATATTTTTAAATGTATGTAACAAGCTCGAATGAATCCCGGGGGGTTTCCCCCGGGAGAAAAACCAAAATCTTTCACTTCAGACCAAAGGACATAGATAGGGGGGAAAAAGGGCAATTGTAATTTTTTTTAATTTTTTTTTAAATTTTAAAATTTTCAAAGTGGCTTTGGAAAAGTTTTTTGCTACATTGGAAAACTTTAGGTTTTTGACAGGTTTTCGATTTGAACACATGAAAAAAAAAAGGGGGTGGTGTCATGTTTGGCTGACAAATGTAAATAAAAATGGGAAAAATAACAACATTTGGGAAACAAAAAATTTGGACCCACTCATTCCAAAGGGTTTTTTTTTAGTTTTTCATTGAGAATAATAATCATTTTTTAACCCAACCCAAAGGTTAAAAAAAAATCAAAAAATATTCCGGTGACTAAAAACCCCAGAAAATGGTTTAGAGAATGCCAAAAAATTTTTGCAAAAACTTATAAGGTTTTAAGGGTGGTGTTTGAAGAACCCAATTAAAATATATGTTTTTTCAAAAGTTTTTAGATGTTTTAACTATTATTCTACAAGTAAAAAAATATTAAAAATAAAAAAAAACCTTTTAAAGAGTAGGGGGTTTTCCAAACTTTTGACTGGTACGTTATATTTCTTTCCAAATTTCAAAATTGGGTACAACAAAGACATTTGGAGGAGGGCTTTCGGGCTCTGACAGAGTCAGCGGCCGGTCCCGGGATTTTTCATGTTTGGGGGCTTTAGGAAAAGAAAAGTTGTGATAAATATACCTTTTCCCGCAGATTTTTTGGAAAAAAGGTGTTTTTTTCCCGCTGGGGGTAGCCCTTAGCCCAAACTTTTTGTACTAAAAAAACCTCTTCAAAAAATTTTTCACTCTGTCACAAACGAGCCCCCCCTGTTCCCCCTGCTCACCCCCAGAGGGAAAACCCCCTTTTCCCGGTATTAAAACCCCTGAAATACATTTCCCCCATACCTGGCTCTGATTTACCGTTTCAAACCCGGGGCTCCCTCATTTGACATTTAGGGTGCTCCCCAAACTCTTCTCTCTTTTTCGAATCCCTTTTTAACCCTGGTTTATATTTTTAGCGTTTTTTGCCCGTTTTCTTTTGCCCGTGGATTTACTCTGGACCCCGTTTTTTTTTTTCCCCCCTTGATTTTTTTGGGTGCCCCGCTTTTGGAAATTATTCTTTCCCCGGACTGATTTTTTTTAAAACTTGCTGGCCCGCCCGACCTTATTCCTGTACCGGATTAAAGTTTGCCTTATCCCCCCCTGTTGTGTCTGCTGGGATTTTAACCCCCTTTGTAAAGGCCCCCAAGATTTTAAAAAAACGCCCAAAGGGGTCCTCACTCTCCGGTTGGGGCATCATTAAAAAACCACCTACCTAAATAAGGAAGGGGGAATAAAATCCGTGGCAGTTTATTTCAAATAAATTTACTTTATAATTTTTGGGATAGTTTCCCCAAAATTTTCTTTTTAAAAATACGTTTTTGGACGTTCAAACCCCCGGAGTTTGAGGTGGGAAAACCCAAAAAGTGATTACAGTAGGGGGAAAAAATATTTGTCCCCCCGATTTTGTACGTTTTTCCCCCTGGGCAAAGACATGATCAGTCTATAATTTTTTTTTGGTAGGGATTTTTTGAACCCGTGAGATAAAAAACTACAAAAAAAAAATCAAAAAAAAAAAGAAAAGGGCAAAAATGTTATAAATTATTTGGGATTTTAAAAGAGGGAAATAAATATTTGACCCCCTGCAAAACATGAACTTAGTTCCCCTTTTTTTGGCCAAAAAACCCTTGTTGGGAAACACACCAAGGGTTAAAACGTTTTCCTTTTTTGTTGGCCCTCCCCGGTTTGAAAAAATCTCAGGAGGGAGTTTTGTCCCACTCCCCCTTTTCAGATCTTCTCCAAGTCATTAAGGTTTCGGGGGCTTTCGTTTTACAAATTTGAAAATTTAGCTCCCCCCACAATTTTTTTATGGGATTAAAGGGCGGAGACTGGCTAGGGGCCCCAGGGCCCCTTTAAAGTGCTTCTTCTTGAGCCAAATCCTTTGTTTGGGCCCTTTGGCCGTGTGTTTTGGGGGCATTGTCATGCTAGAAAAAACCCCTCCACGAACCCTTTTCCCAAACCCTGGCTGAGGGGAAGGGGGTTCTTTACCCAAGATTAAAAAGTACATGGCCCCGCCTAAGTCCCTTTTAAAGCGGTGAAAATTTTCCTTGGGCCCCCTTAGCCCGGGAAAAAACACCCCCCCAAAGCCCTAATTTTTTCCCCCTTTCCCTGTTTGAAGGGGGGGGATGGGTGTTCTTGGGGCTAGGCCCGCATTCCCCCCCTCCTCCCCCCAAAAACGGCGAGTTGATTGATGACAAAGACTCGATTTTGGTCTCCAAACCCGGGCCACAACACTTTCCCCCCAAACTCCTTGAATCATTCAAATGTTCATTGGCAAACCCTTTAACAAACCCCCGTATTTGTGCTTTTTTTAAGTAAGGGGGGAAACCCCGGGCGCTGCAGGATTTCAGTCCCCTTTACGGTGATGTTTTCCAAAGGTTTTTTTGGTGACTATGGTCCCCGCGGCCTTGACAAAAATTGACAAAATCCCCTGTGTAGTTTTGGGGACCAAATCATCACCGTTCCCAGATCCTTGCAACTCCGAGGTGAAATTTTGCATGGACCCCCCGGGCCCAGGGGGATTGACAAAACTATTTTGGGTTTCTTTCCCCTTTGGAATAAAACCCCCCAAACCCCAACCCCTTTTCACCTTCTCACCAAGCTGCTTGGCGTGGGTCTTGTAGCCCATTCCCCCGCCTTGTGTAGGCACAAACTTGTCCCTGACATCCTTGGAGACCCCTTTGGCTTTTGGCCATGGGGGAGAGTTTGGAATCTGATTTATTTATGGCCCTTTTTGGGACAGTTGGCTTGTCTTTTTATTCCAAATAACAAACTTGGGGATTTTTGGAAACGGGCCCCCTTTTTGAGTTGGGGTTCCCAATCTTAGCTTTGTTTCCCCGGGATAAAAAACCCCCTGGGAGCCAGGGGAAAACGTCTGATTGAGGGGGGGGGGGGCAAAAACTTTTTTCCCCCCTTAAAAAGGGAAATCAATTTTTAAAATTTTTTTGGGTATGCGTTTTTTTTTTTGGGTTTTTATTGTCTTCAAAAATTCAAATAAAAACCCACCATTAAATTCACTGATAATTAAAGCAAAAGGGGGCAAAATGGGGACGGGTTGACTTCTTTTCAAAAATAATTAATTATCCATTTTTTCTCTGCCTGAAAAATTCCGCTCCCAAAAAAATAGGCTTTACCTCCCCTCAAAACGTAGGTCAAGAGAAGTGCACGGGCCCCCCTCTCTTTTTTGGGTGGGTTCAAGTTCGCAGCCCTACCTCTCCTTCCTATTCGGGAGCCCCCCTCCCTTCCAGTTCGGCAGCCCCTCCCCTCTCCTGTTCGGGGAGCCCCCTCCCCTCTCCTAGTTTTGGCAGCCCCCCTCCCCCTCTCCTAGTTCCGGAGCCACCCCTCCCCTCCCTAGTTTTGGGACCCCCCCCCCCCTCCTAGTTGGCGCCCCCAAAAATTTTTCCCCCATTTGGAGAAATCCCCCCCTTTAGTTGGGGAAAACCCCCCTTTCCTTCCAAAACTCCTTTATTAGCCCCTTCCCTTCCTAGTTGGAGTCTACCCCCCCCTATAACCCCCCTTTTTTTCCATTTTGT
>CM072244.1:39049783-39077843 GCA_036851935.1 Coregonus suidteri | reverse complement strand
ATCTGGCACGCCCAACTGGGAGAGGAAAAGGTATGGCTGCCAAAACTAGGAGAGGAGAGAGGTATGGCTGCCAAATACTAGGAGAGGAGAGGTATGGCTGCTGAACTAGGAGAGAGAGAGAGAAGAGGCTGCCTGAACTAGGAGAGGAGAGGTATGATTGCTGAACTAGGACCATGTGAGAGGAGAGGATGGCGTGCCGAATGAGGAGAGGAGAGGTATGGGCTGCTGAACTAGGAGAGGAGCAGGTATGGGCTGCTGAACTAGGAGAGGAGAGGTATGGCTGCTGAACTAGCGCGGAGGGAGAGGTTATGGCTGATGGAACTAGGAGAGGAGGACGGTATGGCTGCTGAACTAGGACAGGAGAGGTATGGCTGCTGAAAACTAGAGAGGAGAGAGTATGCGCTGACCTAGGCGAGGAGAGGGATGCTGCTGAACTAGGAGAGGAGAGGTATGGCTGCTTGAATTAGGAGAGGAGAGGTATGGCTGCTGAATTAGGAGAGGAGAGGTATGGCTGCTGAAACCTAGGAGAGAGAGAGGTATGGCTGCTGAACTAGGAGAGGAGAGGAGAGGTATGGCTGCTGAACTAGGAGAGGAGAGGAGAGGTATGGCGGCTGAACCTGAAGCAGCAGAAAAAGGAGCAGTCCGTTTCTTTGACCTACGTATTTGCACGTAGGATATAGCCTGTCTTTTAGGAGCGGCGGAATATTTCAGGGCAGAGACAAATAAATGGATAGTTAATACAGTGCCCTCCACTATTATTGGCACGCTGTTAAGATGTGGTCGAGGACTTCCAAAAATTCTCTTTTTTTTTTTAAACAACATAGAACCCAAATGCAAAAAAATAGAAAATCCAACCTTTTATTTAAGTACATGCTTTGGTGGTAAAAAAAAAAGAATCACACATTAGAAAAAGAAAAAACTGGGAAAAAAAAAAAAATCATGTGTCCCACAATATTGGCACCCCTAACAAGTATCCTGTAATTTTAATTGGAATTTTTAAAAAATATATTTTTCTGTAGTTGCTAAAGTTGGTCAGGGTATCTAGGAATCTTTTAATATGTAATTCATGACTTCCTGTTTTCCCTGGGGTATAAATATGACGACACAGAGGCTCTAATTCTCTTACCCATTTGTCAACATGGCAAAAGACAGAGAACACACCATTCAAGTAAGGCAGATTTGTTGTCGACCTTCATAAGTCAGGCAATGGCTACAAGAAAATCGAGCACTCGCCTTAACTGCCCGTCATCTACAGTCAGAGGAATCATAAAGAAGTTTTTAAAACAACTGAACAGTGACAAACAAGGTGGAAGAGAGAGGTCCCAAGTTTATCTTGCCACAAAGCCACAGTGAGGAGGATGGTAGGAGAAGTAAAAAAAAGTTCCTAAGCCACCTGTCACAGAATTGCATCAAAGAGTGGCATCGTGGTGGTCACAATAGTCTCCAAAACAACACATCAGGACGCTCTCTACATGCCAAACAAGCTGGTTTGGGAGGCATGCAAGGAAAAAGCCTTTTCTCACTAACACTCACAAACGTAACGTCTGGAGTTTGCCTAAGCGGCCACTGGGGACTTCAAACTGGGATAGATCGTGTGCTTTGGTCAGATGAGACTAAGATTGAGCTTTTTGGCAACAAAACACTCTAAGTGGGTTCGAGCGTAAAAACAAAAGATGAGTATGCCGAAAAGCACCTCACGCCCACCGTGAACGTATGGTGGAGGATCTGTGATGTCTGTGGGCCTGTTTCTCTTCCAAAGGCCCTTGGGAAACTTGTTAGGGTGCATGGCATTTCGAACGCTTTGAACTACCAGGACATTTTAAATAAAAACCTGATGGCCTCCATGCCAGAAAGCTGAAGATGGTTCGTCAATGGGTCTTTCAGCAGGATAATGATCCAAAACATGTGGCAAAATCTACACACAAAAATGGTTTCCAGCAGTCACAAACTCAAGGTCCTCCATGGCCATCTCAGTCCCCAGACCTCAACCCAATCGAAAACCCCTGTGGGGCGAGCTAAGAGGAGAGTGCATAAGAGAGGACCCAGGACACTGGATGATCTACCCTTTACATTTACAATTTTAGTCATTTAGCAGACGCTTCTTATCCAGAGCGACTTACAGTAGTGAATACATATATAATTTTTTTTTTTATACTGGCCCCCGTGGGAATTGAACCCACAAAACCCTGGCGTTGCAAACACCACGCTCTATCAACTGAGCTACATCCCTGCCGGCCATTCCCTCCCCTACCATGGACGACGCTGGGCCAAATGTTGCGCCGCCCATGAGTCTCCCGGTTCGCGGCCGGGCTGCGACAGAGCCTGGATTCGAACCAGGATGCTCTAGTGGCACAGTTTAGCACTGCGATGCAGTGCTTTAGACCACTATGCGCACTCAGTGAAAGATTGTTGACAAAGAAGAATGGTCAAAGATCCCTCTCTCTGTGTTCTCCAATCTTGTGAAATGTTATAAGAGGAGATGAAGTGCTGTCTTGTTGGCAAAAAGGGGGTTGTACAAAGTATTAACATTCAGGCCGTGCCAATAATTGTGGTACAAAGTATTAACATCAGGGGTTCCAATAATTGCTGCGGCGACACATGATTTCAAGTATTTTTTTTTTTTTTTTTATGTGTGATTTTTTTTTTTACACCAAAAGTAATGTACTTAAATAAAAGGTTGGATTTTCTCTTTTTTTGCATTTGGGTTCTATGTTGTTTTAAAAAAAAATGGAGAATTTTTGGAAGTCCTCGACCACATCTTAAACAGGCGTGCCAATTAATAGTGGAGGCACTGTATATATGAAAAGGAGAAGACTCAACGCTCGCTCCCCATGTTGCGCCTTTTGCTTTATAATGATAATCACATTGACATTGGTTGAGCGTCCCCAACTTCTTTCTATTAACAGACACTGTAGTAAACTATTAGCCTAATTATATTTAAGTGAATTTCCTTGGAATAAGATAACTGCCACGTGATTGATTTATTCGCCCATTCATAGGTAGCCTTGTAGGCTAGTGTGTGAATAATTGACAGAGGTGCTTTTAGTACAATAGCTAGGCTAACGCATACACAGCAGAAAGACACCGTTTCCAAATAATCTGCGGGACAAGTATATTATCACAATGTTTTCTTTTTATGTCTGACCGCCCTCAACATGAAAAAATACGGACCGCCGCTACAATGATCTCTGTCGGAGCCCGCAGCCCTCTACCTCCAAAACGTTTGTTGTGACATTTGAAAGTGAAAAAAATATATATACAGTACCAGTCAAAAAGTTTGGACACCTTACTCATTCAAGGGTTTTTTTATTATTTTTAATATTTTTTACATTATAGAATAATAGTGAAGACATCAAAACTATGAAATAAACATATTATTTTAATATTTGAGGTTCTTCAAATAGCCACCCTATGCCTTGATGACAGCTTTTGCACACTCTTGGCATTCTCTCAACCATCTTCATGAGGTAGTCACCTGGAAATATTTTGAGTAGTTAACACTTTGTTGGTTACAACATGATTCCATATGTGTTATTTCAAGTTTTGATGTCTTCATTATTATTCGTACATGTAGAAAATAGTAAAAATAAAAACCTTGAATGTGTAGGTGTCCAAACTTTTGACTGGTACTGGATGTTATTATATTTTAGTACATTTGTCAGCCAAAACATGACACCCACCCTTTTTTTCATGTGTTCTATCGCAAACTGTCATAAACATAAAGCTTTCTCCAATCGTAAGCATCAACTATCCAATCAAAGCACATTGACAATTTGAAATTAGCACATCCAATTACAAAAAAATTACAATTTAATAAATATAAAATCCCACTTTGTAACATAACAAAAATATGAAAAAAGGTTCAAGGGAGTGCAGACGTTCTAAAGGCAATGTATTATATAGGTTAACATTGTCAAAAATAGTCTGATGCATATCCTGAAGATCAGATCAAATAGCCTGAAGATCAGATTAAGAACGCTGTCTATACTTCCATCCCTTTTGTTATGGCTGATTCCATCGCCAAGCAAATGCCCAAAAATATTATTGGAATTCTCACATAGAAACGTAATTGGTGTCTAAAATAAAAATAAGCTAAATCAATTTGCCCTTCTTCCCGATAGGGAATGTCCTATTGGTCTGAAGTGTAAGATATTGGTTTCTCCCGTGGGAGCCCCGGGTTCATATCGTGCGTGTTATCATACAGTTACAATATTTGAGCGCTGCAAATCTGCGTAGCAAGCAAAACAGAGCAATGTGTATTATTTTTAACATGCTGTGAAAGTGGTACTCACTTTTAGGAAGGGTTAACGTTTACAAGTTGCCAAGCTATATCATAAACCCATCGTTGAAAACCACATTTTTCATCTTCTGTGGTTTGGTAACTTCCTGTTGTTCAACGGACCGGAATGAAGAAGCAGGAGTTTGGAAAAAATGTATTTGGTTGTTATTCTGTCTCTCACACTGTTCAAATAATGTGGTGTCCATTTACAGTCTTAAACAGCAAGGGGGCATTGTTTCCACTTCCGTTGTGGCCGTCCCATTTAAATGCAAGACATCATCATACCATTGTTGTGTTGTTTTACCCTCAGTGTACTAACTTGAACTCACTACCCTCTTTTTGGGATTTACAGGAAAACACCGTATCCCACCCCCCGCACCTCATCCCTCCACCCCTCCTCCCCCCCCCCCTCTTTGGGTCCCCAGGTCGTGCCTCCCCTTTGGTAACTTAATGCTGGGTCTGAAGCGGGTGTCTGTGCTGCTGGTCGACTGCAGGAAAAACACCGGGACAGAGTGGGTTTATGCTCTTACATACATTTATTTTGGGGACACTCCCTAGATGTCCTTAATTACCATAAATACCTCTTAAAAGTAGACTCATTAGAAGCACTCCTACCCATTGTTACATTGATGATTTTAACGAATCTCAAAATGCCTCAAATCTGATCATCAAGAGTTGGGAAAGCTGGGGCCTTGAACTAACTTCGATATGAAGAAAGGAACCCCTAACATGTCATGTCTTTGTTCACAGGGGACAGCCCTAAACCGTCGCATCTTCAGTAGAAGGGGCTTATCATCTGGGAAGGGCTAACCAACATCATGATGCTGACGAGGCAGTAGAAGAGTCTCTCCAGATCAGAAACACCTCAAGAAACACCAGCAGAGACTTACAGGGAAGAAACCTCACTGCTGCTTTGACTATGGAAAGAGTTTCACCTGCTTCAACAAAATCTTAATATACACACAAGAGAATACAACACAGGAGAGAGAAACCTTATAGCTGTGATCATGTGGGAAGAGGTTCACTCGGTCAGGAAAACCTGGCTTTACACAGAGAGAATTTTTTTTTTAACCCCCCCACAACCCCCCCCACCAAGAGAGAAACGTTATAGCTGTGAATCAGTGTGGGAAGAGATTCACTTAGTCAGGAAGCCTGGCTGAAAACACAAGAGAATACACCACAGGAGAGAAACTTTATAGCTGTGAATCAGTATAGGACACGTGATCAGTGTGTCAGGAAGAGATTCCATAGGGGGATCGGTCCAGGACACATAGGGGATTACTGGTGAAAACACCAGAGAACACCACACAGGAGAGAAGCCTTTTGGTTGTGAATCAGCGTGTGGGGAAGAGATTCGCTCATTCAGGACATGCACACCTGGTTATCTGAACACCAAGAGAATACACACAGGAGAAAACCTTACACTGCTCAGACCCTGTGGAATGAGCTTACCACTTCAAAAGGACTTCTAGAACACACGAGAACACACACAGTGAGAGAAGCCTTTTGTTGTGATCAGTGTGGGAAGAGATTCACTCATTCAGGGACACCTGGCTAGACACAAGAGAACACCACACAGGAGAGAAGCCTTTTGGTTGTGATCAGTGTGGGAAAGAGATTCACTCAGTCAGACACCCTGGCTGGACACAAGAGAAAACACACCACTGGTGGCGTAACCTTTCCACTTTGTTGGCTCAATCCAGTTAATGGTAGACTAGTGTACACACACCGGAGAGAAGCCCCCTACAGGGTGAGTTTTGCCACCTCAGCGTTCTTAATGTGGCCTTCCATAGTGTAATTTGATTGTACTGTCAACAAGGGGTCCACCCTCTGAAAACTTTAAATAACTGTCCATTATTTCCAGATTCTATTAATGCAATGTGAGTTCGAAAATAGTCTGTGTTGAATGGTGTGGGCGTACATACCCCAAAAACAGAATGGTGTGGGTGTTTACCAACAACAGGATTGGTCAGATCAGAGAAAAGGCAGTGCGGGTAGCTCCTCCCCCTCTCTCTGCAAGTCTATCGTTAGGGTTAAGGCAATGGTCCGTTTAACATGTTGTGACTAGTTGGGGATGTGGTCAGAAAAGTCCCTCTTAAGTCGCTTGCCGTCCCACAGTCTGTCTCGTGACAGATGCTATGATACCAGGAAGTTTACAGAAATGTTGGCAAGTCGATTTATTAGGTTTGCTTAGCGAGCAAGCTAGAGGGATCTGATAATTACAAGCATTCCATAAGTGTCAAAGGCTATTTTATGTGACACAAGTACATTAAGTTATGCAATGAGTTAATATTTGCAGTGTTGGACCCTCCTATTTCAAGACTCTGCAATGGCATGCTGTCAATTAAATTTCTGGGCCACATCCTGACTGATGGCAGCCCATTCTTGCCTAATCAATGTCTGGAGATTGTCAGAATTCTGTGGGTTTTGTTCGTCCACCCGCCTCTTGAGGATTGACCACAAGTTCTCAATGGGATTAAGGTCTGGGGAGTTTCCTGGCCCATGGACCCAACATTTCGATGTTTTGTTCCCCGAGCCACTAGTTATCACTTTGCCTTATGGCAAGGTGCTCCATCATGCTGGAAAAGGCATTGTTCATCACCAAAACTGTTCTTGGATGGTTGGGGAGAAGTTGCTCTCTGAGGATGTGTTGGTACCATTCTTTATTCATGGCTGTGTTCTTAGGCAAAATTGTGAGTGAGCCCACTCCCTTGGGCTGAGAAGCAACCCCACACGAATGGTCTAAGGATGCTTTACTGTTGGGCATGACACAGGACTGATGGTAGCGATCACCTTGTCTTCATTGCAGGTAAACCATGGTAAACAGAGAAGAACAATGATTTCAAGCACCCACCCTCTTTTTAAGATTCCAGTCTGCTATTTCTAACCTCAATCAGCATGACAGGGTGATCTCCAGCCTTGTCATCTGTCAACACTCTCACCTGTGTTAACGAGAGAGAGAATCACTGACATGACGTCAGCTGGTCCTTTTGTGGCCAGGGC
Organism: Coregonus suidteri; assembly: GCA_036851935.1. NCBI lineage: Eukaryota > Metazoa > Chordata > Actinopteri > Salmoniformes > Salmonidae > Coregonus > Coregonus suidteri. The sequence goes on along the minus strand of CM072244.1, from coordinate 39,070,561 downwards.
TGAAATGCAGTGGATATGTTTTTTGGGGGATTAAGCTTCATTGATTCATGGCAAAATTGACAATTAATTGCAATTCATCTGATCACTCTTCATCAACAGTCTGGAGTATAAGCAAATTGCCATCATTAAAAACTGAGGCAGCAGACTTTGTGAAAATAATATTTGTGTCATTCTCAAAACATTTGACCACGACTCTATATTAACAGCAGGGTTTTTAAACACAGTCTGTGTGCCTTACTAGTTATTAACATGTCATAATACATTTGGAGTCGGAAGTTTACATACACTTAGGTTGGAGTCATTAAAACTCGTTTTCAACCACCTCCACAAATGTCTTGTTAACAAACTATAGTTTTGGCAAGTCGAGTTTTAGAGACATCTACTTTGGGGCTTGACAACAATTCTTTACAAAAGATTATTTCATTTATAATTCACTATATCACAATTCCAGTGGGGTCAGAAGTGTACATACACTAGTTGACTGAGCCTTTAAACAGCTTGGAAAATTCCAAGAAAATGATGTCATGGCTTTAGATGCTTCTGATAGGCTAATCGAATCATTTGAGTCAATTAGAGGTGTACCTGTGGATGTATTCCAGGCCTACCTTCAAACTCAGTGCCTCTTTGCTTGACATCATGGGAAATTGAAAGGAAATCAGCCAAGACCTCAGAAAAACAAATTGTAGACCTCACAAGTCCGGGTTCATCAATTTCCAAAACACCTGAAGGTACAACGTTCCTCTGTAAAAACAATAGTACGCAAGTATAAACACCATGGGACCACGCAGCCGTCATAATACCGCGCGGAAGGAGACGCCGTTCTGTCTCCTAGAGGCATGAACGTACTTTGGTGCAAAAAGTGCAAATCAAATCCCAGAAAAAACAGCAAAGGACCTTGTGAAGATGGCTGGAAGAAACAGGTACAAACGTATCTACAGTGGGGAAAAAAGTATTTAGCAGCCACCAATTGTGCCAAGTTTCTCCCACTTAAAAAGATAGAGAGGCCTGTAATTTTCTATCATAGGTACTACGTCAACTATGACAGACAAAATTGAGGAAAAAAAAATCCAGAAAAGAAAATCACATGTAGGATTTTTAATGAATTTATTAGCAAATTATGGTGGAAAATAAGTATTTGGTCAAGAACAAAAGTTTCTCAATACTTTGTATATACCTTTTTGTGCAATGACACAGGTCAAACGTTTCTGTAGTATTCACAAGGTTTTCACACACTGTTCGCTGGTATTTTTGGCCCATTCCTGTCAAGGTTGCTATGGTAGGTGTGGTGTGGATTCAGGCGCAGGAGGGCAGTAGTAAAGTCCAACAAAATACTTTAGTAGATTTCAAACATGAATATCCACAACAAAGCCGGAGGCGAGAAAAGAGCGCACTGGCGAAACAAAAGGGGCCAGTAAACAACAAGTGCGTAAATCTACTCTAAACACCAAACAAGGGCAGGAAAGCACAAATTAGCGCACCAAAAAACAAGTAGCGCAGCAAACCACAAACATAGAACAATTACACACAACACCTGACTAACCACAAGGAAAACTAAATAGGGTTCAGCAGTGCTATTTTAAGACATAACACAAAACAGGTGTGACAAAACAGACAAAACCACCCCAATCAAACGGTGGCAGCTAGTACTCCTGCGAGACGCCACGACCGCCGAAACCTGCCCGAACAAGGAGGAGGGGCCCGCCTCTTTTTTGTTTTTTTCCGAAAGGCCGAAACCGTGACCAGTACCCCCCCCTTGACGCGCGGTGCTCCAGCCGACTTGAACCGACCCCCGGACCTCGGGGACGACCAGGAGAACGACGGAGCAGGAAGCGCGTAGGATGACCACGATGGAATTCGGCCAGGCAGGGACGGATCTAGAAGTCCCTCCTCGGCACCCAGCACCGCTCCTCCGGACCGTACTACCTCCCCAACTCCACGAGATATTATGGCAGACCCCCCATCCGCGTCTCGAATCCAGGATGGCGTCCCCTGAACAGTGTACGCCGGAGCCCCCTTCGATGTCCAACGGGGGCGGAGGAGTCTCCTCAATCTCAAAGTCCTGGACCAGTGGACCAGCTACCACCGGCCTGAGGAGAGACACATGGAACGAGCGGGTCCCGGGGATAAATATTCTTGTAATCAATGGGCAGTTGTAACCTGCATTAACACACCTCGTTCAATCTCCTCAGGTGACTTTAAAAGGCCCACACAACACCGCCGACCCAGCTTTCCGGCCAGGCAGGCGGAGGGCGGCAGGTTTCTGAGTTGAGAGCCAGACTCGATCTCCAGGTGCGTACACTGGCCCCTCACTGCGGTGTAGGGCGGCGCTCGTCTTCTGTCGCGGATGGCTCGCACTGCAGATGGAGAGTGTGCAGCGTTCCACGTCTCCTCCGAGACGCCCCAGCCACCCACTCATCCACAGAAGGGGCCTCAATCTTGGCTCTCATGCCAAGGTGCCAGAACCGGCTGTGGTTACCCTAACACACACTGGAAAGGGGTTAGTCATCGTGGAGAGGGGAGTGGCGGAGAGAGTTCTGTGCCATCTCGGCCCAGGGCACATATCTCGCACACTCCTCCGGCCGGCCCTGACAATATGACCTCAGAAACCTACCCAACATCATGGTTGACTCGTTCGACCCTCGATGCCCACAATTACTCTCCGGGTTGGTAACCCGAGGTAAGGCTCACCGAGACCCCCAACCGTTCCATAAAGGCTTCTCCAGACCCTGGAGGTAAACTGGGGGCCTCAATCGGACACTATATCCTCGGGTACCCCGTACTGCCGGAAGAACGTGAGTAAATAGAGCCTCAGCGGTCTGTAGGGCAGTAGGAAGACCCGGGCACGGGATAGGAGACGACAGGCCTTCGAGAACCGATCCACAATCACGACCTTTCTCCCCCCCAAGATGGTGGTATTCCCTTTGTAGGGAGGGAAAGGTCGAGGTAAAAAAATCCACCGAGAGGTGAGACCAGGGTCGTTGTGGAACGGGGCAGGGGTTGTAAATTTTACCCCTGGCAAATGTCTGGGCGCCTTACACTGGGCACACACTGCGCAGGAGGAGACCATAAACCCTCACATCCCTGGCTACGTTCGGCCACCAGTACTTAGTAAATAGGGCAGTGCACTGTCCGGCCAATACCCTGGATGTCCAGAGGAGGGGGACGTTGTGAGCCAATAAATCAGACGATCCCGGACCTCGGAGCGGGACAAGTACAGTCCGACCCACCGGAACACTGTGGAGGGGTTAGGGTCGGTGCGTAAACGCCCCGCTCGATCTCCGCCACGACCTCCCCCACACCACGGTGCAACCAGACAAGGACTACGGTTAGCAGTAGTATGGGAATGGGCTCCAGCACCTCTCCTCCGCGTCATTACCGCCGGGAAAGGGCATCTGCCTTCCCGTTCTGGGACCCCAGGGATGGAAGTGATCTTGAACACAAAACCGAGGCGAGAAACAGAAACATAGTCATCGAGCCTGGCGAGGATTCAGTCTCCTAGCTGCCCGAATGTATTCCAGGTTACGATGGTTCGCGTCAGAATGAGGAAAAGGGTGCTGAGCCCCCCTCAAGCCAATGCCTCCACACCTTTAGGGCCTTGTTATACGGCTAACAGCTCCCTGTCCCCTACGTCATAGTTCCGCTCCGCCGGGACCTGAGCTTCTTTGAATAAAAAGCACAGGGGCGGAGCTTAGGTGGTGTGACGGACCGTTGTGAAAGAAACTGCCCCCGATACCGGCCTCAGACGCGGCCACCTCTACTTGGAAGGGTAAAGTTGGGATCCGGGTGCGCAGCCACCGGAGCCGAGGTAAACAGGTCCTGTCAGTCTCCCAAAGGCCCTGTCACGCCTCAGCTGACACTGCAAGCGCACCCGGACCCCCCTTAAGAAGAGATGTTATGGGAAGCTGCCACCTGCTTCCAAAACCCCGGGATAAACCTTCGGTAGTAACTTCGCAAAACCCAAGAACCGTCTGCTGCACCTCTTTAACCGTAGTGGGGTTGGCCAATTACGCACGGCGGACACTCGGTCCACCTCCATTTCTCACCCCTGACGCAGAAAACTGGTAACCAACAAAAAGGAAACTGACTCCTGAAAGAAACAGACATTTCTCGGCTTTGACGTACAGGTCATGCTCCAACAGTTCCTCAATACCTGCGCACCAGGGCCTACATGCTCGCCCGCCCCGAGTAGAACTGTACACAAGATATATCATCTACATGTACACCACTACTCCCTGCGCCTGCATTGGTGTACGAGAAAATCTTCATCTACAAACGAGTTGGAAGGACTGATGGCAGCATTCATTAACCCCATATGGCATGACGAGATACTCGTAATGGCCGGAGTTAGTACTAAATGGCTGTCTTCCCACCTCATCGCCCTCCGTAATGCGCACCAATTTATATGCGCTCCTGAGGTCCAATTTTGTGAAAAACCGTGCCCTGTGTAATGACTCCGTCATGTTCGCCAATCAGCGGGAGTGGATAACTATATTTCACAGTCACATGATTGAGACCCGCGGGTAATCAATACATACACGGACGCAAACCTCCATCCCCTTTTTCTTCACAAAAAAGAAGCTCGAGGACGCGGGAGAAGTGGAGGGCCGTTATGTATCCCTGTCTCAGAGACTCGGCAATGTAAGTCTCCATGAGCCCTTTTCTCCTCCTGTGACAAAGGATTTACACATGGGCTCCGCGGGAGCGCAGCCTCCTGTCTGAAGGTCTATCGCACAATCCCACTGTCTATGAGGTGGCAACCTAGCCGCTCTGGTCTTACTAAACACGAGTCGGCCAAATCCTCATACTCAGGCGGAATGTGCAGTGCTGGCTGGCATCCTGGTTCGGGCTCTCCACCGAGGTCGCCCTACGGAAACACCCAGACATAGAAATTTTTAAAAAAGCCCCTCACAATGAGCAGACCACCCTTTAAGAGCCTTCTCTCGCACGAAATCGTTAGGATCATGGGTAATCAACCAGGGAAGCCCCCAGTACCACCGGATACGCAGGAGAGTCGATCAGATAGAGTTGAATCGTCTACTCAGAACCCCCTGCGTCATCATCCTAAGTGGCGCCGTGACCTCCCCAATTAACCCAGATCCTAACGGACGACTATCTAAGCATGTACAGGGAAGGGTTTATCGACTGATTTTTAAGTGCGGGGAATCCCTAACCTTTTACCACAGAAAATTACGATCTACAAAATTCCCAGCTGCGCCTGAATCGACTAGCGCCTTATGCCTGGGAACGAGGTGCAACCTGTGGGAAAACAAACAGGTAATGTAATGTGTACGACAGAAAGCTCCTGGGTAAGTAGGGGCGCATACTCACCTGGAGGATCCCCCAATGTGTGACCTGCCATCTCCCTCACCAGGGGACCCTCCCCAGCACCTAGCCGCGGTGTGCCCTCCGCTGGCCACAGTTGGTGCAGGAGACTGCCCCCTCGGGTTCCTACCTCTCTTCCCTCTAGCGCCAGCACCTCCAAGCTCCATCGAGAGCTCTGCTCGGAGGCGCTGGAGGGTGGATGGATGGGAGGCCCCACACCTGGGACGTCCCGCGGGTCTGCGAGCAGGGTGTACAGCCCGGACAATGGCCATGTTCCACCAGCTGGTCAAATGTTAGTGTAGTATCCTGCACGCTTAACTTCTCTGCGGACGTCCTCCCGAAGGCTACATCTAAAGTGGTCTATGAGGGGACCCTCTCATTCCCACCCTGCATCGGCCTGCTAGAGTCCGGAACTCCAGCGCAAAAAAATCTTGAGCGCTCCTCCATCCCCTGGCGGAGGTTGGAATAGACGTTCCCCCGCCGCCTTACCCTCTGGTGGCATGGTCGAAGACAGCACGGAAGCGGCGGGGAGAACTCTGCATAGGTGACTGAGGCGGCGTTCTATTCCCCTCAATCGGCGTTGGCCCACTCCAACGCGCTGCCGGTGAGACAGGAGATGAGGGCGGGGAAAACGCTCTCGTATCCCCCGAGGGTGCCGTGTGTATGGTGGCAAGGTAGAGTTCCACTTGTAATAGGAAACCCCATGACACCCGGCAGGCGGTGCCGTCGTACGCCCGCGGGAGCTGAGAGCCCGAAATCCCACTGGGTTCCGGTAGAAGTTGGACGGGCGGGCGGTCCGATGGTGATGCGTGCGATAGGTGGAGGTGTCTGTGGGGTACCCCGCTGGTTTCCCATCGATGAAGGGTGTTCATTACGCGGTCCAAGGGCGTGTCTCTCCCGATCTGGTTGATACGATCCTCTTGACCGCGAAGACGCTCATCCATGATGTCGGTCCGGGTGCTCATGCTGATTCAATATGTGGTGTGTAATTTCTGTCAAAAAAAAAGGTTGCTATGGTAGGTGTGGTGTGCAAATCAGGCGCAGGAGGCAGTAGTAAAAGTCCAACAAAAATACTTTAGTAGAATTCAAACATGAATATCCACAACAAGCCCGGAGGCGACCGAGAAAAGGTCGCGCACTGCCACGTGAACAAACTAGGGCCGCAGTAAAACAAGTGCGTAAAGATACCCTTAAACAGCAAACAAAGGAGGGAAAGCACAAAATAGCGCACCAAAAACAAGTAGCGCAGCAACACGACATAGAACAATTACACACAACACTCTGACTAACAACAAGGAAACTAAATAGGGTGCTAATTTAAGACATAACACAAAACAGGTGTGACAAACAGACAAAACCAATCAAACAAGAAACATAGAGCGGTGGCAGCTAGTACTCCGGAGACGACGACCGCCCGACACACCGGCCCGAACAAGGAGGAGGGGCCGCCTCAGCCCGAACCCGTGACAATTCCTCCCATGCAGATTCTCTCTAGAGCAATGATGTTTTGGGGCTGTCGCGGGCAACACACGGACTTTCAACTCCCTCCAAAGGATTTCTATGGGGTTGAGATCTGGAGACTGGCTAGGCCACCCAGGACCTTCTTGAAATGCTTTCTTAAGAAGCCACTCCTTCGTTGCCTCTGGGCGGTGTGTTTGGGATCATTGTCATGCTGAAAGACCCAGCCACGTTTCATCTTCAATGCCCTTGCTGATGGAAGGAGGTTTCATACTCAAACTCTCACGATACATGGCCCCCCATTCATTCTTTCCTTTACACGGACAGCAGTCGTGCCTGGTCCCTTTGCAGAAAAACAGCCCCAAACGCATGATGTTTCCACCCCAATGCTTCACCAGTAGGTATGAGGTTTCTTTGGATGCAACTCAGCATTCTTTGTCCTCAAACACGACAAGTGGAGTTTTTACCAAAAAAGTTATATTTTGGATTTTCATCTGACCATACTGACATTCTCCCAATCCTCTTCTTCGGGATCATCCAAATGCAAACTCTAGCAAACTTCAGACGGGCCTGGACATGTAACTGGCTTCTTAAGCGAGGGGGACACGTACTCTTTCACTGCAGGATTGAGTCCCCTGGCGGCCATAGTGGTTTTAATGATGGTAGGCTTTGTTACTTTGGTACAGCTCTGTGCAGGTCATTCACTAGGTCCCCCCGTGTGGTTCTGGATTTTTGCTCACCGGTTCACTTGTGATCATTTTGACCCCACTGGGTCGAGATCTTGCGTTGGAGCCCCAGATCGAGGGAGATTATCAGTGGTATTGTATGTCTTCCATTTCCTAATAATTGCTCCCACAGTTGATTTCTTCAAAACCCAAGCTGCTACCTATTTATGCAGATTCAGTCTTCCCAGCCTGGTGCAGGTCTACAATTTTGTTTCTGGTGTCCTTGACAGTTCTTTGCGTCTTGTCCATAGGGGAGTTTGGAGTGGGACTGTTCGAGGTTCAATGTGGAAAGGTGTCTTTTATACTGATAACAAGTTCAAACAGGCTGCCATTAAACAGGTAAAGAAAAAGTGGAGGAGCCTCTTAAAGAAGAAGTACAGGTCTGTGAGAGCCAGAAATCTTGCTTGTTTGTAGGTGACCAAATACTCGCTCTGCAAGCCGAAGAGAACACCATCCCAAACCTTTAAGCAAGGGGGTGACAAGCATCATGCTGTGGGGGTGATTTGCTGCAGGAGGGACTGGTTGCACTTCACCAAAAAATAGATGGCTTCATGAGGAAGGAAAAGTATCAGTCAGGAAGTTAAAAGCTTGGTCGCAAATAGGTCTTCCAAAGGACAATGACCCAAGCACATACTTCCAAAGTTGTGGCAAAATGGCTTAAGGACAACAAAGTCAAGGTATTGGAGTGGCCATCACAAAGCCCTGACCTTCAATCCTATAGAACATTTGTGGGCAGAACTGAAAAAAAAGCGTGTTCGAGCAAGGAGGCCTACAAACCTGACTCAGTTTACACAGCTCTGTCAGAGGAATGGGCAAAATTCACCCAACTTATTGTGGGAAAGCTTGTGGAAGTCTACCGTAACGTTTGACCCAAGTTAACAATTTAAAGGCAATGCTGCCAAATAATAATTGAGTGTATGTAAACTTCTGACCCACTGAGTAAAGTGATTGAAGGAAATAAAAGCTGAAATAAATAATTATCTCTACTATTATTCTGACATTTCACATTCTTAAACATAAAGTGGTGATCCTAACTGACCTAAGAAAGGGAAATTTTTACTAGGATACATGTCAGGAATTGTGAAAAACTGAGTGTTAAATGCATTGGCTAAGGTGTATGTAAAAGCTGCCGACTTCAAACTGTATACGCCTCCCGAGTTGCCACTAGAGATCCTAGGTTAGAATCCAGGCTCTGTCGTAGCCGGCCGCCGATATGGGAGGACCCATGGGGCGGCGCACAATTAGCCCAGCGTTCGTCCAGGGTTAGAGGGAGAGGGAATGGCCGGCAGGGAGTTAGCTCAGTTGATAGAGCATGGCGTTTGCAACGCCAGGGTGTGGGTTTTTGATTCCCAACGGGGGCCAGTATGGAAAATAAATAATAATAATAATGTATGCACTCACTAACTGTAAGTCGCTCTGGATAAGAGCGTCTGCTATATGACTAAAAAGTACAAATGTAAAAATTTAATGTAAATGTTAGATGCTTGTTAAGATAGCAATTAGCGTAGTGCTAGGCTAGTTTGGAAAACACAACAAACATACAAACCCAAAACTTTGGCGCTATTTTGACCATTTTGTGATATTAAAACAGCAGGGTTATAAACACACAGTCTGTGCTGCTTAACTAGTCATATATATATGTTGTTATTCAGCAACTAGCTTGTGTTAAGAAAATCATAGCACATACGCTAATGCTTATTACTAACTAGCCAACTAACGTCCACAACCAGAGGGACTGTCACAGTGAAAGAGGAGAAGGAGGGTGCAAGATGAGGAGGATGAGGATGGATATAAGTTGATTAACAGCAAGTGAGTTTGTCGGTTGGGGAGAGAGCCAGAGAAAGCTCTGATTAGAGAAAAAGGCCTGCAGTTGTTCACTGGCCTTTTTAACTATCCCAAAAGCCTAGGACCAAGAGGCATGGAGAGGCAGCCTTTAGTTACTATGCCTCCCAGCCTCTGGGAATAGCCAGAGAACCTGAGGGGGGAAGGAAACTGTGCATTTTTTAAAAAGAGATCTTAAAACACACCTTTTTAGTGGTGCTTTCCTCAGGGTGCTTTTTAGTCGTGCATTTTTTATTGTAATTCTTTAGTTTTTTATCCTCTTATATTTGTGGTAGTAAATATTTAGTTTTATTTAAATTTTTTATTAGTTTTTTTACTGTGAAGCACACATTTGTGTGTTCCATTTCCATGTCTGAAATGTGCTGTAAAATAAAGCTTGATTTGATTCCCTATGGGGTTTATTAGGTCCCTTAATATTGAGTTAGGACCTATAAGGTAAGATAGACTGATATGATTGAAATCTCTATGGTGTTATTGAATTTAAAACAACAAGGCACTCAACCCAGTGGATTATTGTAAACAACTAATAGCTGTCTCTAACATGACGAATAACACCACAACTAAGTTAATAACACTACAATAAGAGCTGTTCTCTAACATGACGTGAAGAGGAGTGAATAACACAAACTAAGAGCTGTTCGTATTGGAAGATCTTTAGTAACAGCGAAATAGCGCTAAAATACTGTATATACAGTTCCTTCAGAAAGTATTTCATACCCCTTCCACTTTTTCACATTTTGTTGCTACAACCCTGAATTTAACATGGATTAAAATTGAGATTAATTTTGTCATGGCATACTCACAATACCCCAAAATGTCAAAGTGGAATCATGTTTTTCGAACAAATTAATTAAAAATAAAAAGCTGAATTGTCTTGAGTTAATAAGAATTCAACCTATTTGTTATGACAAGCCTAAGAAAGTTCAGGAGTTAAAAAATCTTTCAACAAGTCACATAATAAGTTGCATGGACTCACTCTGTGTGCAATAATAGTGTTTAACATGATTTTTGAATGACTACCTCATCTCCGTACCCAGACGTACTGTACAATTATCTATACGGTCCCTCAGTCGAGCAGTGAATTTCAAACACAGATTCAACAACAAAGACCAGGGAAGTTTTTCCAATGCCTCGCAAAGAAGGGGGGCACCTATGGGTAGACAACATGAAATATTCCTTCATTCATTACACTTTGGATGGTGTATCAATATACCCAGCCTCTACAAAGATAGAGACATCGTTCCTAACTCAGTTGCCGGAGAGGAAGGAAAACGCTCAGGGATTTCACCATGAGGCGAATGCTGACTTTTAAAACAGTTAGAGAGTTTATTGGCTGTGATAGGAGAGAAACTGAGAAGGATCATCAACATTGTAGTTACTCCACAATACTAACCTAAATGACAGAGTGAAAAGAAGGGACAAGCCTGTACAGAATAAAGCTTTTCCAAAACATGCATCCTGTTTGCAACAAGGAACTAAAGTAATAATTGCAAAAAAAAATGTGGCAAAGCAATTAACTTTTTGTCCTGAATACAAAGTGGTGTTATGTTAGGGCAAATCCAATCCCAACATTTCTGAGTACCACTCTTGAAATGTCCAAGCTTAGCGTGGCTGCATCATGTTATGGGTATGCTTGTAATCGTTAAGGACTGGGGAGTTTTTCAGGATAAAAATAAATGGAATGAAGCTAAGACAGGCAAAATCCTAGGAGGAAAAAACAAAACCTGGTTCAGTCTGTTTTCCACCAGACATTGTGAGATGCATTCACCTTTCAGCAAGGACGCAATAACCTAAAACACAAGGACAAATATACGCTGGAGTTGCTTACCAAGAAGGTAATGAATGTTCCTGAGTGGCCAAATTACAATTTTGACTTAAATCTACTTGATAATCTATGGCAGACCTGAGAATGGTTGTCTAGCATTGGAGGCTCTTCTGAGTAGGAAAGGGATGAGAGCATCCTCCTCAGTGGAATTTCATAAAATAAAAATGGTTAAAACATTGAAGAAGTTATCCTTTTTAGATAAAAAAACTATACTCAATATATTCACCTGTCACCAAATAAATGATTAAAACACACTGTTTTGCAATGAAGGTCTACAGTAGCCTCAACAGCACTCTGTACGATAGCACAACTCTCTTCCATAGACTTACACAGTAATTATGACAACTTCCGGAGGACGTCCTCCAACCTATCAGAGCTCTTGCAGCATGAACTGGACATGTGTCCACCCAATCAAAAGGATCAGAGAATTCATCTAGTACTGAAAAGCACAAGCTACAGCTAGCTAGCTAGCACTGCAGTGCATAAAATGTGGTGAGTAGTAAGTGACTCAAAGAGAGAGAAAGACAATAGTTTAGCAGTTCTCAACAAACTAATTTATTCAAAAATGAAGGAGAAGGAAGAGAGAGAGAATTCATCATTTCTTTTCACTTTCAGTTTCACTTACTTAGCTAGCAAATGCAGCTGGCTAGTTTAGTTACTCAAACACCCTGCTCTAACAGAGGGATGCTATGTTAGCTAGCTGGCTAGTTTAGTTACTCAAACACCCGGCTCAAAACAGAGGGATGCTATGTTAGCTAGCCCTGGCTAGTTTAGTTACTCAAAACACACGGCTCAAACACAGAGGGATGCTATGTTAGCTAGCTGGCTAGTTTAGTTACTCAAACACCCTGCTCCAACAGAGGGATGCTATGTTAGCTAGCTGGCTAGTTTAGTTACTGAAAACACCCTGCTCCAACAGAGGGATGCTTTGTTAGCTAGCTGGCTAGTTTAGTTACTCAAACACCCTGCTCCAACAGAGGGATGCTATGTTAGCTAGTGGCTAGTTTAGTTACTCAAACACCCGGCTCCAACAGAGGGATGCTATGTTAGCTAGCTGGCTAGTTTAGTTACTGAACACCCTGCTCCAACAGAGGGATGCTTTGTAGCTAGCTGGCTAGTTTAGTTACTCAAACATCCTGGCTCCAATAGAGGGATGCTATGTTAGCTAGCTGGCTAGTTTAGTTACTCAAAAACACCCTGCTCCAAACAGAGGGATGCTATGTTAGCTTCAGCTGGCTAGTTTAGTTACTCAAACACCCTGTCAAACAGAGGGGATGCTATGTTAGCTAGCTGGCTAGTTTAGTTACTGAAACACCCTGCTCCAACAGAGGGATGCTATGTTAGCTAGCTGGCTAGTTTAGTTACTGAAAACACCCTGCTCAAACAGAGGGATGCTATGTTAGCTAGCTGGCTAGTTTAGTTACTCAAACACCCTGCCACCGCTCCAACAGAGGGACGCTATGTTAGCTAGCTGGCTAGTTTAGTTACTCAAACACCCTGCTCCAACAGAGGGATGCAATGTTAGCTAGCTGGCTAGTTTAGTTACTCAAACACCCGGCTCAAACAGAGGGATGCTATGTTAGCTAGCTGGCTAGTTTAGGTACTTGAAACACCCCTGCTCCAACAGAGGGATGCTATGTTAGCTAGCCTGGCTAGTTTAGTTACTCAAACACCCTGCTCAAAAGAGGGATGCTATGTTAGCTAGCTGGCTAGTTTATTTACTCAAACACACCCGGCTCAAACATATAAAACATATCTGAATTTGACCATTAGAAACTCTTGTTTGCAACTGTTGGACAAATTATTACACCCTAGATAAAGCTATTTGCAGGCAAGAGTGTGCAAGGCGGTATTGAGTCACTGTCCGTATGTCAGCTACGTTGTAAACTTTCATTCATAGACTAGGTTGTAGCAACCTCATGATGGGTATTGGGGGGAAATGTTGAGTATCATGTAGTACCCTAAAACCTATCGATGTTACATTGAACTGGGTGAATGGATTATGAATGACAGTCATCCAACATGCTGTAATAGAAATAAGGCCATGCTCATTAAAAAATAAATAATGGTCCCTCCCTCATCTTAAACGGCATTTACGGCCACTGTTGTCTAGCAATGATCAACAACCAATTGACGGAGCGTGGGGTGAAGAAGTTGTAAAAATAATAATGGGGAAATGTTCGCACAATCCAGGTTTAGAAACATTGACATTTACATTTTAGTCATTTAGCAGACGCTCTTATCCAGAGCGACTTACAGGAGCAATTAGGGTTAAGTGCCTTGCTCAAGGGCACATTTACGTCATTTAGCAGACGCTCTTATCCAGAGCGACTACAAATTGGGGGGCATTCACCCTATAGCCAGTGGGGATAACCACTTTAAAATTATACTATTTTTTTATTTTTTTATTTATAATAATTTTTTTTGGGGGGGGGGGGGGGGGGGGGGGGGGGGGGTGGGGGGGGGTAGAAGGATTACTTTATCCTATCCCCAGGTGTTCCTTAAAGAGGTGGGGTTTCAAATGTCTCCGGAAGGTGGTGAGTGACTCCGCTGTCCTGGCGTCGTGAGGGGAGCTTGTTCCACCATTAGGGTGCCACAGAGCAGCGAACAGCTTTGACTGGCTGAGACGGGAAACAATGCTTCCGCAGAGGAAGGGGCAGCCAGCAGGCCAGAGGTGGATGAACGCAATGCCCTCGCCTGGGTGTAGGGACTGATCAGAGCCTGAGGTGAAGGTACGGAGGTGCCGTTCCCCTCACTGCTCCATAGGCAAGCACCATGGTCTTGTAACGGATGCGAGCTTCAACTGGAAGCCAGTGGAGTGTGCGGAGGAGGGGGGTGACGTGAGAGAACTTTGGAAGGTTGAACACCAGACGGGCTGCGGCATTCTGGATGAGTTGTAGGGGTTTTAATGGCACAGGCAGGGAGCCCAGCTAACAGCGAGTTGCAGTAATCCAGACGGGAGATGACAAGTGCCTGGATTAGGACCTGTGTGCCGCTTCCTGTGTAAGGCAGGGTCGTACTCTCCGAATGTTGTAGCGCATGAAACCTGCAGGATCGGGTCACCGCCTTGATGTTAGCGGAGAACGACAGGGTGTTGTCCAGGGTTCACGCCCAAGGCTCTTCGCACTCTGGGAGGAGGGACACAACAGAGTTGTCAACCGTGATGGCGAGATCATGGATAACGGGCAGTCCTTCCCGGGGAGGAAAAGCAGCTCCGTCTTGCCAGGGTTCAGCTTGAGGTGGTGATCCGTCATCCATACTGATATGTCGGCCAGACATGCAGAGATGCGATTCGCCACCTGGTTATCAGAAGGGGGAAAGGAGAAGATGAGTTGTGTATCGTCAGCGTAGCAATGATAGGAGAGGCCATGTGAGGATATGACAGAGCCAAGTGACTGGTGTATAGGGAGAAAAAAAGGAGAGGGCCTAGAACTGAGCCCTGGGGGACACCAGTGGTGAGAGCACGTGGTGCGGAGACAGCTTCTCGCCACGCCACTTGGTAGGAGCGACCGGTCAGGTAGGACGCAATATCAGGAGTGAGCCGCGCCGGAGATGCCCAGCTCGGAGAGGGTGGAGAGGAGGATCTGATGGTTCACTGTATCAAAGGCAGCAGACAGGTCTAGAAAGGACAAGAGCAGAGGAGAGAGAGTTAGCTTTAGCAGTGCGGAGAGCCTCCGTGACACAGAGAAGAGCAGTCTCAGTTGAATGACCAGTCCTGAAAACCTGACTGGTTTGGATCAAGAAGGTCATTCTGAGAGAGATAGCAAGAGAGTTGGCTAAAGACGGCACGCTCAATAGTTTTGGAAAGAAAATAAAGAAGGGATACTGGTCTGTAGTTGTTGACATCAGTGTGTTGGTTTCTTTGAGAAGGGGTGCAACTCTCGCTCTCTTGAAGACGGAAGGGACATAGCCAGCGGTCAAGGATGAGTTGATCAGCGAGGTGAGGTTGGGGAGAAGGTCACCGGAGATGGTCTGGAGAAGAGAGGAGGGGATGGGGGTCAAGTGGGCAGGTTGTTGGGCGGCATGCAGTCACTAGTCGCAAGATTTTATCTGGAGAGAGAGGGTGAGAAAGAAGTCAAAGCATAGGGTAGGGGCAGTGTGAGCAGGGACCAGCAGTGTCATTAGACTTAACAAACGAGGATCGGATGTCGTCAACCTTCTTTTCAAAGTGGTTGACAAAGTCATCCACAGAGAGGGAGGGGAGGGGGGGGGGGGGGGGGGGGGGGGGAGGATTCAGCAGTGAGGAGAATGTGGCAAAGAGCTTCCTAGGGTTGAGAGGCAGATGCTTGGAATTTAGAGTGTTAGAAAGTGGCCTTAGCAGCAGACAAACAGATGAAGAAAATGTAGAGAGGAGGGAGTGAAAAGATGCCAGGTTGGCTGGGAGTTTAGTTTTCTTCCATTTCCGCTCGGCTGCCCGGAGCTCTGTTCTGTGAGCTCGCAATGAGTCATCAAGCCACAGAGCTGGAGGGGAGGACGAGAGCGGCGGGAGGATAGGGGACACAGGGAGTCAAAAGGATGCAGAAAGGGAGGAGAGGAGGGTTGAGGAGGCAGAATTCAGGAGATTGGAGGGAGAAGGATTGAGCAGAGGGAAGAGATGATAGGATGGAAGAGGAGAGAGTAGTGGGAGAGAGAGAGCGAAGGTTGCGGCGGCGCGTTACCATCTGGTAGGGGCCAGAGTGAGTAGTGTTGGAGGAGAGCGAGAGAGAAAAGGATACAAAGTAGTGGTCGGAGACATGGAGGGGGAGTTGCAGTGAGATTAGTAGAAGAGCAAACATCTAGTAAAGATGAAGTCAAGCGTATTGCCCTGCCTGTGAGTGGGGGGGGGGGCTATGGTTGAGAGGGTGAGGTCAAAAGAGGAGAGAGGAGTGGAAAGAAGGAGGCAGAGAGAAATTAGTCAAATGTAGACGTGGGGAGGTTGAATCCCCCAAAAACTGTGAAGGGAGAGCCATCCTCAGGAAAGGAACTTATCAAGGCATCAAGCTCATTGATGAACTCTCCAAGGGAACCTGGAGGGCGATAGATGACAAGGATATTACGCTTAAATGGGCTAGTGACTGTGACAGCGTGGAATTCAAATGAGGAGATAGACAGATGGGTTAGGGGAAAAAAATGAGAATGACCACTGGGAGGGATGAGGATTCCTGTGCCACCACCCCTCTGACCAGATGCTCTCGGGGTATGCGGGAACACATGGTCAGACGAGGAGAGAGCAGCAGGAGTAGCAGTGTTTTCAGTGGTAATCCATGTTCCGTCAGCGCCAGGAAGTCGAGGGACTGGAGGGTAGCATAGGCTGGGATGAAGTCAGCCTTGTTAGCGGCAGAACGGCAGTTCCAGAGGGCTGCCTGAGACCTGGAACTCCAGGTGTGTGGTGCGTGCAGGGACCACCAGGTTAGAGAGGCAGCAGCCACGCGGTGTGAGGGTTCGTTTGTGTAGCCTGTGCGGAGAGGAGAGAACAGGGATAGGCAGAGGATAGTTGACAGGCTGCAGCAGATGGCTACAATAATGCAGAGGAGATCGGAATGAAATGAACTAAAACATCAGGGAAAGGAGAGAGCAGCAGGCCTCCCTCACCAAAAAAAAAAAAAAAAAAAATAGAAATATATATATATAAATAACTCTCCCAACTTCCACCTCAGAAAACTATAATTGTTTCACTGAACCACCCGAGTAAACTCTCCCAACTTCCACTTTAGAAATTTAGAATTGTTGTAAACTACAGCAGACTGTTATCAGTAGCTGTAATTAAGTACAGCAGCTACCAACCACCTAACGTTAATGCCTCGGATGAGGTTAGAAAAAAACAGCTGAATGGTAGCAGCTAGCTGGCTCAATCACAGGTACTCTTAAGCATGAAATAACATTGGAAACAATTAACCACAGTTGCAAAAAGTTACCAGTAGCTACCCGCTAGCTAGCTAGCTAGCTTTGTTGGTCCAGGTAGTGGGTAAGCTAGCCTCGTTCTTCGCCGGGGTCCGCCGCATACAGTCCTTACCTACAATAATTACCTACAATAACCTTCAATAAACTACCTGAGTAAGCTACCTATAATACCAAACTACAATACCTACCTACAATCTAAATACATGGTTTAAGCTTAACCTCAACACCATATAAGAAGCCAAGCTTACCTTTCATAACGCAGCAATGATTAAACGTTGGGTAGCTAGCACAAATATATTGTATTTAGCTACCACAGTACAGCCAGCTTGGTAGTGTTTGGCTGGACTAGCAAATGGCTACTGTGTTGACTTTGTTTGAAAAACGGCGTCGCTTGCGAACGAATGTACCTCGCTAAAAGGATATTGTTTTAGTTGCAAACCGTTGCTAATAGCAACTCGTCCAGCTAATCCAGGAGGTGAGTTAGCTAGCTAGCTTCGTGCCCTACACCCGGCACCGCCGAATACAAAAGTAACCTACAATAACTACACAACAGCTACCACAACAGCCCACGATGCCTACCACCTATACTACTTAATAATATACAGCCCACGATGCCTACCTATAGTACCTAACTACAATCTAAATACATAGTTTTTAAGCCTTACTCGACAAAGCCCAAGCTATGTATAAAGCCAAAACATATACGTACTGAGCTACAATGTATCTTCTTAAACTGTAATTTTTAAACCTAAACCTTAACCACACTGCTAAATGTATGCCTAATCCTAATCTAGAGCTCTTAGAGACTTACCCAGAAAGACTCAACTGTAACCGCTTCTAAAAGTGCTTCTATAAAGTATTGACTCGGGTGTGACTACTTACACTACCGGTCACAGATTTAGAACACCTAATCATTTAAGGGTTTTTTTAATTTGACTATTTTCTACATTGTAGACTAATAGTGAAGACATCAAAACTATGAAATAAACATATGGAATCATGTAGTAACCAAAAAAGTGTTAAACAAATCAAAATTATGTTTTATTTGAGATTCTTCAAATAGCCACCCTTTGCCTTGATGACAGCTTTGCACACTCTTGTCATTCTCTCAAACCAGCTTCACCTGGAATGCTTTCCAACAGTCTTGAAGGAGTTCCCACATGTGATGAGCACTTGTTGGCTGCCATTTCCTTCACTCTGCGGTCCGACTCATCCCAAACCATCTCAATTTGGTTGAGGTTGGGGGATTGTGGAGGCTCCTGGTTATCTGATGCAGCAGTTAAATCACCATTTCCTTGGTAAATTAGCCCTTACACAGCCTGGAAGTGGGTCATTGTCCTGTGAAAAACAAATGATTAGTCCCACTAAGTTCCAAAACCCAGATGGGATGGTGTATTGCTGCAGAATGCTGTGGTAGCCAGCTGGTTAAGTGTGCCTTGAAATTCTAAATAAAATCACAGACAGTGTCACCAGCAAAGCACCCCCACACCATAACGCCTCCTCCTCCATGCTTTACGGTGGGAAATACACATGCGGAGATCATCCGCCAAAGCCTATTCCCCCTCAGGAGACTGAAAATATTTGGCATGTGTCCTCAGATCCTCAAAATATTACACAGCTGCACACAATCGAGAGCTTACTGAACTGGTTGCATCTCAGACTGTTATGGCAACGCTTGGCCTCCGACCGCAAGGCACGACAGAGGGTAGTGCGTACGGCCCAGTACATCACTGGGGCCAAGCTTCCTGTCATCCAGGACCTCTATACCAAGCGGTGTCAGAGGAAGGCCCTCAAAATTGTCATAGACTGTTCTCTCTGCTACCGCACGGCAAGCGGTACCGGAGTGCCAAGTCTAGGTCCAAAAGACTTCTCAACAGCTTCTACCCCCATCCAATAAGACTCCTGAACAGCTAATCATGGCTACCCGGACTATTTGCACTGCCCCCCCACCCAGCTTTGCTACTCTGTTAATTATTTATGCATAGTCACTTTAACTCTACCCACATGTACATATTACTTCAACTACCTCAACTAGCCGGTGCCCCCGCACATTGACTCTGCACCTGTACCCCCCTGTTATAAAAGCCTCCCTACTATTATTTTATTTTACTTCTGCTCTTTTTTTCTCAACACTTTTGTTATTTTATTTATTTACTTTTTTTTAATTAAAATGCACTGTTGGTTAAGGGCTGTAAGTAAGCATTTCACTGTAATGTCTGCACCTGTTGTATTCGGTGCATTTGGCCAATAAGATTTGATTTGATTGATCCGTTCACCCACACTGCGTCGCACACAGAACACAGCGGTTTGAACCAAAAATCTCCAATTTGGACTACAGACCAAAGGACAAATTTCCACCGAGTCTAATGTCCATGCTTGTGTTTCTTGGACCAAGCAAGTCTTTTCTTCTTATTGGTGTCCTTTAGTAGTGGTTTCTTTGCAGCAGTTCGACCATGAAGGATGATTAACACAGTCCCCTACTGAACAGTTGATGTTGAGGTGTGTTGTCTGTGACTTGAACTCTGAAGCATTTATTTGGGCTGCATGCATTTCTGAGGCTGGTAACTTTAATGAACTTATCCTCTAGCAGCAGAGGTAAACTCTGGGTCTTCCATTCCTGTGGCGGGTCCTCATGAGAGCCAGTTTCATCATAGAGCTTGATGTTTTTGCGACTGCACTTTAAGAAACTTTCAAAGTTCTTGAAATTTCCGGAGTGACTGATCTTCAGTCTTAAAGTAATGATGGGACTGTCGTTTCTCTTTGCTTATGTGAGCTGTTCTTGCCATAATATGGACTTGGTATTTTACCAAATATGGCTATCTTCTGTGTACCCCCCTACCTTGTCACAACAAAACTGATTGAATCAAACGCATTAAGAAGGAAAGAAATTCCACAAATTAACTTTGAAGAAGGCACACCTTTTATTGAAATGCATTTGCCAGGTGGCTACCTCATGAAGCTGGTTGAGAGAATGTCAAGATGTGTGCAAAGCTGTCATCAAGGCAAAGGGTGGCTATTGAAGAATCACAAATATTTTTTAGACCTAGGAAGAGTAGCTGCTGCCTCTTGGGAGCAGCTAATGGGGATCCCTAATGAATACAAATAATTTTTTGGTTACAAACATGATGCCATATGTGTTATTTCATAGTTTTGATGTCTTCACTATTATTCTACAATGTAGAGCATAGTAAAAATGATAAGAAAAACCCTTGAAAGAGCAGGTGTTCTAAAACTTTTGACCGGTAGTGTATGTAAATGAGATTTTTCTGTATTTAATTTAAATAGATTTATGCACAACAGCATTCTATCCAAGCTGGGAGAGAGCACCCAGGAGGGTTCATGTCATGCAGGTTCAGGTAGCAGCTACAGGACAGTTGTATATTATTTTTAAAAATCTATTTGTAGATGATTAGTATGCACGGAACATTTATTTTAAAATCTGCAATGTTTGAATATCCAGTTTTAATTACTGAACAATAAATGACATTATTACCACCAGCCAGCAGGCTATAAAATTGCAGCATTACGACACCGCGTATAGATTTCGTGAAATGTTAGGCCCCGTGTAGCTCAGTTGGTAGTTCATGTCGTTTGCAAACACCAGGGTTGTGGGTTCGATTCCCACGGGGGGCCAGTATGATTTTTAAAAATATATGCACTCATATGGATAAGAGCGTCTGCTAAATGACTAAAATGTTTAACATGAGAAAATGACGACCAAAGAGG
>CM072244.1:39016001-39049283 GCA_036851935.1 Coregonus suidteri | reverse complement strand
ACATATGGGGGAAAACAAAAATAAAGTAAAAAAAAACAACGAAAAAATATATATACAGTGTGTGCAAATGTAAACAAGGGTTTTGGAGGAAGGCAAATAAATAGGCTAAGTGCCAAAAAAAAATTACAAATTTTGGGTTTAAAATTTTAATTTATAGAAGTTTCAAGAGATGATGGGCAAATAGAGGGTTTCTGGGGTGGCAAATGAGCAAAATAAAAACAATTTTAGGGGAGAGGTAGTTGGGGGGGGCAATTTCAGATGAGGCCGGGGTAGAGGGCAGTGATCCGTAAGGTTGTTGACAAATGTTTCTTAAAGGTTTGTGGGGGAGATAAGAAATTACCAGCTTCAGAGGGTTTTTCAGTGTTCCAGGCATTTGGGAAAACAGAGAAAGGGAAGGAATGGCGGGGAAAAGGGTTTTGGGTTGGCTTTGGGGGGGAAGACCCAGTGAATTTCCTGCTGGAGCGAAAATAAAGGGAAAGGGGGTTTCCCATGGTGAAACCCCAAAGACTAAAAAAAAAGGCAGGGGTTTTCCCTAGCGTGATTTTAGATTGGCCCCGGGGGCCAGTGGGGGTTTTGGGACCCAAATTTTGTAAAATGAGGGCCCGCCAAAACCCAAAAAGGGTTAAGGCCCCCCATGGGGGGGTGTATATTTGGGGGTTTGGTGAAAAAAAGGGGTGGCACCTGTGAAAAAGACTAACCCCAATTTTTGAGAAGAGTGTTGGAAAGGGTATTTGGGAAAAGGGCATGGCTGGGGTCAAGGGTCGGGGTTTTGGATAGTCAGTTTTTTCCGAGGGGAAAGTTTGGGAAAACATGAGGGGGGAAAGGGGGCCCTTTTTTTGCGAAATTTTGGAAACCGATTCTAGATTTAATTTTGGGTTGGGATGCTTAATTTTTGGGGTCTGGAAAGGGGAGTTTACCGTCTTTAACCCCGGGAAAACCTTTTGGTATTTTGTATTGTCCCCATACTCTAGGGTCAGACCCGTCCCAGAAAATAAATGGATTTATAACGGGGGGGGGGGTTTCCCCGCAGCGTTCGAATTGAAGAGAGCATTTTTTTTTTACAAGAGGTTTTAAAAAGCAGTTTTAGGTACTGAAGGGGTTTTTTTATGGGCATTTAAGTCCCTTTTGGTTTGGTTTAAAACAGTGTTTTAAGGGAAAGGGCCAGATGATACAAAAAAGGTGTGTCTGGGAGAGGTGGGGTTTTTGGGTACCAGAGCAAAAGGGGGCGGGGGCATCATTTTTATACACCAAAAGGAAAAAAAAGTCGGCCCAAGAATTGGAAAACCCCGTGGCCCCCCCCCCCCATAGGGGGACCGCCATAGGCAGGGCAAAAAGGCCCCCAGATTTGGGGAAAAATTGGGCCTTTTATCTGGAAAAAGTAAATTGGTGAACCAGGCGAGGCAGTCATTTGAAAAAACCAAAGGCTATTTTGTCTTCCAATAAAGGAAAGCGGGGGGGTTGACAGAGTCGAAAGCCTTTGGGCCCGGTCAATGAAGACGGGCACCCGTACGTTTTTAGTAATTTAATCGCCGGGGTTTTAATATCCCTTTAGGATTTCGCATGGCGGGGGTTTACCCATGACCAGTCGGAAAAGGGAAAAGGTTATAGCTGAGAAAGTTTTCGGTGTGGGTTCGAAAAGGTCGGTTTTATTGTTTGTTAAAAATTGGCCCCTTTAAAAAACTTGGGAAAGGGAGGGGCAGGATGGATAAGGGCCCGTAAAGTTTGGATTTTAGAGTGTCACCCCCTTTGGGAAAATGGACAGGCCCCAAATTTTGGGGATTTATTTAGGTTTAAAAGAAAAAAAAAGGGGTTTAAAAAAGGCTAGTAATTGGGGGTTGGACCCAAATTTGGCGGCCTTTTTTTTAGAAAGAAAGGGTCCAGATTGGTTCCCAGCCCCCGATTTATTTTTAGGGGCCAGATTTTTTCAAACTTTTTTTCAGAACATCAAACTTGGGCCTTTTTTAAAATTTGGGGGGTGGGGGGGGAAGGGGGGGGGGGGGGAGGGGGGGGGGGGGGGGGTGGGGGGGGGGCAAAAATTTGGGAAGCCGGGGGGGAAAAAAGGGGGGGAAAAAGGGGGGCTTGGGGTGGGGGGGGGGTTTGGGGTTTTGGGAGGGGGCCAAAGGGGGAAAGCAAAGGCCCCGGGATAGCAAAAGCTTGGGTTGAAATTCTTGTATTTAGATTTATCGGTGGTGATGGTTTTTTTTCCCACCTCAAAAGGGAAAGGGGGAGTGGGGGGAGAAAGCTTTTTAAATTTTCCCAGGGGCTTTTTCAGTTCCCAAAAATTTTTGGAAATTAGGCCCCACAGGATGCAAAATTTTTTTTTGGGAAAAAAAAACTAGCCCTTTCCTTTTTTAACTGCCTTTTGTTTTTATTGGTTTCCCCAAAATTCCCCGAAAAAGGTTGCCTATCCGGGGGGGCTAATTTAAAGCAAATGAAATACGCCACAGGATGTTTTTTTGGGGTGGTCCCAAAGGGGAAAATCCCAAATTAGGGAAAAACCAGGGGGGGTTTTAAAATTTTTTCTTAGTTCTGTATTTTTGAATGGGGCTGTTTATTTTAAGATTGAGAGGAAATTACCCACTCCCGTTCCCCTAGGGAAATTCTGCTTTAGTAATAATTTTCTAAAGTTAACGCAGTTTCCTTTTGGGGCCCCCCAAAGGGTTTGGAAATTTGGGCCTCTCCCTTAAAATAAAAATTTAAAAACGAATGTTTTAGCCAGACAGCCAATCCCCAAAAACCCATCCCCTGTTAAATGTGCTGAAATAAGAACATGTCTATGCGGCTTTTCAGGCCCCAAAAATCGATGATAGGGTTCCCGGGGGTGCAAGGGTATGTAAAACTTTTTTTAGCTAATGGGTAAAGGTTTATTGGTGGCCTTTATTTTGGTTTTCATTTTCATTTTTTGTTTATTTTGCCGATTTTCCTTTTCCAGAGGAAATTACAAGGGTTTGTGAGGGGGCATATATTTTTAAATTTTAAAAACTGGCCCCCCCCCTGGGAAAACCCCAACCCCCCAAACCCCCCTTTTTCAAACGAAAAATGTTACCAACAGAGCAAAAACAGGGCCTAACATTTCCAAAGAAATCTATACACCGGGGTTTAAGCGCAATTTTTTTTTAGCCGGGGGTTTTGGTTTGGGGGGGTAAATTTAAAGTTCCCTTTCTTATTCTTTAATTTTTAAAAAAGGGGCATTTAACATTTTTTCAGATTTTTTAAAAAAAATTGTCCCTGTTTTTATAATCAGCACCCAAATTTATGTTTTTAAAAAATATACAAATGCACTGAAAAGGGGGGAAAAAAAAAAAAAAATATTTTTGTCAGCCCCCAATTTTGCAAATTTCTCCCCCTTACAAAGATGAGAGAGGCCTGTAAAAATTTCAAAAGGTACAAAGTCAAATATGGACAGGGCAAATTAGAATTTTTTTTTCCAGAAAAACACATTGTAAGGATTTTTAATGGAAATTTAATTTGGCCCAAATGTGGTGGAAAAAAGTATTTGGGTCACCCCCACAAACCCAACAAGATTTTGGGTTTTTAAGACCCGTAAATTCTTCTTTGAGAGGTCCCTTTTCCTCCAATCGTTACCTGTATTTTAAAGGGACCTGTTGAACTTTTTATCAGTTAAAAAAAAGGGAAAACCCGCCAAATTTCCTCAAAAAAGGACCAAACCCAAAAAAAAAAAAATCCACTATGGCCAAGACCAAAGAAGCTGTCAAAGGAAAACCAGAAACAAAAATTTTAGACCTGCACCCGGCGGGGAAAAACTGAACTGCCCAAAAGGTAAGCAGCTTGGTTGGAAAAAAATTAACTGTGGGAGCAAAATTTTTAGGAAAATGGGAAAAAACTACAAAAACCCCTGAATTTAAACTCCCTCGACTGGGGCTTCCCCGCAAGATCTCAAACCCCCCCGGGGGGGGCCAAAAATGATCACAAGAAACGGTTTTAGCCAAAAAACACCCGAACCCCACGGGGGGGGAAATAGGGGAAGACCTGCAGGGCTGGGGGCCAAAGTAACAAAGCCTTTCCATCAGTAAAACACTCGCCGCCAGGGACTCAAATTTCCCGCAGGGGCAAAGGGCCGGGGGTTCCCCCCCGCGCTTAAGCCCCAAATCATGCCAGGGCCCGTTGAAGTTTGGGCTAGAGGCATTTGGATGATCCCGAAGAGGATTTGGGGGGAATGTCCCCCTTTTTGGTTTTGATGAAACCAAAAAAAATAAACTTTTTGGGGGAAAAACCCCAAATTTGTCGGTTTGGGGGAAAAAAAAAAGAATTGGGTGAGTTTCATCCAAAAGGGAAAACCCAAAAATGTGAAGCATGGGGGTTGGAAAAAATCCAAAGTTTGGGGGGCTTTTTTTTTGCAAAGGGGGCCCAGGGAAGGGGCTTAAAACCTTTTAAAGGAAAAAAAATGAATGGGGCCAGGTACGTTGGGGATTTTTAGTTTAAAAAACCCCCATTCCATTTCAGCAAAAGGGATTGAAGATGAAATTTTGGGGTGGGGGCCTTTTAGCATTTTACAATGATCCCCCAAACCCCCACTTTCCCCGGGGAAACCCGGGAATTTGGGGTGCTTTGTAAAAAGCATTTCAAGGCCCGGAGGGGCCTAGCCAAGGGCCCCCATATTCCAAAACCCCTAGAAAAAATTTTGGGGGGAGTTTTAAAAATCCGTGTTGGCCAGCGAACCCCGCCCCAAAAACATCACGCTTTTAAAAAGGAGATCTGCATGGGGGGGAAAAGGGCCAAAATACCAGCAACCCGTGTGTTTAAAACCTTTTTGAAGACTTTTCAAAATGTTTTTACCTGTGCATTTCCAACAAAGGGTTTATAACAAAATTTTTGAGAAACTTTTGTTTTTGACCAAATTATTTTCCCCATAATTTGCAAATACATCATTTTTAAAAATCATACAATGTGATTTTTTGGATTTTTTTTTTAAATTTTCTGGTTTATAGTTTATGTGTACTTGATGAAAAAAAATTTCAGGTCTCTCAAACTTTTGTTAAATGGGAGAACTTGCAAAAAATTGGTGGCTGACCCAAATACTTTTTCCCCCCCTTTTAGCTGTCACGATGTCGAAAGGAGGGGAGACCAAGGCGCAGGTGAGATTCGTAATCCTTTTTTTATAAAGGTACACACCCAAAAAACCCAAAAAAAAAAAAAACGAACGTTTTAAGTCCAAAGTTATTTAAAAAACCAAAAAAGGGAAAAAGATCCCCAAACAATAAGGGGAAAAAAGCCGGTTTAAAATATGGCCCCCCAATCAGAGGGCAACCCCCGGCCCCCAAAAACTGCCCCTCGTTGCCTCTTTATTGGAACCACTCTGGCCAACATTTGAAAAAACCCAAAAACTAGACGTGAACAAAAGAAAAAACCCCCTAGAAAAATTTCACACCCAGCTCAACATTTTAGAGTTTCCCCGAGCCAGGGTTTTGTGACAGTAGGGGTCTTCTGAACCGGCATGACTTTGATCCCCCCCTCGTGCTCTCTCCCCCGCTTTGGGTAGAATTGTGCTTTGGGGGGAAATCTATTTAAAATTAAAAAACAGAAAAAATCGAAAAAAAAAGTTTAAGAAAATCAAAAAATATTTAAAAAAACAAAATGGAATCAATGTAGTTTAAACCAAAAAAGATTTGATTTTTAAGGGACCCAAGGGCTCCCAAGGGGGGCGCTACAATTTTGTGGAATTTTTTTCCTTTTAATGGTTTTATTCAATCAGTTGGTTTTGACAAAGGTAAGGGGGGGGGGGGGGGGGGGGGGGGGGGGGGTATACAGAAGACAGCCCTATTTTGGTAAAAGACCCAAACCCCTATTATGGCAAAAACAGCCCCATAAGCAAAAAAGAAACGGGCAGCCCCTCATTTTCTTTTAAACCCTGAAAATCAGTTTACTCCCTTTCAAAAAAACTTTGAACTTTTTTAAAATGCAGTCGCAAAAAAAAACCCCAAACTCTATGATGAAAAAGGCTCTCATGAGGACCGCCACAGGAAATGAAGAACCCCGTTTTCCTCTGCTGCAGAGGATACGGTTTATTTGAGTTACCCCGGCCTCGAAATTTCGCCCAAAAAAAAAATGCTTCAGGGGTTCAAGTCACAGACCCCAAATCAACATCAAACTGTTCAGAGGGGGGCGGTTTTGAATCAGTCCCCTTTTTGGCGTCGAACTGCTTTCAAAAAAAAACCCCCTTTCTAAAGGGCCCCCAAAAAAAAGAAAGAAGAGACTTTTCTTGGGGCCCAAAAAACCCCAAAAAATTGACATTAGAACCCGGGGGGAAAATTTTTTCCTTTGGGTTTTGGGTCCAAATTTTGGGGATTTTTGGTTCCCGGGCCCCCGGGGGGTTTTTTGAGACCCGGGGGAATTGGGGGGTGAAACGGGGGTGATGGGATTTTGGGGGTTTTCCCCCCGTTAAACATGGAGGAAAGGGGAAGGGGGTTTTATGGGGTGGGGTTGGTTTGCTGGTGGGAAAAATGTTCCCGTGAAAATTTAAATTTTGAATTTAAGGCACAAATTAAC
Source organism: Coregonus suidteri (assembly GCA_036851935.1). Taxonomy (NCBI): domain Eukaryota; kingdom Metazoa; phylum Chordata; class Actinopteri; order Salmoniformes; family Salmonidae; genus Coregonus; species Coregonus suidteri. Next base: position 39,042,776 of record CM072244.1, on the reverse strand, counting down.
CAGAAGGCTACCACAGCATTTTTTGCAGGATACGCCATCCCCTTGGGTTTTGAAAAAATTAGTGGGAGTATTTAGTTTGTTTTTTAAAGGACAATGACCCCAAAAAAACCCCCCAGGTATGAAGGGCCCAGGGTTTCCAAGAAAGAAAATCTCCCGGGGGTGGGGGCCCGGGTCTTAAATGCTAACAGTGCCAAAAAAAAGATCATTGGGTGAATCCAGGCTCTGTCGTAGCCCGGGCCCAAACCCGGGGGGGGGGGACCCATGAAGGCGGCGCACAATTGGCCCCCGGGTAGGGGGGGGGAAAAAGGGCCCGGGGAAAGGGGTTTTACAAATTGGCCCAGTATAAAAAAAATAACAAAAAATAAAAAAAAACATTTTTAACTCTGGATTTAAAAGACGGAAATTTTAAATGGTTTAAAAGGGGAGTGATGTAGTGCTGCATTTAGGGGACCGGGCCCCACAACCCCGGACCTAAAACCAAAAATTTAGGATGTTTTTTGGAAAGAGTTGGCGCCGGGGGAGTGAAAGGAAAAAGCCCGCCCAAAAAGTGGGGGCCGCAATTTTGGGAATTCCCCCAGGGGTTTTGGAAAAAAAACCCTTTCCCGGTGAAGGGGGTGGGAGGAGAAATTTTTTGGGGTAAAGAGTGTGCCCAAAACGGGCATCAAGGCAAAGGGTGGCCTTTTTTTTGAAGGGAAACTAAAAAATAAAACAGTTTTGAATTTTTTAACCAAATTTTTTTGGTTAAAACTGGGTTCCCTGTGTTTTTTTCAAAATTTAGATTTGACAAGCATTGTTGGTGACTGGGCATTCGAGATTCTAATTGTTACACCTATTCAATGTAACACTCGATAGGTGGTTAGGCAACTGTCTTCTACCATGATACGCTTATCATTTTCCCTAGAGACCCCAGTTGCATGAGGTTGTCTTACAACCTAGTTCGTATGAAGGAAAGTTATACAACGTTTACGGTTACATATGGACAGTCATGTGACACAACATCAATACTCACCTCTGCACACTAGTGCCTGCAATTAGTCTTATCTACGGGGTTGTGAACATCTTTGCGTTTCCACAGTTGGCAAAAACACATGAGGTGTCTAAATGGAAAAAATTAGAATATGTTGATGTTCTATATGTTTGAGCCGTGGTGTTTGGTAGGGTGTTTGAGTAACCCCATCTAAACTCAGCCGCTATGCTTAACAAACCTGGCATCCTCGTTGGTAGCAGTGTGTCTTAGACGTAACTAACTAGCCAAGCGCTAGTAACATAGCATCCCTCTGTTGAATGCAGATGTGGGTGTCATTTGAGTAACTAAAGAACTAAGCCCAGCTAGCATAACATCCACTCTGTTTGTAGCAGGGTGGTTTGAGTAACTAAATTAGCAGCTATGCTAATCATTATGCATCACTCTTGTTTGAGCAGTGTGTGTTGTGAGTAACTAAAACTTAGCCAGGCTAGTCATAGAACTCATCATCCCCCCTATGTGGAGCTAGGGTGTTACTATGTGTTACTATGGCAGTTAACTTAAACGAAATCGGCCAGCCAGGTCTAACATTAGCATAACTTTGGTTTGAGCAAGGGTGGTTGAGTAAATTAAACTAGCAGCTAGCTAACTATCATCCCCGGTTGGTATCGGGTGTGCTCGTTGGTAGCTAGGGTTGCGTTTCCCATGAGTAACTAAACCTAGCCAGCTGCCATTTTGCTCGCCCTAACGTAAGTGACTCTGAAAGTAGAAAAAGAATGAGGTAATTCGCTCTCTCTCTTCCTTCTCTCCTTCATTTTTGAATATAATAGTTTGTTTGAAAACTGCCTGAACACTATTGTCTTTATCTCTCTTTGAGGTCACAATAAAACGATATTTCTTATTGCAATGCAAGTGTAGCTAAGCTAGCTGTAGCTTGTGCTTTATGTTGGGCTACTAGAGGCTCCTTTTTTCTTGATGGCACTCTGTTCATACTTTTTTCTTTTGTGGACTAACATCGTCAGTTCATGCTTGCAAGATGCTTTGATAGGTTGAAGCGAGCGTCCTCCGGAAAGTTTAAGTTCAAGGTTGACATAAGGACTGTGTAAGTTTCATTTATTGGAGGGAGTTGTGATATGACGTACAGCAGGATGTGAGTGCTACTGTAGACCTTCCCATTGCACAAACAGGTGTTTCAATCAATTATTTGGTGACAGGTGAATTATATTTCAGTATAGTCTTTATCCTCTAAAAAGAAAAAAGTGATAATTTTTCACGGTATTTCTACAATTGTTTATTTTATGGAAATTTCAAATGAGGAGGATGTCTCATCCCTATTTTCCTACTCAGAGGAGGTGGGCCTCCAATGAAGACAACCATTCTCAGGTCCGGCAGAGATATAAGAAGTAGATTTAAGTCAAAACTGAACGTCGGCCACTCATGGAAACATTCATTAGTATCTTGGTACAGCAACTCCAGGCATATTCCATTCTTTTTCACTTAGTTCAGGTAGCGTTTTAGTATTGTGGGAGTAGTATTGTGTGGAGTTAGGTGATATTTTAAATACAATGGTTGTGGATCCTATTCTCCGCTTTTCTTCCTATCACAGCAAATAAACTCATCTAACTGTTTTTAAAAGTCTGAGCATCAGAATGTAGAGACCCTTCAGGGCTCGAAATACTTCTTCTGCGTGTGTTCCTCATTCCTGCGTACGGGCAATCGGAGGTTAGGAAGGTATTTGTCTCGTCATACTTTGTAGAGGCTGGGGCTATTGATTACCACACAGCCAAGTGTAATGATCAATGATAGGGATATATTCAATTTCAACACGCGGTCTTCACCCATCCATAGGTGCCCTTCTTGTGCGAGTGGCATTAGCGAAAAAGTTCCTCCGGTCTTTGTGGGGAAGTCTTGGTGTTTGTGAAACTTCAATGCTCGACGCTTCGTTCCTATGATGAGAACTTACAGAGGTAATGTACGTATGTCCTGGGGGTTACGGAGGTATGAGGTACGTCATTTGAAAAATCATGTTTAATAACACTATGATAGCACCACAGAGTGAGTCCCATTGCAATAGGAGATTATGTGACTTGGTTTGAAGATAGTATTTTATTTTATTTTTACTCCTGAACTTTATTTAACGGCTATGTCATAACAAAATAGGGTTGTAATTCTTATTTTAACTCAAGAACATATATAGATTTTATTTTTTTAATTTTAAGTGGTTGTTTCCGAAAAAACATGATCCACTTTGCACAATTTTGGGGTTTATTGTTGTATTGCCATTAGTTAAAGGACTAAATTAATCTCAATTTAACATATAGTGTGTTTTGTTAACAAAAACATGGAAAACGTGGAAGGGGTATTTTTTTTTCATAAATACCTTTACAACATTTTATAAATCATATAATTGGTTGTTAAATCTTCGAGTTCTCACGTAGTTAACGTAAAAATCTCAATCACGAACAGATTCGTACGTTGCTGTTAGTACACTCCTCTTCACGTCATGTTAGCAGAACAGCCTCTTAGTTCGTCACAATAAATTCACGGGGGTTGAGTTGAACATTGTTGTTTAAACTCAATATAAAACATCGAGATTCAATTCAATATCCGTCTATTCTTACCTTATAGGCCTAACTAACCTCACAATGTTAGGGACCTAATAAAACCACCGATAGAGAATCCATAAATCAAGCTTTTATTGTAGACAGACAAATGTCAGACATGGAATGGAAAAACAATGCGGTCTTATGCTACAGGAAAAAATACTAATGTTAAAAAACATCTCAATTTGTTAAAATGTAAAACTACAATATTTATTACCCAAATATAAGAGGATATAAAAAACGAAAGACTTATTACAGATATAAGAAATATGCCCCTGTTTGCTGAAACGACCGTTAAAAAAAAAATGCACCCAGTCGGAGTATAAAGGCACCCACTGTGAAAAAAGTGTATCGTTACTAAAAAGGTGGTGTTTTGATTAAGATCTATTTTTTTTCTTGGTAAAACATGCAATAATCGTTTCGGTCACCCTCAGGTTCTCTGGCTATCTAATTCCACGAGACTGTGGAGGCGATAGTAAACTAAAGGGCTGTTCCCTCTACCAGGCCTCTTGGTCCTAGGCCCCTAGGCTGGGATAGTTAAAAAGGCAGAGTAGGACACTTGCACGGCATTTTTCTTCATAATCAGAGCTTCTATGCCCCGCCCCAAGACAAAACTCACTGAGTCAATCAGAATCCATCACTCATCCCCGCTCACTTCTCCTCTTTTCACGGTGACAGTCATCTTCCCCAATTTACTCCACTTTCACTGTGTACAGTCATTCTGCCCTTGCTCCCTTTTCACTTCGTGACAGTCATCTCCCCCTCCCTCCCCTTTGCACGCGGACAGTAATACCTCCGCCATAAGACCCTAGTTAGTTCGACTGTGATCCAAGTCATCTCACCCTCCCATTATCCTGTTTCACTGTGACTAGTGTCTCTCCAGTTCATTCCTCCCTATCCCCTGTTCAATGTGATATCTCTCTCATTAGTCTTTAACGAAAATGCTAAGGACCAAGGAGCTTTTTTCTGCCATACCATGCAAACATCTTATTTTGACGGGGGGGCGAGTAAGCTTTATTGAGCTCCATGGTTTGTGCGGACGTTTCGGTAGTTTATTGGAGTTAATAGTTCGTTTAAGTTTTAATTAGCCTTATTTCGGCTGAGTGCTAGGCTATCAATCTCAGCTTGAAAAGAACAAACCCCCCCCCCCCCCGATGGTCATTATGGCCAAAACAGTTTTCTATTTTTGTTTCATCAGAGCAGAGGACATTTCTCAAAAAGTATGATATTTGTCCCCATGTGCCGTTGCACACCTCTAGTCTGTCTTATTTATGATGGCGGTTTTGGCTCAAGCAGTTGGCGTCTTCATTGACTGAGCGGCCTTTCAGGGTTATGTTGATATAGGAACTCGTTTTAACTGTGGATAGTTATAGTATACCTTTTTTACCCGGTTTTCTTACCAGCATCTTCACAAGGTCAATTTGCTGTTTTCTGGGATGATTTGCACAGTTCGCACCAAAGTATGTTCATCTCTTTGCGACAGAACGCGTCTCCTTCCTGGAGCGGTAGTGTATGACGGCTGCGTACGCCCTGGTGGTCCCCATGGTGTTTATCTTGCATTCTATGTTTGTACAAATTAACGTGTAGACCACTTCAGGCGTTTTGGAAATTGCTCCTAAGGATGAACCAGACTTGTGGAGGTTTCTAACATCTTTATTTTCATTTTAACCATTGATGTCAGCAAAGAGCACTGAGTTTGAAGGTAGCGCCTGGGAAATACATCCACAGGTACACCTCCAATTGTAGACTCAAATGATGTCAATTAGCTATCAGAAGCTTCTAAAACCATGACCCATCATTTCTGGAATTTTCCAAGCGTTTTAAAGGCACAGTCAACTTAGTGTAATGTAAACTTCTGACCCACTGGGAATTGTGATATAGTGAATTATAAGTGAAAATTAATCTGGCCTGTTAAAACAATTGTTTGGCAAAATTACATTGTGTCATGCACAAAGTAGATGTCCTAAACCGACTTGCCAAAACTAAAGTTGTTAACAAGAAATTTGTGGAGTGGTTGAAAAAAACCACTGAGTTTAATGACTCCAACCTAAGTGTTATGTAAACTTCCGACTTCAACTGTATATGAAATGTAACTAACTAGTAAGCACACAGACTCGTGTTTAAACCCGCTGTTAATATACACTCTTGGTCAAAAGTTGAGACTGTAACCAAATATTAATTTTCACAAAAGTCTGCTGCCTTCAGTTTTTATGATGGCAATTTGCATATACTCCAGGCGCTTATGAAGAGTGATCAGATGAATTGCAATCAGTGCATTTGCCATGAAAATGAAATTAATTCCCCAAAAAACATTGCCACTGCATTTCAGCCCTGCCACAAAAGGACCAGCTGACATCATGTCAGTGATTCTCTCGTTAACACAGCCGTGAGAGTGTTGACGAGGACAAGACTGGAGATCACCCCGTCATGCTGATTGAGTTAGAATAACAGACTGGAAGATTTAAAAGGAGGGTGGGTGCTTGAAATCATTGTTCTTCCTCTCTGTTAGCCATGGTTACCTGCAAGGAAACACGTGCCGTCATTGCTTTGCACAAAAATGGATTCACAGGCAAGGATATTGCTGCTAGGTAAGATTGCACCTAAATCAACCAGTTTTATCGGATCATCAAGAATTTAAAGGAGACGAGGTTCAATTGTGTGAAGAGAAGGCATCAGAGCGCCCAAGAAAATCCAGCAGCGCCAGGACCGTCTCTAAAGTTGATTTCAGATGCGGGATCGGGGCACCACCAGTGCAGAGCTTGCTCAGGAAATGCAGCAGCCGGTGTGTGAGTGCATCTTGCACGGCACAGTGAGTGCGAATATTTTGGAGGATGGCCTGTTTGTCAAGAAGGGCAGCGATGGAACCCACTACTCCTCCAGGAAAAACATCAGGGAAAGACTGATATTCTGGCAAAAGGTAAGGGATTGAACGCTGAGGACTAGGGTAAAAGTCATTTTCTCTTTTGATGAATCCCCCTTTCCGATTGTTTGGGGCTTTTCGGAAAAATCTTTGTCCGGAGAAGACAAGGTGAGCGCTACCACTCAGTCCTGTGTCATGCCAACAGTAAAGCATCCTGAGACCATTCAATGTGTGGGGTTGCCTTTCCAGCCAAGGGAGTGGGCCACTCACTCCACAATTTTGCCTAAGAACACAGCCATGAGAAAAAAATGGTACCAACACATCCTCAGAGAGCACTTCTCCCAACCATCCAATAACAGTTTGGTGACGAACAATGCCTTTTCCAGCATGATGGAGCGACCTTGCACATAAGGCAAAAGTGAATAACTAAGTGGCTCCGGGAAACAAAACATCGAAATGTTGGTGTCCATGGGCCAGGAAACTCCCCTAGACCTTAATCCCATTTGAGAACTTGTGGTCAATCCTCGCAAGAAGCGGGTGGTTTGGACAAACAAAAAACCCACCAATTCTGACAAACCTCCAACTATTGATTAGGCCAAGACTGGGCTGCCATTCAGTCAGGATGTGGCCCAGAAGTTAATTGACAGCATGGCCATTGCAGAGGTCCTTGAAATAGAAGGGTCAACCAATGGAAATATTAACTCATTGCATAATTTAATGTAATTGCTCAATAAAAGCCTTTGAAACTGATGGAATGCTTGTAATCTATACTTCAGTATACCATAGTAACATTCTGAGAACAATATCTAAAAAAAACACTGAAGCAAGCGAAATCTTCGTGCGTTTGTTTGTTAGCTTCAGCAAAGATACCGATTGGCGGGCTGATGAGTCCGTCGTTGTTGGTTGAAAAAAGCGTCCTGTCCCACTGGTAGGAAATAAAGTCAAGCTCTTGAAAGACTCCACCTCGTCATCTGCTGACTAGGGAGTGGGCTAACGCAGTTGGGAAAAATATATTCATCTATTACTTTGCGCGATTCTGCCTAAACAATATCATGTCATTTCAAAATAAGCGTGAGCTTGGAATGGTAGACGGGGTGCTCATGTGTGATGGTGAATGTAGATGTGAGACAGGGTTGATCATGGTGCATGTGCAGTTTGGCTGGTAGACCAGATGTTGATCTATGGTGATGGTGAATTGTCCTCAGACATTGTTATCAGTCTTCAGATGCCTCTAACTTGCTCGCTAAGCCAAACCAAAGAAATCTACCTGCCTAACCATTTTCTGTACATCTCTGGTGAACAGACATTAACTGGTTATAATAGCATCTGTCAACAGAGCTGTGGGACGGCAGCGACCTTAAGGGAACCTTTCTGACCACATCCCAACTAGTCAAACATGTTAAACGGACCCTTGCCTTAACCTTAAACGATTAGACTTGCAGCCAGAGACATGAGGAGCTATCCGCCCTGCTTTTCTCTGAAGCTGACGCAATCCTGGTTGTTGGGAAACACCCATCACCTATTCTGTTGTTGGGGTCACGTACCGCCCACGAAACACCATTCAAACACAGACTATTTCCCACTCAGACATTGCAATTAATTGAAATCTGGAAATAATTGGATATTTACCGTTTGAGGGTGGACCCCTTGTTGACAGTACATCAAATTACACTAAGCGAAGGGCCACATTAAGGGAAAGCTTGAGGTGGCAAAGTCTCCGCCGGTAGGCTTTCTCTCACGGTTTGCTTTAGGCCGTGGTACACTAGTCCTACCATTAACCAGGATTGAGCTAACAAGTAAGTGTAAAGGTACCCAACAGTGTGGTGTTTTTCTCGTGTGTAACAGCCCAGGTGGTCCTGACTGGTGTGAAAATCTTCCCACACTGATCAACAACCAAAGGCTTCTTCCCTGTGTGTGTTCTCTGGTGTAATACAAGTCCGTTTTGTTTTTGAATTGGTAAAGCTCATTACCTAACAGTCTGAGCAGTGCGACGGCTTCTCTCCTGTGTGTAATTCTCTTGTAGTCCTAGCCAGGGTTTCCTATGACTGATGTGAATATCTTCCACAACTGATCACAACCAAAAGGGCTTCTTCATCCTGTTATGGTATTCTCTTGTGTAAAACCCAGGTGTTTGGACTTGAGTGAAATCTCTTCCGAACACTGATCAACACCAAAAGCTTCTCTCCTTTGTGTATTCTCTTTGTGTAAAAACCAGGGTTGTTTATGATCTGAGTGAATCTCTTCCCAACATGATCACAGCTGGAAAAAGTAGGGCTTCTCTCCTGTGTGTAATTTCTCTGGTCGTGTGTTTAACGTTTTGCTGAAGAGTGAAAACTCTTTCCGACAGTCAAAGCCAGCGGTGAGGTTTCTTCCTGTAAGTCCTCTGCTGTTGTTTCCTTGGGGTGCTTCTGATCTGGAAGAGACTCGTCTCCTCTGTCTCATCAGCATCATGGAGTGTCGGTTAGCTTCCCCAGTATGATAATCCCCTCTTACTGAAGAGAGCGGACGGTTAGGGCTCGTGCCCCCTGTGAAACAAAGACAGACAGTTAGGTGTTTTCCTTCGTCAAATCGAAGTTAGTTCAAGCGCCCAGCTTTCCAAACTATTGTTGATCGTATTTGAGACATTTTGGATGGTTTAAAATCAATGTAACCAATGGGTGGAGTTAGTGGCTTCTAATGAGTCTACATTTTAAGAAGTAGGTATTATGGTAATTTAAGGACATGCTAGGGAGTGGTCCCCAATAAATTTATGTTGAACAGGCATAAACCCACTCCAGTCCCTGTGTTTATCCTGCAGTTCCACCAGCAGCACAGGACACCCTCTTCACGACACCAGCAGTAAGTTACCAGCAGAAGGCACGACCTTGGGGACCACCAGTATGAGGGAGGGGGAGGGGAGGAGGGTTGGAAGGAGAGGATGAGGAGAAGGGGGGGTGGGATAGGTGTTTCCTGTAACTCCCAAAAAGAGGGTAGGTGGAGTGTCAAGTGAGTACACTGAGGCGTTTTAAAACAACACGTAAACACTGGTCTGAGTAGGTTCTTGCATTTTAAAAAAATGGGACGGCCACAACGGGAGTGGAAAACAATGCCCCCTTGCGTGTTTAAGGCTTAATGGACACCAAATAACATTTTTGGTCCAAACTCTGCTTCTTTTCATTCCGGTTCCCGTTGAAACCAGGAAGTTACCACGACACAGAAGATGAAAAATGTGGTTTTCAACGATGGGTTTATGATAGAGTTTTGCAACTTGTAAACGATTACCCATTCCTAAAAAGTGAGTACCACTTTCACAGCATGTTAAAAATAATTACACTAATTTTACCGATTTAACCTTCGACGCACGTTGGTTCTTGAGAGTCCCCAAATTTTTTTTCTTTTAACAGACACTGTAAGTAAAACTAGTAGCCTATATCATATTTTAAGGTGGAATTTTCCTTGAAAGATAACTTGGCCCGTGATTTATTCGCACCATTCATAAGTAGCCTTGTCAGGCTAGTGTCGGTGGAATAAATTTGACAGGAGGTGATTTTAGTACAATAGCTAGCGCTAACGCATACACAGCAGAAAGACATCCGTTTTTCCAAATAATTCTCGGAACAAGTATATTTATCACAACGTTTTTTCTGTCTGACCCCGGCAAACATGAAAAATACGGATACGCGCTGGCAATGATCTCTGTCTGGAGCCCGCAGCCCTCTCTACCTCAAACGCTTTGTTGTACCACATTGAAAAGTGGAAATGTGTAATATATATACCAGTACCAGTCAAAAGTTTTGACACACCTCTCATTCGAAGAGCTTCTTTAATTTTTACTATTTTTTACATTGTAAGAATAGTGATTGATAGACATCATAGACTATGATAATAACCACCGATTGGAAGTCGTGTAGTAACCCCCCCCGCAAAAAAGTGTTAAACAATATCAAAAACATGTGTATATTTTAGAGAATTCTTGCAATAGCCAACCCCTTTGCGCTTGGATGAAAGCTTTGCACACTCTATTGGCATTCTGCCTACAACCAGGCGTCATGAAGGTAGGTCACCTGAATATATTCTTGATTTGTTTACCTTTTTTTTGGTTACTACCTGTATTCTTATTTCTACAATGTAAAATATAAAATAAAACCACCCTTGAATGTGCAGTATGTCCAAACTTTTGACTGGTACTGTATATACACTGCTCAAAAACTAAAATTAAAGGGAACACTTTAAAACACACAATGTAACTCCAAGTCAATCACACTTCTGTGAATGTCCCGATCGTTCAGGGTTTAAGGGTAGACCAAAGCGCAGTGCGTTGCAGGCAAAACATGATATAATTATAGTAAGTGAAACGAAACAAAAGACAGAAACGTGACTAGTACCACTTGTATAACACAACCAACTCGAAACAAGAACCCACAAACACACAATTGAAAAAACAGACAGTTTAAATATTGGCTCCCAATCAGAGACCAACCAGCGAACAGCTGTGACACTCAGTCGTTGCCATCTGATTGGAAGTCACTCAGGCAAACAAAGAATATACAACAACCTAGAACACCCAACAGAAGAAAACAAGAACAGACCACAGGTGAAACGAACACACCTCTGGCTCACATAATACAGAGTCCTGGAGCCAGAGCGTGACAGTACCCCCCCTAAAAAAGCGCGGAAAACTGCGACCGCGCCTCAACAAAACCCAAAACAGGGAGAGGTCTGGCGTGGGCATTACCTCCTCGGAGACGCGGGGCTCAGGCTCCGAGGCTTGTACCACCACCCGTTCCACATATCCCCAACCGTAGCCGACCCCCGTCCGGTCTGCACCCACGCTGGCTGGTAATCTGGACCGGACCCGGATATCGACGGAGCGTATTGCTTCAAAACTCCGTTGTGGAGCAGGCTGGACTGGTACCTGTAATCAGGCAACCGGACTGACGACGCGCACCACCCTGCGACGTTGGCGCGTGATGCGTTTGAGGCAGGAACGGGCCCGGACCTGGCTGATGGATTCGCACACAACTGGCCTGGTGCGTGGAGCAGTAACATGGAACCGGACCGGGCTGACGATTACGCACCCCCTTGACTTGGTGCGAGTAGTCAGGAACGGGCTGGATCGGGCTTGTGCCCCCCGACAGCGCAGCCCGTAGGTTTGGTGGCGAGTGGCAGGAAACAGGCCGGGTCGGTGAGCTGGCAGACGCGCACTGGACGTAGGTGTTGGTGCGATGGCAGGACCACAGGACCGGACCGGATGCTGGCGAGACACAACCGTGGGCTTGGTGCGTGGAGCAGCAGAGGCCCAGGCCGGGCTGGGCTGAGGCGACGCAAACCGTGGGCTTGGTGCTTGAGGCAAGGGACCGGCCCCGGGCTGGGCTGGACGACACCACCACCGTGGGCTTGGTGCGTGGAGCCAGGAACAGGCCGGGCTGTGCTGGAGACGTGCCACACCGTCAGGCCTTGGTGCGGTGGAGTCAGGGATAGGCCGTGCTGGTGCTGTCGACGCACAACCGTTAAGGCTTTGGTGGCTGTGGAGTCAGGAACAGGCCGGACTATGGGCTGGGCGACGTCACACCGTAGGCCTTGTGTGCTTATAGCATGAACAGGCCCGGGCTGGGCTGGCGACGCCGACTCCGTAGGCTTGGTAGCGTGGAGCTAGGAACAGGCCGGGCTGGGCTGACGGACGGCGCAACGCTACTCACTGACTTGGTGGGAGTGGCAAGGAACAGGCCGGGCTGGGCTGACGACGCGCACCATGACATTGGTGGGTTAGTGGCAGGAAAACAGGACGGGCTGGGCTGACGACGCGCACCAACTGAACTTGGTGGGAGTTGGCAGGAACGGGCTCGGAACGTACTGCGGAACACACACGCACTGGCCCTACTTGGAGGATGTCAGGTAAACAGGCCGACCGGACTGGCCAACACACGCCTTAGTACCCTCTCGCCGTGCCCTCTACCAACCTTCCTTCCCCCTGTGGACCCGTGACTCCCCTAAACCTGGCGGCCGTCCTCTGCCATCCTTCTGCCCCACTCCTATTCCCGTTACTCCTGCTGCACCCGCAACTGTCGTGAGCCCCCCCCCTAAATAATGTTCTCGGGGGTTCTCTCCTCCACGTCGGACCAGGCCTCCATCATTCTCAAGCCCAATCTCGCTCTTCTGGTCTCCCAACTCTCGCCTATTCAGCTCCTCAATGGGACTATACCAGTGTTCGAAGCTGCCTACGGAGATCTATGCCAGCGATGGCTCCTGGACACGCTGCTTGTCTGGTGTAGGTGGGTTCTTCTGTCACGATCGTCAGGGTAAGGAGTAGACACCCAAGCCGCATCGTTGCAGGGCAAAACATTACTAAATTTATTAAGTGGAATCGAAACAAAAATCCGGAAACGTGACAGTACACGGTATAACACAACCAACCTCGAAAACAAGAACCAACACAACACAAGTGAAAAAACAGACAGTTTTAAATATGGCTCCCAATCAGAGAGACCACCATGCGAAACAGCGTGACACGCGTTGCCTCTGATTGCGCGTATTCAATCAGGCCAAAACAAAGAAATACAACAACATTTAGAACACCCACCAAGAAAACAGAAACACAGTGAAACGAACACACCCTGGCTCAATATACCAGAGTCCTGGAGCCAGAGTCCGTGACCGTGAAATCAAAAATAGTCCCACTTAGTAACAACACTGATTGATCAATACATTTCACATGCGTTGTGCAAATGGAATAGACAACAGGTGGAAATTATGAGGCAATTAGCAAGACACCCCCAATAAAAAAATCTGGTTTTGCAGGTGTTGACCTACAGACCACTTCTCATGTTCTGGTCACTTTTGAATGCTGGCGGTGCTGTTCAGTCTAGTGGTAGCATGAGACGGAGTCTACAATCATACAAGTGGCCCCCTCAGGTAGTGCAGCTCATCCAGGATGGCAACATCAATGCGAGCTGTGGCAAGAGGTTTGCTGTGTCTGTTCAGCGTAGTGTCCAGAGCATGGAGGCGCTCCCAGGAGACAGGCCCAGTACATCAGGACGACGTGGAGTAGTGAGGCCGTAGGAGGGCACAATCACCAGCAGTCAGGACTGCTTACCTCCAGCGCTTTGGTGCAAAGAGGAGCGTAGGAGGAGGCACTGCCAGAGCCCTGCAAAATAACCTCCAGCAGGCTATCAACATGTGCATGTGTTCTGCTCAAACGGTCGCAGAAGACAGACTCCATGAGGGTGGTATGAGGGCCCGACGTCCACAGGTGGGGGTTGTGCTTACAGCCCACACCGTGCAGGACGTTTGGCATTTGCCAGAGAACACCCAAGAATGGCAAATTCGCACTTGCGACCCTGTGCTCTTCACATGATGAAAGCAGGTCACACTGAGCACGTGTGACCGAACGGGACAGAGTCTGGAGACGCCGTGGAATAACGTTCTGCTTGCCTGCAACATCCTCCAGCCATGACCGGTTTGGAGGTGGGGTCAGTCATGGTGTGGGGTGGCATTTCTTTTGGGGGCCGCACAGCCCTCCATGTGCTTCGCCAGAGGTAGCCTGTACTGCCATTAGGTACCGAGATGAGGATCCTCAGACCCCTTGTGATACCATATGCTGGTGCGGTTGGCCCTGGGTATCCTCCTAAAGCCAAGACAATGCTAGACCTCATGTGGGCTGGAGTGTGTCAGCAGTGTCCTGCAACAGGAGGCATTGATGCTATGGACCTGGCCCGCCCGTTCCCCAGACCTGAATCCAATTGAGCACATCTGGGACATCAGGTCTCGCTTGCTCCATCCACCAACGCCACGTTGCACCACAGACTGTGCCAGGATTTGGCGGATGCTTTAGTCCAGGTCTGGGAGGAGATCCCTCAGTGAGGACCAAATCCGCCACCTCGATCAGGATGCATTGCCCAGGGCGTTGTAGGGATGGTCATACAGGCACGTGGTTGAGCCACACACACTACTGAGCCTCATTTTGACTTGGTTTTAAGGAAATTACATCAAAAGTTGGATTCAGCCTGTAGTGTGGTTTTCCACTTTAAATTTTGAGGGTGTGACTCCAAAATCCAGACCTCCATGGGTTGAATAATTTGTTTCCATTGATAATTTATGTGTGATTTTTGTTGTCGCACATTCAACTATGTATAAGAAATAAAGTATTTTAATAATATTATTTCAATCAGTCAGATCTAGCGATTTGTTATTTTAAGTGTTCCCTTTATTTCTTTGAGCATTGTATATTTTTTTCCACTTTCAAAGAATGCACGACAACACAGACGTTTTTGTGAGGTACGGGCTGCTGGTCTGTATTTTTCATGTGAGGGCGGGTCAGACAGAAAAACGTTTGTGATAAATATACTTGTGCACCTCAGATTAATTTGAAACCGGTGCTTTCTGATGTGTATGTCCGTTAGCCTAGCTATTGTATCTAAAAGCCGCTCTGTCACAAATTATTCATAACCACTACAACTACCAGTGGCTACCTGTATGCCATGGGGCGAATAAATCATGTTGCAGTTATCTTTCCAAGGAAATTAACTTAAATATTATTAGGCTACAGTTTGACTACACTATCTGTCAATAGAAATTAATTGTTGGGGTGCTCAACAAACGTCTAGTTGTCTCATCATAAAGAAAAAGGCGCAACCACAAGAGCGAGCGTTGACTTTCTTCCAGGCCATACCTCTCCCTTCCTCAGTTACAGCAGTATGAACTACCTCTCCCGTCCTAGTTCAGCCAGCCATTACTCCTCCTCTCCTAGACGCAGCGAGCCATAACCTCCATCTTCCTAGTTCAGCAGCCATACCTCTCCTCTCCTATTGTCAAGCAGCCATAACTCTCCAGTCCTACGTTGAGATCAGATAACCATACCTGAAGGCCAAGTCCTAGTTCAGCAGCCATTCACCTCTCCTTATATGGTAGAGTTGTCCTATGTTCAGCAGCCATACCTCTCCCGTTCCTAGTTTCAGCAGCTATTAACTCTCCCGTCCTAGTTCAGTCAGCATACTCTGTCCCGTCCTAGTTCACGAGCGCAACCTCTTCTGTCCTCGAGTTCAGCAGCCATAACAGTCTGGGGGAAAAAAGTGTATTTAGTCAGCACCAATTGTGCAAGTTCTCCCACTTACAAAGAATGAGAGGCCAGTACTTTTCATGCATAGGTACACGTTCAACACTGACAGGTGACAAAATGAGAACTTTTTTTTCCAGAAAAATCACATGTAGGAGTTTAACGATTTATTAGCAAACTATGGTGGAAGAATAAGTATTTGGGGTCAATAACAGGAAAGCATCTTCTCAATACTCTTGTTATATACTGCACCTTTGTTGGCAATGTGGCACACAGGTCAGAACGTTTTTTCTTTAAGTCTTCACAAGGTTTCCACACACAATGTTGCCGTGGTATTTTGGCCCATTCCTCCATGGAGATCTGCAGCATGGCGCGCGAGCAGCGAGTGAGGTTTTGGGGTCTGTCGACTGGGCAACGACGGAATTCAACTGTCCTTTCAAAGATGACTTTCTATGGGGTTGAATCTGGTTAGACTGCGCTGATGGCCACTAAGGACCTTGAGAATTTCTTCTTTACGAAGCCATCATCCTTCGTTGCTCCTCTGAGGGCGGTGTGTTTGGATCATTGTCATGCTGAAAAGATCCAGCCACGTTTCATATTCGCATGCCTTGCTGATTTGTTAAGGAGGTTTTCACTCAAAATCTCACGATACATGGCCCCATTCATCTTGGCCTTTACACGGATCAGTCGTATCCTGGTCCCTTTAAAGAAAAACAGCCCCAAAGCATGATGTTTCCCACCCCCATGCTTCACAGTAGGTATGGTGTTTGGATGCGACTTCAGCATTCTTTGTCAATCCAAACACGACGAGTTTAGTTTTTACCAAAAAGTTATTATTTGGGTTCATGTGACCATAGAAATGAGGGACATTCTCCCAATCCTATTTCTGGATCATCCAAATGCTACTCTACAAACTTCAGAACGGGGCCCTGGACATGTACTGGCTTAAGCAGGGGGGAAACCGTCTGGCACTGCAGGCTTGAGTCCGTGGCGGCGTAGTGCTGTTACTGATGGTAGGCTTTGTTACTTTGGTCCCTGCTTCTCTGCAGGTCATTCACTAGTCCCCCTGTGTGGTTCTGGGATTTTTGCTCACAAGTGTTCTTGTGATCATTCGACCCCATCACGGGGAGATGTTTGCATGGAGCCCCAGATCGAGGGAGATTAGATCAGTGGACTTGTATGTCTTGAACCATTTCCTAATAATTTGCTCCCACAGGTTGATTTTCTTCAGGCCACCAGAGCTGCTTACTCTATTGCAGATTCAGTCCTTCCCAGCCTGGTGCAGGGTCTTACAATTTTGAAGTTCTGGTTGTCCTTTGACAGCTCTGTTTGGTCCTGGGCCATAGTGGCAGTTTGGAGTGTGACTGTTTGAGGGTCGTGACAAGGCTGTGTCTTTTATACTGACAACAAGTTCAAACAGGTGCCATTAATACAGGTAACTATGGAGGACAGGAGTCAGCCTCTTAAAGAAGAAGTTGAACAGGTCCTGTGGAGCCAGAAATATTGCTTGTTTGTATGGTGGACCAAATACTTATTTTCCACCGGTAATTTGCAAAATAATGCAAATTAAAAATCCTACAATGTGATTTTTCTGGGAAACATAAAAAAAATCTCATTTGTGTCTGTCATAGTTGACGTGTAACCTATCAATGAACCATATTAAAGGCCTCTCTTATCTTTTTAATTGGGGAACTTGCACACATGCGTGGCTGACTAATATTGTCCCCCCCCCCCACTTTACCTCTCCTCTCTCTAGTTCAGCAAGCCATACCATCTCCTCTCACTAGTCAGCAGCACATGGATATCTCCTCGTCCTAGTTCAGCAGCCGATACCTCTCCTCTTCCTAGTTCAGCAGCCATACCTCTCATGTCCACGGTGTCAGCTTGCCATACCTGCTCACTTTCCTAGAGTTCAGCAAGCCATACCTCTCTCGTCTCCTAGGTGTCAGGCAGCGGACATACCTATCCTCTCCTAGTTCAGCAGCCATGACCTCTCCTCTCCTAGTTCAGCCAGCCATACCTATCTCTCCGTTAGTTAAGCAGGCCATACCTCCTCCTCTCCTAGTTCGAGCAGCCATACCATCTCCTTCTCAGTAGTTCAGCAGCCCATACCTCTCAGTTTTACATTTCACATGGTCGATTTAGCAGGACTCTCCTATCCACGTAGCGACTTAGAGGTAGTGAGTTGCATAATTGTTTTTTCATTCATACTGGCCACCCCTGGAATGGAACCCACAACTGAGCTACCACTTCCTCTTCCTCTCATGGTTGGGTGTTGCCAGATCATGGCGTGAGCGTATGAGGTGTTAATTAAATAGAGTAGGCTAAATATATATATATAGATTATTATATAATTATATATATATTATACATACATGACATTCGTGGGGAGAACAAGTATTTGATACACTGCCGATTTTGCATGTTTTTTCCTACTTACAAAGAAATGTAGAAGGTCTGTAATTGTTATCATAGGTACACTTCAACTGGTGAGAGATCGGAATCTAAAACAAAAATCCAGAAAATCACCATTGTATGATTTTTAAGTAAATTAATTTGCATTTTATTGGCATGACATAAGTATTTGATACATCCGAAAAGCAGAACTTAATATTTGGTACAGAGAAACCTTTGTTTTGCAGATTACAGAGATTCATATGTTTCCTGTAGGTCTTGACCAGGTTTTGCACACATTACTGCAGCAGGGATTTTGGCCCACTCCCCCATTACAGACCTTCTCGCAGATCCTCAGGGTTTCGGGGGATGTCGCTGGGCAAATACTAGACTTTCAGCTCCCTCCAAAGATTTTCTATTGGGTTCCGGTCTGGAGACTGGCTAGGGCCACTCCAGGACCTTGAGATGGTTCTTACGGAGCCACTCCTTAGTTGCCCTGGCTGTGTGTTTCGGGGTCATTGTCATGCTGGAAGAACCAGCCACGACCCTCCTTCAATGCGCTTACATTGAGGGAAGGAGGTTGTTGGCCAAGATCTCAGCCGATACTAGGGCCCCACTCCATCCTCCCATCACAATACGTTGCAGTCATGCCTGTCCCCCTTTGCAGAACAGCATCCCCAAAGAATGATGTTTCCACCTCCATGCTTCACGGTTGGGATGTGTTTCTTGTGGTTGTACTCAATCCTTATTCTTGCCTCTCCTAAACAGGGCGGAGTTGAGTTTAGACCAAAGAAGCTACTATTTTTGTCTCCTCAGTAATCACATGACCTTCTCACCATTCCTCCTCTTATCATCCAGATCGGTCATTGGCAAACTTCAAATGGGCCTGGACATGAGTATGGCTGAGGGGGCCCCAAAGGGGCGGGGGACGACTTGCGTAGCGCTGCAGGGATTTTAAACCATGACGGGCGTAGTGTTTTACTAATGGTTTTTCTTTGACTACTGTTGTTTCCAGCTCTCTTCAGTTCCATTGACCAGGTCCTGACCGTGTAGTTTCTGGGCTGATCCCTCACCTTCCTCATGATCACTGATGCCCTAAGACCCACGGGTGAGTTCTTGCATGGAGCCCCAGACCGATGGTGATTGACCGACATCTTTGAAATTTCTTCCATTTTTCTAATATTTGCGGCAACAGTTGTTTGCTCTTTCTCATACCAAGCTCTTGCCTATTGTTCCTGTAGCCCATTCCCAGCCTTGTCGCTGGTCTACAATTGTATCCCTGATGTCCTTATTACAGCTCTCTGGTCCTTGGGCCATGTTGAGAGGTTGGAGTCACTGTGTTGATTGAGTGGTTGGACAGGTGTCTTTTATACAGGTATCGAGTTTCAAATCAGGTGGCCAGTTAATAAAGCGTATTTATTTGGATTTGTAACAGAAGGGTCTTCTAAGAAAACACTTAACACATGTCTGTGATGAGGCCGGAATTCTTGACTAGGTTGGTAGGTGATCAAATATTCTTATGTCATGCAGATAAAATTGCACTAATTAATTACTTAAAAATCATACAATGTGATTTTCTGGATTTTTGTTTTAGATCCGTTCTCTCACAGTATGAAGGTGTACCCTATGATAAAATATTACAGACCTCTACATGCTTTGTAAGTCAGAAAAAACCTGCAAAAATCGTGCGAGTGTATATCCAAATACTTGTTCTCGCCCACCTAGTATATATGAAGTGGATCGCGAGAAGCCACGGGCAGTTATCTTACCAAGGAAAATTAACGTCCTAACTATTATTAGGCTATCAGTTTCCTATGGAAAGTTCCTACACCCACTTTAACCATTTTGAACATTTTTGTTGCTTTAAAAAGTGGGATTGAAATACGATTTGATTATAATTTTCCCGAAATTCATCAAACACAAAATAATGTGAAAGTAAAAGACAAAATTCTATCTAATTTGCACAAAACAAATCACCCCCTAAAATACAATAACTAAAATAGTATTATTGTGATTAGAACGACTAACCCTTCCTTCTGTTAATAATGATGTTGTGTATGGTGTATTAAGCCACCCAGACACAAAGATGTTCACAATAATCCCAATAATGTACCACCTGAAATATGAATATTTCAGATCTTGTTTGCAACAAGGCACTAAAGTATAATGCTAAAAAAAATAACAGGGCACAATGAATACCACTTTTTGGGCCTAAATGCAAAGCCTTAAGTTTGGGGGGCAAATCCAACATAACTCACTGCGTGTAACAGTGCCTCCTTATTTTCAAGCATGGTGATGGGCTGCATCATGGTATGTCAGGAATTCTTGAGCATCGTCAAAGACTGGGGAGTTTTTACAGAATTAAAAGTAAACAGGATTTTCTAGAGGAAAGCCTGATCAGTCTGCTTTACACAGACCACTTGGTGAGAGGAACTCACCTTTTCAGCAAGACCATAACCTACCACTAAGGCCACATCTAAATCTGTGGAAGCTAAAAGCTAGCTTGCTTACAGTTTTTTAGCAAGCTGCTAGTAGATTGTAGCCTACAGCCAACTGGTAAGTTCTGCTAGTGGAGTGGCCTACAGCCAACTGGCAAGCTGCCAGTGGAGTAGCCTACAGCCAACTGTTAAGCTGCTAGTGGAGTAGCCCTACAGCCAAGCTGGTATGCTGCATAGTGGAGGTAGCCTACAGCCAACTGGCAAGCTGCTAGTAGAGTAGGCCTACAGCCAACTGGCAAGCTGCCAGTGGAGTAGCCTACAGCAAACTGGTAAGCTGCTAGTGAGGAGTAGCCTACAGCCAACTGGT
Organism: Coregonus suidteri; assembly: GCA_036851935.1. NCBI lineage: Eukaryota > Metazoa > Chordata > Actinopteri > Salmoniformes > Salmonidae > Coregonus > Coregonus suidteri. The sequence goes on along the minus strand of CM072244.1, from coordinate 39,022,119 downwards.
AAGCTGCTAGTGAAGTAGCCTACAGCCAACTGGCAAGCTGCTAGTAGATTACAGCCTACAGTCCACCTGGCAAGCTGCTATTGGAGTAGCCTACAGCCAACTGGCAGCTGCCGGTGGAGTAGCCTACAAGCCAACTGGTAAGCTGCTAGTGGAGTAGCCTACAGCCAACTGGTAAGCCTGCTAGTGTGAGTAGCCTACAGCCAACTGTAAGCTGCTGGTGGAGTAGCCTACAGCCAACTGGTAAGCTGCTAGTGGGTAGCCTACAGCCAACTGGCAAAGCGGCTAGTGGAGTAGTCCCTACAGGCCAACTGGCTAAGCTGCCTAGTTGGAGTAGCCTACAGCCAACTGGCGAAGCTGCTAGTATGGAGTAGCCTACAGCCAGCGCTACGCCAACTGGCAAGCTCAAACCTAGTGGAGTAACCTACAGCCAACTGGCACTTTGAAAACAATGTAAAAATTTAATACAAACCTGAAAACTTGTATTACATGTAGCTATTATTCAAATATGCAATTTCTTTGAAATGAGCTAACATGGTGGTGATGTTCATTCAACAGTGATTATTTTTGCTTCTATCCAAAAAAATGGAGAGTCACTGCTATCCCCCATTGTGAATCTTGCTATTCGGGTTGTCTAGGCACACATGGACCGGTTGAGGGTATCATGTGTACAACAGGTGCATAATTGCTCCAAAAGATCTGAGGTCCTCCCCAAAAGGCATGCCCACACCACATATAAAACCCCAGTGATTCTACTGGATTCAGGCCCTTAACCCCCCACTTTACCCAGACCACGTGCTGTTTCCCTAGGGTCAGGGATGTCAGAGGACTAATTAATATATTATGCTTTACCCAGACCATATTCCACCCCTGCTTTTGTCTTGGCTTGTGTGCTTAGGGTCGTTGTCGCCCTGTTGGAAGGTAACCTTCGCCCCAATCGGAGGTCCTGAGTGCTCTGGAGCAGGTTTTCATCAATGATCTCTTCTGTACTTTGCGGTGTTCATCTTTCCCCACAATCCTGACTAGTCTCCCAGTCCCTGACGCTGAAAAGGATCCCCACAAAGCATTATGCTGCCACCACCATGCTTCACCGAAGGGATGGTGCCAGGTTTTCCTCCAGATGTGGACGCTTGGCATTCAGCCCAAATAGTTTTAATTTTGGTTTCATTAGACCAGAGAAACTTGTTTCTCATGGTCTGAGAGTCATTTAGGTGCCTTTTGGCAAACTCCAAGCAGGCTGTCGTGCCCTTTACTGAGGAGTGGCTTCCGTCTGGCCACTATACCATAAAGGCCTGATTGGTGGAGTGCTGCAGATATGGTTGTCCTTCTGGAAGGTTCTCTCATCTCCACAGAGGAACTCTGCAGCTCTGTCAGAGTGACCATCGGGTTCTTGGTCACCTCCCTGACCAAGGCCCTTCTCCCCCGATTGCTAAGTTTGGCCTGGCAGCCAGCTCTAGGAAGAGTCTTGGTGGTTCCAAACTTTTTCCATTTAAGAATGATGGAGGCCACTGTGTTCATGGGAACCTTCAATGCTGCAGAATTGTTTTGGTACCGTCCCCAGATCTGTGCCTCGACACAATCATAGCAAAGGGTCTGAAAACATATGTTTTCACTTTGTCATTATGGGGTAGTGTGTGGATTGATGATGGAAAAAAATGATTTAATCAATCTATTTTAGACTAACGTAACAAAATCTGGAAAAAAGTCACAAGGGGTCTGAATACTTCCCGAATGCACTGTATACAATAGCTTTCAGCTAGATGAGGCAAACTTGACATTGACTGTGCTCATGTCTAAATTTGAGGAGTACTTTGAAGCAAGCCAGAACATCACATTTGAGAAATACACGTTTTTCTCTCATGATCAGAAACAGGAAGTCAGTTTTGACCAGTACTTGGCTGAGCTTAACACAATGAGCAAAACGTGTGAATTTGAAAAATCTGAAAGACTCACTAGTGAAAGGATAGTCTGAGGCATACTTGATAATGGACTCAATGAGAGATTGCTGCGTGAGCAAGATGTAACTTTGGATAAAGCAGTGAATACAGTACCAGTCAAAAGTTTGGACACACCTACTCATTGAAGGGTTATTTATTTATTTTGAAAATGTTTTAACATTGTACATTTATACACATACTGGTTGAAAAAGACGGTTTAGGTTTATCAAAAGTGGAAAAAAAACATTCACGCGCAGGGCACAATTACGGCAGCATCGGATCAAAGCGGCTTCGGGGAGAAGCCTGCAAAGCACAGAAGGCCAAAGGCAAGGCCGCTGGGCCGACGCTAATCACTAGAGGCCAAGGCCGCCGAGCCCAGCAGCAAAGGCACCTGAGCAACCGTCTTTGCAGCCTGGTGACATAGGAGGTGATGAGGACCCAGCAGGTTTGTCTGGGGAAATACCCAACCCGCCTGGACTGGGGGAGAAAAACTGGCATTTTGTAGCACGTGGTTCAAAGGCAGATGCAGTTTGATGAGTTTATGGTAGGAGAAATGCAAGCACACTTGGACATTTCAAGCACACTTGGACCCCCCCGCTCCAAGCAACGGCAAAGAGTAGTGAGTAGTAATCTGAAAGAATATGTGGTGGAAACAACAATGGGCCAGCTAGAAGAGGACAATGAGAGGGAGTGTAACAGAGTCTGGATGCTGTACTGGGAGAAATGTCAGCAAGACTTATCTTATTAATCTATATATGGCTATGAGAGGGATCTTCCAAGCACATTGTTTTCCGTGGGGAACAAGAGACTGCTGAGGAGGTTCAACACAGCATCAAGGAGGCTAACAACTCTTGAATCTGGGTAAGAACAGGCAGCCTGGCTGGGCTTGGGTTATTTGTTCTTTGGCTAGCTTTTGGAAATGCGTGGCAAACGTCAGAAAATAGGCGTATGTGATTTTCTTTATTGGCCTTGCTGCTAAGTTTACTGCTTGATTTTTGTGATTAGATTGGAAATGTTTGGTTTATTAATATAAATTGGATGTTTTATAATGTAGAAGAGGTGCTTTGCATTACATTGATGAGGGTGAGATGAGCAGACCTTGAACAATGGATGAGTAACGATTTGTAGCTATAGTGTTGCCAGTGTTGCTGATTAAACAACTCGTAGCTATGGAATAGTAATTTCTCTGTTATCACATGTCAGCGTAGGATCGGCACTCTTGTGGGAAGACAGCTTGGTAGCTGCGTCCAAGCTGCAGTGTACCAGATAAGTCGTTGGTAGTGCATTGTACAATTATTGTTTGCTTTCCGCGATTGGAAAATGCAATTGTATTTGCGGAGGTGTTAGCCACTGTAATTTGCAACTGATTGTTGGGTATTGTAATTGCATGTAGCTGTGTAGCGTTGTCATAACTTGCTATTATGATTGTCCATGTTTGTAAAGCGGTGCAGTAGCCTGTTATTTTTTGGTCCCTTTGGCACTGGGGGCCCCCCAAAAAGGAAGACAGCCGTGCGTGGCTGCAAATACATTGTGGTAATTACTATGGTTTTTTTAAAACCCTGTGTTATCACAAGCAAAAAATTTTTCCCCCTTATCTTTCTGATCCCCCTTGCCCATTTTCATCCTCCCCGGGCCCGGGCTACGAAAACCAGCAAACTACACAAATTTTTCCAAAGTCAAGGACCTTAAAGGGCCCAGTGTAAACAGGGAATGGGCCCCAAAAAGACCCTTATAAAATGATTAAATTAATCAAACTCACCTTTTTCTTGTAAAACGTTGTTTTTGGTCGATTGCAGAGTTCAGGCAAGTTAACTAGATGTTTTATCTCTATCTAGGGACCTTTTAGATCAGGGGGTAGGGGGACCGAGATTTTTATATTTAAAAAACATGGCTCTCTGCTAAAGACAAAGGAAAAAGAAAAATGTAACCCACCTTCACTTCCTTCAAATAAAAAAGGACTTCCCCAACTACAAATAAAATCAGAAAGGGCTGCTTACTCTTTTCAAAGTTCATTTCCCCGAATTTTACTTCCCCCTTTTGTTCATATTTTTGGGTTTTCACTCGCACGAGCGTAAGGAAAAAAAGCCAGGTCCCCCTTTCTTTTGCCAATTAATCGATTATGTTTCCTGGGTGCAAAAAATTAAAGCTTTGCTTTAGCTAAATTTGGGTTTTTTGTAGGCCTCTATTTGGGCGTCATTTTTTTTCAGTTAACATTTTAGTCATTTAGCAGACGCCTTACCAAACACTTACCCCGTTGTGAGTGATTTTTTTTTTTTTCTACTGGCCCCCGTGGAATCGCCCCAACCCTGGGGTTGCAAAAGCCGCTCTACCACTGGCTACCGGCCTAACATAAAAAATCATACCGGGCTAAAGCTGCAATTTTATAGCTGCTGGCTGGTGGCAAATGTCATTATGTTCATTAAATTTAAAACTGGGCATTCAAAATTGCAGTTTTAAAAAAATTGTTCAGCATACTATCCGCCCACAATTTATTTTTAAAATAAAATTTCAAATGTCCTTTAGCTGTACCTGAACTCTTAAAAACCCCCCTTGTCTCTCCCCACTTGGATAGAACGCTGTTGTGCGAAAACTATTTAATTAAATACAGAAAAAATTAATTTCATAAACCACCGGTCAAAATTTTTTTAACCCTCTCATTTAGGGTTTTTCAAATTTTTTTCTATGTCTACATTGTAAATAATGTGAAAACATCAAAACTATGAAAACACATATGGAATCGTAAAAAAATTTTTTTGTATTCATTAGGGGTCCCCATTATCTTCCCAGGCAGCATCTCTTCCTGGGTCAAAAAAATTTGGTTTTTCAAATACCACCCTTTGTTTATGACAGCTTTGCACAGCTTGGCATTCCTCAACCGCTTCAGAGGTATCACCTGGAATGCTTTCAAAAAACAGTTTCCCTTTTTAAAATGTTAATTTGTGGAATTTTTTTCCTTTTTGGGCTTTTAAATTTAAAAGTTTTTTAAAGGGTAAGGGGGGTGGTATACAAAAGAGGGGCCTTTTTGGGTTTTTAAAAGGCCCAAAGGTTTAAAATGTTTTTTTGGGGAAAAAAAAAAGGGAAAACGCTCATTAAATGCAAAAAATTTTATCTTTTTGCATCTTTTCGGGTTTTTTTTTGTTGTTACCTTCTCTCATGTTCAAAAAACCTCCCTTAAAATTTAGCTGATCTTTTTCTTTGTCATGGGAAAAACGTAAAAAATCAGCGGGGGGATCAAATATTTTTTTTCCTCACTGTAATTATTCGCCCTTTACCAATCTTTTTAAGCACCTTTGGCAGCGATTACGCCTTTTTGGGGTATATCTACACTTGGCCCCTGTATTTGGGGATTTTCCCCTTTCTTCTCTGCAGATCCCCCTCTTCAGGTTGGATGGGGACGTCGCGCACAACTATTTTCGGTCTCTCCAAGTGTTTGATCGGTTCAAGTCCCGGGGTCGGCTGGGGCCACCAAGGACATTCAGAGACTTGTCCAAAGCCACTCCTGCGTTTTTTGGCTGTGTGCTTAGGGGCTTTTCCTGTTAGAAGTGACTTTTCCCCATTGAGGTGCGACGCCTGGAGCATGTTTTCATCGATCTCTCTGTACTTTTCCAGTTCATCTTTTTTTTCGTCCTGAATAGTCTCCAATCCCTGTCGCTTAAATTTAACCCCCCCCAGCATTGTTGCCACCACCCTGTTCACCGAAGTGTGACAGGGTTTTTTCCAACGTACCCTGGCATTCGGGGAAAAGTTAATCTTGGTTCTCAGACCCGGGAAACTTTTTCTCTGGTTGGAATCTTTTAGGGGGTTTTTTGGGAAACTCCAAACGGGATGTCGTGCTTTTTTCTGAGGAGTTGTTTTTGTCGGGCCCTCTACCATAAAACCTGATTGATCGGTGCTACGGAGATTATTGTCCTTCTGGAAGGTTTTTTCCCCATCTCCACAAGGAACTCTGGGGCCTGTCGAGTGCCATTTGGTTTTTTGTTCACCTCCCAGACCAAGGCCCCTTTTCCCCATTTTTGGTTTTTGGGCCCGGGGGCCGCTCTAGGGCTTTGGGGGTTCCAAAATCTTCCTTATAAGAAGATTTGGCCACTGGGTTTTTTGGGGGGCCTTTACTGCTGCAAAAAGTTTTGGTCACTTTTTCCCCGATCTGGCCCTGAACAATCCCCGTCTAGGAGCTCTAAAGGGCA
>CM072244.1:38949834-39015501 GCA_036851935.1 Coregonus suidteri | reverse complement strand
TACCCCATAAAAAAAGCGAAAACAAAGTTTTAGCCCTTTTGCTATAGACAAAAAATTTGAGCTCAGGTGTCTTTTTCCATTGATCATCCTTTAGATTTTTCAAAAAACTTAGGGAGAACCTGTGGTAAATAAATTTGATTTGGAATGTTTTGGAAAAGACACACCTGTTATAAAGGTCCCACAGTTGACAGGGCATGTCAGGCAAGAACCAAGCCATGGGGTTCAAGGGTTTTGTAGTGGGGTCCGAGACAGGTTTGTGTCGAGGACAGATCGGGGGAAAGGTACCAAAAAAATTCTGCAGCATAAAGGTTTCCCATAAACCGGGGCCTCCATCTTTCTTAAATATAAAAATTTTGGGAACCCCCAAGACCTTCCTAGAGCGGGCAGCCCGCCAAACTGACAATCGGGGAAAGGGCCCCTTTGTCGGGAGGTGACCAAAACCCGATGGTCACTCTGATAGAGCCCCAAGTCCTTGTGGAGGGGGGAAAAACCTTCCAAAAGGAAACCCATCTCTGCAGCACTCCCCCAACGGCCTTTTTGGAGAGTGGGGGACGGAAACCATCCTCATAAAGGGGAGACAGTCCCCTTTGGTTTTTCAAAAGGGATATAAAGGACTCTGCCCTGAGAAACAGATTCTCTGGGGTTTATGAAACCAACATTGAAACTACTAGCCTGAAGCCAAAACTCCCTCGGGAAGAAAACCGGCACCATCCCACGGGAAACTAGTGGTGGCAGTATCTGCTGTGGGGATCTTTTTCAGCGGCAGGGATGGGATAGTCGAACGAGGGAAAGATGAACACCGCAAAGTAAAAGAGATCCCTTTTAAAACCCGTCCAGAGTCTCAGGTCTCCCCACTGGGGGGAAAGGTTCACCTTCCAAAGGACAATGCCCTAAACACAACCAAGACAAAGCAGGGGTGGGGATCGGGGCAAATCTCAATGTTCTTGATGGCCCACCAGGCCCGGACTTTAACCCGTGAATTTTTGGAGAGACCTGACAATAGTGTCGCAACAACCCCCCCAACTGACAGAGCTTGAAAAAAATCCCAAAAACAGGTGTCCAAACTTGTAGGTTTATACCCAAGAAAATTCCGGCTGAATCGCGTCAAAAGGGCTTCAAAAAAGTTGAGTAAAGAGTCTGAAATTGGTATGTAAATTGATTATTTCAATTTTTTTTTTTTTTTTTAATTTTTCAACTTTTAAAAAAACCCTTTTTTGCTTTTTCTTTTGTGAATAATGTTTTTTTTTTACATCCCATTTTAGAATAAAGGGGTAACAAAACAAAGTGAAAAAGTCAAGGGTCTGCAAATTTGAGTGCACTGAGGCCAAAACATTCTCTCCCAAAAACATCGAACAAGGAAGCTTTCAATTAGTTCATCTCCCCCTCTCTACTGGTCTGGTAACTGGAACTTGCTTGAAACGTTTCCAATTGTCGGTTAGATTGCTTTCAACTGCATAGGAGTATGAGGACTTAGCCTATCCATGACAGGAAACACTTGGGGAACAGGTAACAGTTTCAATTTCTCCTTACTTCGGTAGGTTGCTCGGCACGATTCCCAATGCATCCGTTTCTCTCTCTCTGCTGTCACGTTTTTGCTAGCTAGCGGCTTCGACGATCACGTCTATTGACTTGTTGAAGTGTTTGCGTACATTTCAGAGTTTTAGTGCGACTACAATCTTACACATGTTATGTTTGTTCCTTGTTTAATGACAACCCGGGGCGTAGTTTTGAACTTCTTTTAATAAGCAGATACTACAGCTACCAATATCCCCCCCCCCCAAAAAAACTTTTTTTTTGGGGGTGATGCCACGGAAGGCATTCTTCAACTCCCCACACCCTCGCATTGCTGCTGGGGAACATAGTCCTTTAATGTTATTTAAACACACAACAACACACTCTGGTTTCATTATGGTTCGTTTTTCTATGACTGACAAAATGGTTTTTTATAGCAAATAGCTCAAGTTGTTGATAGCAGACATTTGCTTAATATCTATCGTTTCTTTTTGTACTTGTTGCGTAGGCCTACGTAGCATGTTATAATTAGTCTCTGACATCCCTAACCTAGGGAAACAGCACGTGGTCTGGGTAAAGTGGGGGGTAAGCAATCCAGATATCACTGGGGTTTTTGTTGGTGTGACAGTGCTTGGTGGAACTCTGATCTTTTGGAGCAATATCACCTGTTGGTAACATGATACCCTCACCCGTTCCTGTGTGCCTAGACCCCCGAATAGCAATATTGCACAATGGGGGATAGCAGTGACTCCCATTTGGGATAAAGCCAAAAATAATCCTGTTGAACATCACCACTGTTTAGCTCATTTCAAGAAATTGCATTTTGAATAATAGCTACATGTAATAACAAGTTTAAGGTTTGTTTACCTTTACATAGTTTTGGTGCCAGTTTGGCTGTAGGCTACTCCACTTGCAGCTTGCCATTGGTTGGCTGTAGCCACTCACTAGCAGCTTCACCAGTTGGCTTGTAGGCTACTCACTAGCAGCTACCAGTTTGGCTGTAGGCTAACTCCACTAGCACTTTGCAGTTGGTTTGTAGGCTACCCACTAGCAGCTTGCCAGTTGGCTGTAGGCTACTCCACCTAGCCAGCTTGCCAGTTGGCTGTAGGCTACTCCACTAGGCTTACCCTTATGCTGTACCCTACTCAACTATCACCTCTTCCAGTTGTGCTCAATCCTACTGACTAGCAGCTTTGCGCAGTTTGGCTGTAGGCACACTTATCCCAATAGTTTACCACTTGGCTGTAGGCTACTCCACTAGGAGCTCACACTTAGCCTTCAGATAGGCTACTCCAAGCAGCTTGCCCAGTTAGCTGTAGGCTATTCCCACTAGCAAGCTTGCCAGATTGTGCTGTAGGTCTACCTAACCACTGCAGCTTATGCAGTCGTTGGGTCTGTAGTTCTACTCCACCTAGCAAGCTTGCCAGTTTGGCTGTAGGCTCCTCTACTACCCAGTTACCAGTTGGCTGTATTCTAACTCTACTACAGCTTGCCAGTTGGCTGTAGGCTACTCCACTAGCAGCTTGCCAGTTATTGGCTGTAGGCTACTCCACTAGCCCCAGCTTGCCAGTTGGCTGTAGGCTACTCCCTACTAGCAGCCTACTGTAGGCTACTTTTTTTCTTGCAGGTTACTGCAGTGCAGTTGCTTTGCAGGTGTCTGTATTGTAAAGTCCACATGAACACGGTTGGCAGAGTGGTCTTATTGTGGATTATTACGAATTGTCACATGTACAGTTGGTTGCAGATGGTCATTATTAGCAGAATAGTCACATGTACGCTACTTCCACTAGCAGCTACCAGTTGGCTGTAGGCTACTCTACTAGCGAATTTACTGAGTACAGGTTTGCAGGTTCATTCATATGGGGAATTACTGTGAATAGCCCAATGTACAGTGGTTGCAGGTGGGAATATTATTGGGATTATTGCGAAAAGTCACATGTACAGAGGTTGGCAGGTGTCGTATTGTTGATTTTGGGAATAGTCCAAATGTACAGGGTTGCAGGTGGTCATTATTGGAATAGTCACATGTACAGTGTTGCAGGTGGGTCATTATTGGGAATAGTCACATGTACAGGGTTGCAGGGTGGTCATTATTGTGAATAGTCAAACCATGTACAGGGTTGTAGGTTGGTCATTATTGGTGATTAATGCGAATTGTCACATGTTACAGGGTTGCAGGTGTCATTATTCAGGATTATTTGTTGATAGTACATTTTATGGGTTGCAAGGTGGTCTTTTGGATGTATTGTGATTAGTCCCATGTACAGGGTTTGCGCAGGTGGTCATTATTGGATAGTCCTGTAACATGTACGGGTGATGCAGGTGGTCATTATTGGGATAGTCACATGTATAGGGTTGCATGTGATCATTATTGGGAATAGTCACAGTACAGGGTTGCAGGTGGGCATTATTGCGGATAGTCACATGTACAGGGTTGCAGGTGGGGATGAATACAAAAAAATTATAATCAATCTCTTTCAATCCCACTTTTAAGCAACAAATGTGAAAAGTTATAGTGGGTGTAGACTTTCCATAGGCACTGTATAGCCTAATATATTTAGGAAGTTAATTTCCGTTGGGAAGATAACTGCCGGGTTTCTTTTTTTTTTCCCTCCATTCATATAAAGACTGCTGTATTTTTATTGAGAGACCAAACGCTCACCTGATCTGGCATTGCCCAACTAGGAGAGAGAGGTAGGCTGTGAAATAGGAGGAGGAGAGGGAACTGGAACGTGAAGCAGCAAGAAGATGAGCGGTCCGTTGCAGTTTCTCTTGACCTACGTTTTGCCATGTAGGATATAGCTGTCTTTTAAGGAGGCGGGCATCATTTTCAGGCAGAGACAAATGAAATGGATAATTAATATATATGGAGAGGAGAAGAACTCAATTGCTCTTTCCCCATATTGCGCCTTTTGCTTTATTTGGATAATCACATTTTGGGATTTCACCTCGACTCACGTTGGTTGGAGCGTCCCAACTTCTTTCTATTAACAGACACTGTAGTAAACTATGAGCCTATTATATTTAAGTGATTTCATTCTTGGAAAGATAACTGCCTACGTGATTTATTCGCCCATTCATAGGTGCCTTCGTAGGCTAGTGTGTGAATAATTTGACAGAGGTGCTTTTAGTACAATAGCTAGGCTAACGCATACACAGCAGAAAGACACCCCGTTCCAAATAATCTGCGGGACAGTATATTTATCACAACGTTTTCTGTTTGACCGCCCTCAACATGAAAAATACGGACCTTGCTGCAATGATCTCTGTCGGAGCCCCGCTGCCCTCTACCTCCAAACGTCTTTGTTGTACAATTTGAGAGGGAAATAAAATATATACAGTACCAGTCAAAAGTTTGGACACACCTACTCATTCAGGGTTTTTCTTTATTTTTACTATTTTTTACATGTGCTAGAATAATAGTGAAGCCATCAAAAAACTATGAAATAACACATGGAATGATGTAGTAAACCAAGAAAGTGTTAAACAAATGAAAATATATGTGATGTTTGAGATTCTTCAAATAGCCACCCTTTGCCTTGATGACAGCTTTGCCCATCTTTGGCATTCTCGCAATCAGGCTTCATGAGGTAGTCACCTGGAATATATTCTGATTTGTTTAACACTTTGTTGGTTATTTCATAGTTTGGATGTCTTCACTATTATTCTACAATGTAAAGAAAATAGTACAAATAAAATAAAACCTTTTGAGTAGGTGTCCAAACTTTTGACTGGTACTGTATGTTATTACATTTAACACTTTGTTGGTTACAACATTATTCCCATATGTGTTATTTCATAGTTTGGATGTTATTACATTTAGTACACTTTGTCATGCCATAAACATGACCGCCCCCCATTTTTTTCATGTGTTTCTATCACAAACTGTCATAAACATAAAGCTTTCCACGTAGGCAATCAACTATCCAAAGCCACATTGACAATTTTTAAATTAGCACATAAATTACAATTTAATATATTCCAATCCCACTTTGTAACGTACAAAATGTGAAAAAGGTTCAAGGGAGTGAGGCAGCAGACGTTCTAAACGGCAATGTATTATATTAGGTTAACGATTTCAAATAGTCTCTGATGCATATCCTGTAGATCAGATCAAATAGCCTGTAGATCAGTCAGATCAAGGAACGCTGTCTATACTTCCATCCCTTTGGTTATTTGCTGATTCCATCACCAGCAATGCCCAAAAAATTCTTGGAATTCTCACATAGAAAACGCAATGGTGTCTAAAATAAAAAATAAGCTAAATCAATTTGCCCTTTTTCCCCGATAGGCAGAATGTCCTATTGGTCTGAAGTGTAAGATATATGGTTTCTCCCGTGGGAGCCCCGGGTTCATATTGTGCGTGTTACATACAGTTACAATATTTGAAGCGCTGCAAATCTGCGTAGCAAGCAAACAGACAATGTGTATATTTTTAACATGCTGTGAAAGTGGTACTCTCTTTTAGGAATGGGTAATCGTTTACAAGTTGCAAAACTATATCCCCATAAACCCATTGTTCTGGTAACTCCTGTTTGTTCAACAGACCGGAATGAAAAAGCAGAGTTTGGAAAAAATGTATTTTGTGTCCATTAAGTCTTAAACAGCAAGGGGGCATTGTTTCCACTCCGTTGTGGCCGTCCCCCATTTTAAATGCAAGACCTCATCATACCATTGTTGTTGTTGTTTTACCCTTAGTGTGTACTAACTTTTTATACTAAATTGAACTCCACTACCCTCTTTTTTTGGGATTTACAGGAATCACCTATCCCAACCCCCTCCTCCCTTCAACCCTCCTCCCTCCCCCCTCCTCCCCCTCTTGGGGTTCCCAGGTCGTGCCTCTCCTGGTAACTTAAAATGCTGGGTCTGAAGAGGGTGTCATGTGCTACTGGTCGACTGCAGGAAAAACACCGGGACGGAGTGGGTTTATGCTCTTACATACATTTATTTTGGGTCACTCCCTAGATGTCCTTAATTACCATTAAATACAATCTAAACTGTCTGGTCTTTGTTTCACAGGAGACAGCCCATACAAACCGTCGCTCTCCAATATGCTCAGTAGAAGGGGCTTATCATGAGTTGGGAAGCTAACCGACATCATGATACTGACGAGGTAGAGAAGAGTCTCTCTCAGATCATGACAACCACCTCAAGAAACACCAGCAGAGACTTACATGGAAGAAACCTCACCGCTGCTTTGACTGTGGAAAGAGCTAACCACTTCAAAATCGGACTTCTAGTACACCAAGAGAACACCACAGGGAGAGAAGCTTTTGGTTGTGACACAGTGTGGGAAGAGATTCACTCAGTCCAGGAAGTCTGGCTTTACACAAAGAGAATACACACCACAGGACGGAGAAGCCTTACCACTGCTCAGAGACTGTGGAATGAGCTTAACCACTTCAAACGGACCACTTCCTAGTACACCAGAGAGTACACACAGGAGAGAAGCCTTTTGGTTGTCCATCAGTGTGGGGAGAGAAGAGTCTCACTCAGTCAGGAAGCCTGGTTAACACACAAGAGAACACTACACCCACAGGAGAGAAGCCTTACCACTGCTCAGAACTGTGGAATGAGCTTAAACCACTTCGTCAAACGGACTCTAGTACCAGAGAGTACACACAGAGAGAAGCCGTTTGGGTTGTCACACAGGAGAGAACTCCAGTCAGTTTGCATGGTGACTAACACAAGAAGTTACACACAGAGATTCACTGCTCAGACTGTGGAGTTGCTTAACCACTTCAAACGGCTTCTAGTACACCAGAGAACACACACAGGAGAGAAGCCTTTTGGTTGTGATCAGTGTGGGAAGCGTACACTCGGTCAGGCTGGACACAAGAGAACAAACACAAGAGATTCATAGCTGTTCAGTGGAAACCTGGGAAACCTTTACACAAAGAGAATCCACACACAGGAGAGAAGCCTTACAGCTGTGATCATTGTGGGAAGAGATTCACTCAGTCAGGAGCCTGGTTGAACACAAGAGAATACACAACAGGAGAGAGAAACCTTACCCACTGCTCAGACTGTGGGAATGAGCTTAACCACTTCAAAAGGACTTCTACAACATCAAGAGAACACACACAGGAGGTAGAAACCTTATAGCTGTGATCAATGTGGGAAGATTTTCACTCAGTCAGGGCACCTGGCTAGACACAAGAGAAAACACCACACTGTTTGGGTAACCTTTCCACTTTTGTTAGCTCAGTCCAGTTAATGGTAGACTAGTGTACTATACACCGGTTGAGAAGCCCTACAGGGTGAGTTTTTGCCACCTCAAGGTTTCTTAATGTTGGCCTTCCTTAGTGTAATTTGATGTACTGTCAACAAGGGGGTCCCACCCTCTGATAACTTTAACTAACTATCCATTATTTCCGCGATTTGTATTAATTGCAATGTGAGTGAATAGTCTGTGTTTGAATAGTGTGGGCGTACGTACCCCCAACAACAGAATGGTGTGGGTGTTTCCCAACAACAGTGATTGGTCAGCTCAGAGAAAGCAGGGCGGGTAGGTAGCTCCTCCCCTCTCTCTGGAAGTCTAATTATCGTTAGGGTTAAGGCAAGGGTCCGTTTACACATGCGACTAGTTGGATGTGGTCAGAAAAGTCTTATAAGTTGCTGCCATCCCACAGTCTGTTGACAGATGCTACGATACCAGTTAAGTCTGTTCACCAGAGATTACAGAAATGTTGGCAGGTAGATTTATTTGGTTTTCTAGCGAGGAAGCTAGAGGGATCTGAAGACTGATAACAATGTCTGGGGCCTGAGGACAATTCACCATCACCATGATCAACCCTGTCTACCATCCAAATCACCATCACCATGATCAACCCCGTCTACCATCCAGCTCACCTTATTTTGAAATGACATGATATCGTTTGGCAGAATGAACACACGTGTAAGTGAATATTTTTCCAAACTGCGTTACCCACATCCGTCAGCAGATGACGATGTGAGTTTTTCAAGAGCTGTTTCCTCCAGTGGACAGGACTAATTCATCCCTGTACCTTTTGCAGAATATCAGTCTGTCCCTGATGTTTTTTTCCTGGAGAGTAGTGGCTTCCTCGCTGCCCTTCTTGACACCAGGCCATCCTGCAAAAGTCTTCGCCTCACTGTGTTTGCAGATACACTCACACCTGCCTGCTTCATTCCTGAGCAAGCTCTGCACTGGTGGTGCCCCGATCCTACAGCTGAATCAACTTTAGGAGACGGTCCTGGCGCTTGCTGGATTTTTCTTAGGCGCCCTGAAGCCTTCACAACAATTGAACCTCTCTCCTTGAATGTTCTTGATGATCCGATAAATGGTTGATTTTTAGGTGCAATCTTACTAGCAGCAATATCCTTGCCTGTGAATAGCCCTTTTTGTGAAGGAATGATGACGGCATGTGTTTCCCTTTCAGGTAACCATGGTTAACAGAGGAAGAACAATGATTTTCAAGCACTACCCTCCTTTTTAAATCTTCCAGTCTGTTATTCTAACTCAATCAGCATGACAGGGTGATCTCCAGTCTTGTCCTCATCAACACTCTCACCTCTGTTAATGAGAGAATCACTGACATGATGTCAGCTGGTCCCTTTTGTGGCAGGGCTGAAATGTAGTGGAAATGTTTTTTGGGGGATTTAAGTTCATTTTCATGGCAAAATGCAATGATTGCAATCATCTGATCACTCTTCATAACAAGTCTGGAGTATATGCAAATTGCCATCATAAAAAACTGAGGCAGCAGACTTTGTGAAAATGTACATTACACTTTGGATGGTGTTATCAATATACCTAGCCTCTACAAAGATAGAGACATCCTTCTTAACTCAGTTTGCCGGAGAGGAAGGAAACCATTCAGGGATTTTCACAATGAGCTAATGCTGACTTTAAACAGTTACAGAGTTTAATGGCTGTGATAGGAGAAAAAACTGAGAAATGGATCAACAACATTGTAGTTACTCCACAATACTAACCTAAATGACAGAGTGAAAAGAAGGAAGCCTGTACATAATAAAAATATTCCAAAACATGCATCCTGTTTGCAACAAGGACTAAAGTAATATGCAAAAAAATGTGGCAAAGCAATTAACTTTTTGTCCCTGAATACAAAGTGTTATGTAGGGGCAAATCAATCGAACACATTACTGACTACCACTTTTGTTTCAAATGTTCAAGCTTAGTGGTGGCTGCATCATGTTATGGGTATGCTTGTAATCATTAAGGACTGGGAGTTTTTCAGGATAAAAATAAATGGAATGGTGCTAAGCACAGGCAAAAAATCCTAGAGGAGAAAACCTGGTTCAGTCTGCTTCCACCAGACACTGGGAAAATGCATTCACCTTTCAGCACGACAATAACCTAAAACACAAGGCCAAAATCTACGCTGGAGTTTGCTTACCAAGAAAGATATGAATGTTCCTTAGTGGCCGAGTTACAATTTTGACTTAAATCTACTTGAAAAAATCTATGGCAAGACCTGAAATGGTTGTCTAGCAGCAGTGGAGGCCTCCTCTGAGTAGGAAAGGGATGAGAAACCATCCTCTTCAGTGGATTTTCATTTAAAAATGGTAAAAACATTGAAAAAGTCATCCTTTATAGATAAAACTATACTAAATATATTCACCTGTCACCAAATAATTTATTAAAACACACCTGTTTTGCAATGAAGGTCTACAGTAGCCTCAACAGCACTCTGTACGATATACAAGCAGCAGTTCTCAAACACAAAAAAAAACCCCGAGGATGCTGTTAGCTAGCTGGCTAGTTCTAGTCCATCACCGCTGCTCCAACAGAGGGATGCTATGTTAGCTAGCTGGCTAGTTTAGTTACTCAAACATGCTGCTCCAACAGTGAGAGTGATGCAATGTTCAGCTTCTCCAGCTGGCTAGTTTCTAGTTACTCAAACACCCTGCTCCAACAGAGGGATGCTATGTTAGCTAAGACTGGCTAGTTTAGTTACTCAAACACCCGGCTCCAACAGAGTGATGCTATGTTAGCTATCTGGCTAGTTTAGTTACTCAACACCCTGCTCAAACAGAGGGATGCTATGTTAGCTAGCTGGCTAGTTTTTAGTTACTCAAACACCCTGCTCCAACAGAGGGATGCTATGTTAGCTAGCTGGCTAGTTTATTTACTCAAACACCCGGCTCAAACATATAAACATATCTGAATTTGACCATTAGAAAAACTTGTTTTTGCAACTGTTGGACAAATTATTACACCCTAGATAAGCTATTTGCAGGCTCAAGAGTTGTGCAAGGCGGTATTGAGTCACTAGTCCGTATTTCACCTACGTTGTAAACTTCATTCATAGACTAGGTTTGTAGCAAACCTCATGATGGGTATTGGGAAATGTTGCGTATCATGTAGTACCCTAAACCTATCGATGTAGCATTGAACTGGGTGAATGGAATACTGAATGACAGTCATTCAACATGCGTATAGAAATAAGGCCATGCTCATTAAAAAATAAATAATGGTCCTCCCTCATCTTAAACGGCATTTACAGCCACTGTTGTCTAGCAACTGATCAACAACCAATTTGACGGAGCGTGAAGAAGTGTAAAATAATAATGGGGAACTTGTGGTTTTTTGTTTTTGGGCACAATTCCAGGTTTTAGAAAGTTCTTAGAGACTTACCCAGAAAGACGTCAACTGTAAACACGCTTATAAAAGGTTGTTCTAATAAAGTATTGACTCAGGGTGTGAATATGTCACACTTACCGGTCAACATATTTAGAACACCTAAATCATTTTAAGGGTTTCTTTAATTTGACTATTTGACTATTTTCCTACATTGTATGACTAAGTAGTGAAGGTACATACAACATCACAATGATGAAATGAACACATATGGAATCATGTAGTACCCAAAAAAAGTGTAAACAAATCACACCAGAACACAAACACCACCATACGAAAAAAAACCCAAAAAAAAAAAAAAACAAAAAAAACCAAAACAAAAAAAAAAAGACAAAAAAAAAAAAAAACACACAAAAAACAACCAAAAAAAAACAAACAGAACAACAAACACAACAAAAACAAACCAAAACAACAAAAAAACCAAACAAAAAAACAAAAAAAACCAAAACACACCAAACAAAAAAAACAACACGAAAAAAAACAACAACCAAAAAAAAGAAAAAAACAACAAAAAACAAAGCAAAACAAAAGAAAAAACAATCAAAAAACAAAAAAAAACCTAAAAAACAAAAAAAAAAACAAAAAAAAAAAATAAGAAAAAAAAGAACAACAAAAAAAACAAAAAAAAAAAAAAAAACTCCCCAAAAGAAACACCAAAAAAAAAAAAAAAAAAAAAAAAAACCACCCCCAAAAACAAGAAAAAAAAACAAAAACGAAACAAACACGCAAAAAAACCACCACACCAAAAATAAAAAAAAAAAAGGAAAAAAAAAAAAAAACGAAAAACAAAAAAAACACCCAACAAAACAAAAAACAAACCAACAAAAAAAAAATCACAAAAAAACCCCAAAAAACCAAAACAAAAAAAAAAAACACACAACAAAAAAACACCAGAAAACAACAAAAAAAAAAAAAAAAAAAAAACAAAAACAAAACACATAAAAACAAAAAAAAAAACAAAGCAAAACACAAAAAACAACAAACACAAAAAAAAAAAAACCTACCAACAAAACAAAAAACCAAAAAAAAAAAAAAAACAACAACAACACAAAAAAAACAACAAAAAAACAAAAAACAAAAAAAAAAACAACAAAACCCCCCACAAACACAAAAAAAATAAAAACAAGAAAAAACCAACAAAACAAAAACCCAAAAAAAGACAAAAAAAAAAAACACAACAAAAAAAACAAAAAAACACCAAAAAGCAAAAAACACAAAAAACCAAAACCACAAAAAAAACAAAAACCCAAAAAAACACAAAAAAGAAAGGAAACAACAAAAAAAAAAAAACCTAAACCCAAACCCCAAACAAAAAAAAAAAACCTTAATAAAAAACAAAAAAAAAAACAAAAAAAAACCAAAAACAAAAAAAAAGAAAACCCCCCGAAACAAAAAAACAAAAACAAAAAACCCCACAAAAAAAAAAACCAAAAAACCAACAACAAAAAAACAACTTGCAAACAAACAAAAAAACAACAAACAAAAAGGCAACCGCACAAAAAAAAAAAACACAAACAATTCGCACAAAAACAAAAAAACAGACAAAAAGCAAAACAAACAAAAAAACCAAAAAACACAACAAAAAAAAAAAGACAAACAAAAAAGCAAAACAAAACAAAAAACCAAAAAAACAAAAAAAAAAAACCACAAAAAAAAAACACAAAAAAACAACAACAAAAAACAAACAAAACAAAACACAAAAACACCCCCAAAAACCCACCACCTTAACACGTCAAAAAAAAAAACAAAAACAAAAAAAAAACAAACCCAAAGCAAAAACAAACCTAACACAACAACCCCAAACACAACAAAAAGACAACCAACAAAAAAAAAACCAAAACAACAAAAAAAAAAAAAAAAACAAACCACAAACAAAACCCAAGAAAAAAACAACACAAAAACAAAACACCAACAAAAACAAACCAAAAACAACCAAAAAACACACAAAAAAAAACAAAACAAACAAACAAAAAAAAAAACAAAAACCGAAACAAAAAAAAGAACAAAAAAAAACAAAAAAAACCCAACAACAAAAAAAACAAAACACAGAAAAAAACCACAAAAAAACACAACAAAAAACAATAACAAAACAAACACCCAAATAAACACCAAAAAAATAAAAAGAAAACTAAACAAACAAGGGCAAAAAACACGAAAGACAAAAAAAAAAACAACCAAAGAAACAAAAAACAAAAACTGAACACCACAAACTCCCCAACAAAAACAAACCAAAAACACAAAACCAGACAACACAGACAAACAAACAAAAAAACATAATGAAACCCCAAACACCAAAAATTGAAACACCAATGTGAAAAAACAAAAAAAAAACCAACAAAAAACACAAAATGAAAACACCCAAACTACAGAAAACAACTAACAAACCAAAAATATAACAAAACCAAAACAAAAAAAACCTACCACCCCCCAACAACAAAAAAACAACAAACAAAAAACACAAAACCAAACCAACAATACAATACCACAAAAAAAACAAAACAAAAGAAGGGGAAAAACCAAAAAAACAAAAACAACATCAAAAAAAAACAAAACAACAACAACAAAAACCGGCAAACAAAACAAAATAAAAAACTTAACCACACAGCAAACCAACCAACAAAAACAACAAAACAGCAGAAACAAAAACAACACAAAAACACAAACTCCATACAAACCACAAGACCCAAAACAACCAAAAATCAGAAACACTAAACGTAACACAAACACAAAACCCATAACCAACCAAATACAATAAATTTCACAACCATCCACACCAATTACAAAATATAAAACCCCCCAACGCAACAACCACACCACCCACCCAAAAAAAAAACCCACAAAAACCGAAAAAAACAAAAAAAAAAAACCCGAAACCAACATACCAACAGCAACAACAACAACACAAACCACCCCAACCACACAACAACTACATAACTTACAGAAAAAACCGAACAGAACACGACAAACTAAACTCACACAAACACTCCAAACCAAAACACACCAACGCAAACCCCAAAACACACACAACACACCAACCACAAAAACTACACAAAACAAAAACAAAAAACACCAAGAACCCAAACAAAACTAACCAAACAAAAAATACACAAAACAAACAACACAAACACACGCACAAACAAAAACAAACCACCAAACAAATCACAACCCCAACACAAACCACCAACAACAGAAAACAATAAACAAAAATGACAACACAAAACAAAAACCAAACAAACAACCCAATAAAAAAAAAAAACCATCCAAAAAACAAAAAACCAAAAAAAAACCAAACAAAAAACAAACAAAAACACAAAACAACACCACGAAAACAAACCACAACCCTTCTAACCACATAAACCAACAACGAGCAAAAATCAAAATAACAAAAAGCACCAAACAATTAAATCAATAATAAAAATTAAACAAACATATATTAACAACGCAACACAAAAAAAATAAAAAAAAAATACAAACAAACAACGATTAAACCAATCACCAATTAAAAATAAAAAAACAAACACACTGCAGCACAACAAAAAAACCAAATCAGGTCAAACCAATAAAAACACACCAAAAAAGAAAAAAACAAACAATAAAAAAAACAATCTGAGAATTAACAAGAAACAACTTGTCCAACAAATAAAAACAGAACAAACCAAAACCCAAGCACAAAAACAACAAACAAAAAAGCACAAAAACACCCAAAACAAAGCAAAACAGAACCAAACCCAATAGCCAAACAAAATAGAAACCTACACGAGAAAACAAAAACTCCGTCCAAAAAAAAACAAAAAAAAAAAAATCTCAAATATAAAACATATTTTGATTTGTTTTAACACTTTTTTGGTTACTACATGATTCCATATGTGTTATTTCATAGTTTTGATGTCTTCACTATTAGTCTACAATGTAGAAAATAGTCAAATTAAAGAAAAACCCTTAAATGATTAGGTGTTCTAAATATGTTGACCGGTAGTGTACATATTCACACCCGAGTCAATACTTTATAGAAGCACCTTTTAGAAGCGGTTACAGTTGAGTCTTTCTGGGTAAGTCTCTAAGAGCTTTCTAAACCTGGATTGTGCAACATTTCCCCATTATTATTTTACAACTTCTTCACGCTCCGTCAAATTGGTTGTTGATCATTGCTAGACAACAGTGGCTGTAAATGCCGTTTAAGATGAGGGAGGACCATTATTTATTTTTTAATGAGCATGGCCTTATTTCTATTACAGCATGTTGAATGACTGTCATTCATATTCCATTCACCCAGTTCAATGTAACATCGATAGGTTTAGGGTACTACATGATACTCAACATTTCCCAATACCCATCATGAGGTTGCTACAACCTAGTCTATGAATGAAAGTTTACAACGTAGGTGACATACGGACAGTGACTCAATACCGCCTTGCACACTCTTGCCTGCAAATAGCTTATCTAGGGTGTAATAATTTGTCCAACAGTTGCAAACAAGAGTTTCTAATGGTCAAATTCAGATATGTTTATATGTTTGAGCCGGGTGTTTGAGTAAATAAACTAGCCAGCTAGCTAACATAGCATCCCTCTGTTGGAGCAGGGTGTTTGAGTAACTAAACTAGCCAGCTAGCTAACATAGCATCCCTCTGTTGGAGCAGGGTGTTTGAGTAACTAAACTAGCCAGCTAGCTAACATTGCATCCCTCTGTTTGAGCCGGGTGTTTGAGTAACTAAACTAGCCAGTTAGCTAACATAGCATCCCTCTGTTGGAGCAGGGTGTTTGAGTAACTAAACTAGCCAGCTAGCTAACATTGCATCACTCTGTTGGAGCAGCATGTTTGAGTAACTAAACTAGCCAGCTAGCTAACATAGCATCCCTCTGTTGGAGCAGCGTGTTTGAGTAACTAAACTAGCCAGCTAGCTTGATGGGATTTGTGCTATCGTACAGAGTGCTGTTAAGGCTACTGTAGACCTTCATTGCAAAACAGTGTGTTTTAATAAATTATTTGGTGACAGGTGAATATATTTAGTATAGTTTTATCTATAAAGGATGACTTTTTCAATGTTTTACCATTTTTATGAAATTCACTGAAGAGGATGGTTCTCATCCCTTTCCTACTCAGAGGAGCCTCCACTGCTAGACAACCATTTTCAGGTCTTGCCATAGATTTTCAAGTAGATTTAAGTCAAAATTGTAACTCGGCCACTAAGGAACATTCATTATCTTCTTGGTAAGCAACTCCAGCGTAGATTTGGCCTTGTGTTTTAGGTTATTGTCGTGCTGAAAGGTGAATGCATTTCCCAGTGTCTGGTGGAAGCAGACTGAACCAGGTTTTCCTCTAGGATTTTGCCTGTGCTTAGCACCATTCCATTTATTTTTATCCTGAAAAACTCCCCAGTCCTTAATGATTACAAGCATACCCATAACATGATGCAGCCACCACTAAGCTTGAACATTTGAAAAGTGGTAGTCAGTAATGTGTTCGATTGGATTTGCCCCTAACATAACACTTTGTATTCAGGACAAAAAAGTTAATTGCTTTGCCACATTTTTTTGCATTATTACTTTAGTTCCTTGTTGCAAACAGGATGCATGTTTTGGAATATTTTTATTATGTACAGGCTTCCTTCTTTTCACTCTGTCATTTAGGTTAGTATTGTGGAGTAACTACAATGTTGTTGATCCATTCTCAGTTTTCTCCTATCACAGCCATTAAACTCTGTAACTGTTTAAAAGTCAGCATTAGCCTCATTGTGAAATCCCTGAATGGTTTCCTTCCTCTCCGGCAACTGAGTTAGGAAGGATGTCTATCTTTGTAGAGGCTAGGTATATTGATACACCATCCAAAGTGTAATGTACATTTTCACAAAGTCTGCTGCCTCAGTTTTTATGATGGCAATTTGCATATACTCCAGACTGTTATGAAGAGTGATCAGATGATTTGCAATTCATTGCATTTTGCCATGAAAATGAACTTAATCCCCAAAAAACATTTCCACTACATTTCAGCCCTGCCACAAAAGGACCAGCTGACATCATGTCAGTGATTCTCTCATTAACAGAGGTGAGAGTGTTGATGAGGACAAGACTGGAGATCACCCTGTCATGCTGATTGAGTTAGAATAACAGACTGGAAGATTTAAAAAGGAGGGTAGTGCTTGAAATCATTGTTCTTCCTCTGTTAACCATGGTTACCTGAAAGGAAACACATGCCGTCATCATTCCTTCACAAAAAGGGCTTCACAGGCAAGGATATTGCTGCTAGTAAGATTGCACCTAAATCAACCATTTATCGGATCATCAAGAACTTCAAGGAGAGAGGTTCAATTGTTGTGAAGGCTTCAGGGCGCCTAAGAAAATCCAGCAAGCGCCAGGACCGTCTCCTAAAGTTGATTCAGCTGTAGGATCGGGGCACCACCAGTGCAGAGCTTGCTCAGGAATGGAAGCAGGCAGGTGTGAGTGTATCTGCAAACACAGTGAGGCGAAGACTTTTGCAGGATGGCCTGGTGTCAAGAAGGGCAGCGAGGAAGCCACTACTCTCCAGGAAAAACATCAGGGACAGACTGATATTCTGCAAAAGGTACAGGGATTGAATTGCGTCCTGTCCACTGGAGGAAACAGCTCTTGAAAAACTCACATCGTCATCTGCTGACTGGAGTGGGTAACGCAGTTTGGAAAAATATTCACTACACTGTGTTCATTCTGCCAAACGATATCATGTCATTTCAAAATAAGGTGAGCTGGATGGTAGACGGGGTTGATCATGGTGATGGTGATTTGGATGGTAGACAGGGTTGATCATGGTGATGGTGAATTGTCCTCAGACATTGTTATCAGTCTTCAGATCCCTCTAGCTTCCTCGCTAAGAAAACCAAATAAATCTACCTGCCAACATTTCTGTAATCTCTGGTGAACAGACTTAACTGGTATCGTAGCATCTGTCAACAGACTGTGGGATGGCAGCAACTTAAGGGACTTTTCTGACCACATCCCAACTAGTCAGCATGTTAAACGGACCCTTGCCTTAACCCTAACGATAGACTTCCAGAGAGAGGGGGAGGAGCTACCGCCCTGCTTTCTCTGAGCTGACCAATCCTGTTGTTGGGAAACACCCACACCATTCTGTTGTTGGGGTACGTACGCCCACACTATTCAAACACAGACTATTTCACTCACATTGCAATTAATACAAATCGGGAAATAATGGATAGTTAGTTAAAGTTATCAGAGGGTGGACCCCTTGTTGACAGTACATCAAATTACACTAAGGAAGGCCACATTAAGAAACCTTGAGGTGGCAAAACTCACCCTGTAGGGCTTCTCACCGGTGTATGTACACTAGTCTACCATTAACTGGACTGAGCTAACAAAAGTGGAAAGGTTACCCAACAGTGTGGTGTTTTCTCTTGTGTCTAGCCAGGTGCCCTGACTGAGTGAAAATCTTCCCACATTGATCACAGCTATAAGGTTTCTCTCCTGTGTGTGTTCTCTTGTGTTGTAGAAGTCCTTTTGAAGTGGTTAAGCTCATTCCACAGTCTGAGCAGTGGTAAGGTTTCTCTCCTGTTGTGTATTCTCTTGTGTGTTCAACCAGGCTTCCTGACTGAGTGAATCTCTTCCCACAATGATCACAGCTGTAAGGCTTCTCTCTCTGTGTGTTCTCTTGTGTGTGTGGATTCTCTTGTGTAAAGCCAGGTTTCCTGAATGAGTGAATCTCTTCCACATTGATCACAGCTATAAGGTGTCTCTCCTGTGTGTGTTCTCTTGTGTCCAGCCAGGTGTCCTGACCGAGTGAATCTCTTCCCACACTGATCACAACCAAAAGGCTTCTCTCCTGTGTGTGTTCTCTGGTGTACTAGAAGTCCGTTTGAAGTGGTTAAGCTCATTCCACAGTCTGAGCAGTGGTAAGGCTTCTCTCCTGTGTGTATTCTCTTGTGTTCAACCAGGCTTCCTGACTGAGTGAATCTCTTCCCACACTGATGACAACCAAAAGGCTTCTCTCCTGTGTGTACTCTCTGGTGTACTAGAAGTCCGTTTGAAGTGGTTAAGCTCATTCCACAGTCTGAGCAGTGGTAAGGCTTCTCTCCTGTGTGTATTCTCTCTTGTGTAAAGCCAGACTTCCTGACTGAGTGAATCTCTTCCCACACTGGGTCACAACCAAAAGGCTTCTCTCCTGTGTGTGTTCTCTGGTGTACTAGAAGTCCGTTTGAAGTGGTTAAGCTCTTTCCACAGTCAAAGCAGCGGTGAGGTTTCTTCCATGTAAGTCTCTGCTGGTGTTTCTTGAGGTGTTCTGATCTGGAGAGACTCTTCTCTACCTCGTCAGTATCATGATGTCGGTTAGCTTCCCCAGATGATAAGCCCCTTCTACTGAGAGAGCGACGGTTAGGGCTGTCTCCTGTGAAACAAAGACAGACAGTTTAGTTAGTATTTAATGGTAATTAAGGACATCTAGGGAGTGACCCAAAATAAATGTATGTAAGAGCATAAACCCACTCCGTCCCGGTGTTTTCCTGCAGTCGACCAGTAGCACAGACACCCTCTTCAGACCCAGCATTAAGTTACCAGGAGAGGCACGACCTGGGGACCCCAAGAGGGGAGGGGGGGAGGAGGGTTGGAGGAGGGGAGGAGGGGGGTGGGATAGGTGATTCCTGTAAATCCCAAAAAGAGGGTAGTGGAGTTCAATTTAGTATAAAAAGTTAGTACACTAAGGGTAAAACAACACAACAATGGTATGATGAGGTCTTGCATTAAAATGGGGACGGCCACAACGGAGTGGAAACAATGCCCCTTGCTGTTTAAGACTTATGGACACCAAATACATTTTTTCCAAACTCTGCTTTTTCATTCCGGTCTGTTGAACAACAGGAGTTACCAACAATGGGTTTATGATATAGTTTGCAACTTGTAAACGATTACCCATTCCTAAAAGAGAGTACCACTTTCACAGCATGTTAAAAATAATACACATTGTCTGTTTGCTTGCTACGCAGATTTGCAGCGCTCAAATATTGTAACTGTATGTAACACGCACAATATGAACCCGGGGCTCCCACGGGAGAAACCAATATCTTACACTTCAGACCAATAGGACATTCCCTATCGGGAAAAAGGGCAAATTGATTTAGCTTATTTTTATTTTAGACACCAATTGCGTTTCTATGTGAGAATTCCAAGAATTTTTTTGGGCATTGCTGGTGATGGAATCAGCAAATAACCAAAGGGATGGAAGTATAGACAGCGTTCCTTGATCTGATCTACAGGCTATTTGATCTGATCTACAGGATATGCATCAGAGACTATTTTGAAATCTTAACCTAATATAATACATTGCCTTTAGAACGTCTGCACTCCCTTGAACCTTTTTCACATTTTGTTACGTTACAAAGTGGGATTGAAATATATTAAATTGTAATTTATGTGCTAATTTAAAATTGTCAATGTGGCTTTGGATAGTTGATGCTACGTTGGAAAGCTTTATGTTTATGACAGTTTGTGATAGAACACATGAAAAAAAGGGCGGGTGTCATGTTTTGGCTGACAAATGTACTAAAATGTAATAACATCCAAACTATGAAATAACACATATGGAATAATGTTGTAACCAACAAAGTGTTAAATGTAATAACATACAGTACCAGTCAAAAGTTTGGACACCTACTCAAAAGGTTTTATTTTATTTATTTTCTACTATTTTAGACAATTGTAGAATAATAGTGAAGACATCCAAACTATGAAATAACCAACAAAGTGTTAAACAAATCAGAATATATTCCAGGTGACTACCTCATGAAGCTGATTGCGAGAATGCCAAGACTGGGCAAAGCTGTCATCAAGGCAAAGGGTGGCTATTTGAAGAATCTCAAACATCACATATATTTTCATTTGTTTAACACTTTCTTGGTTACTACATCATTCCATGTGTTATTTCATAGTTTTGATGGCTTCACTATTATTCTACAATGTAAAAAATAGTAAAAATAAAGAAAAACCCTTGAATGAGTAGGTGTGTCCAAACTTTTGACTGGTACTGTATATATTTATTTCCACTTTCAAATTGTACAACAAAGACGTTTGGAGGTAGAGGGCAGCGGGCTCCGACAGAGATCATTGCAGCAAGGTCCGTATTTTTCATGTTGAGGGCGGTCAAACAGAAAACGTTGTGATAAATATACTTGTCCCGCAGATTATTTGGAAACGGTGTCTTTCTGCTGTGTATGCGTTAGCCTAGCTATTGTACTAAAAGCACCTCTGTCAAATTATTCACACACTAGCCTACCAGGCTACCTATGAATGGGCGAATAAATCACGTGGCAGTTATCTTTCCAAGGAAATTCACTTAAATATAATTAGGCTATAGTTTACTACAGTGTCTGTTAATAGAAAGAAGTTGGGGACGCTCAACCAACGTGAGTCGAGGTGAAATCCCAAAATGTGATTATCAAAATAAAGCAAAAGGCGCAATATGGGGAACGAGCGTTGAGTCTTCTCCTTCTCAATATATATTAATTATCCATTCATTTGTCTCTGCCTGAAAATATTCCCGCTCCTAAAAGACAGGCTATATCCTACATGCAAAACGTAGGTCAAGAGAAACTGCAACGGACCGCTCATCTTTCTTGCTGCTTCAAGTTCCAGTTCAGAGTCCTCTCCTCTCCTAGTTGGGCGTGCCAGATCAGGTGAGCGTTTGGTCTCAATTAAATACAGCAGTCTTTATATGAATGGACGGAGAAGCACGGCAGTTATCTTCCCAAGGAAATTAACTTCCTAAATATTATTAGGCTATACAGTGCCTATGGAAAGTCTACACCCACTATAACTTTTTTCACATTTTGTTGCTTTAAAAAGTGGGATTGAAAGAGATTTGATTATAATTTTTTGTAATTCATCCCCACCTGCAACCCTGTACATGTGAGTATTCCCAATAATGACCACCTGCAACACCCTGTACATGTGACTATTCCCAATAATGATCACACCCGCAACCCTGTACATGTGACTATTCACAATCCTCAATAATGACCACCTGCAACCCTGAACATGTTTACTATCAACAATATCCCTGAATAATGACCACCTGCAACCTCCTGTACATGTGACAATTCGCAATAATCCTCAATAATGACCAACCTACAACCCTGTAACATGTGACTATTCCCAATAATGACCCCTGCAACCCTGTACATGTGACTATTCCCAATAATGACCACCTGCAACCCTGTACATGTGCCTATTTCCCAATAATGACCACCTGCAACCCTGTACATGTGACTTTTCCCAATAATGACACCTGCAACACTGTACATGTGACTATTCCCAATAATGACCACCTGCAACCCTGTACATGTGACTATTCCCAAAATCATAACTGACCACCTGCAACCCTGTACATGTGACTATTCGCAATAATCCCCAATATATGACCACCTGCAACCCTGTACATTTGACTATTCACAGTAATCCCCATAATGACCACTGCAACAACGCTGTACATGTGACTATTCTATAATCCACAATAATGACCACCTACAACACTGTACATGTGACTATTCACAAATAATGACCATCTGCAACCCTGTACATGTGACAATTCGTAATAATCCACAATAATGACCACCTGCAACCTGTACATGGTGACTATTCACAATAATGACCTGCAACCAACTCAGTAAGCTGCTAGTAGAGTGCCTACAGCCAACTGGCAATGTGATAGTGGAGTAGCCTACAGCCAACTAAAGCTGCTAGTGGAGTAGCCTACAGCCAACTGGCAAGCTGCTAGTGGAGTAGCCTACAGCCAACTGGCAAGCTGCTAGTAGAGTAGCATACAGCCAACTGGTAAGCTGCTAGTAGAGTAGCCTACAGCCAACTGGCAAGCTGCTAGTGGAGTAGCCTACAGCCAACTGGCAAGCTGCTAGTGGAGTAGCCTACAGCCAAACTGGCAAGCTGCTAGTGGAGTAGCCTACAGCCAACTGGCAAGCTGCTAGTGGAGTAGCCTACAGCCAACTGGCAAGCTGCTAGTGGAGTAGCCTACAGCCAACTGGTAAGCTGCTAGTGGAGTAGCCTACAGCCAACTGGTAAGCTGCTAGTGGAGTAGCCTACAGCCAACTGGTAAGCTGCTAGTGGAGTAGCCTACAGCCAACTGGTAAGCTGCTAGTGGAGTAGCCTACAGCCAACTGGCAAGCTGCTAGTGGAGTAGCCTACAGCCAACTGGCAAGCTGCTAGTGGAGTAGCCTACAGCCAACTGGCAAGCTGCTAGTGGAGTAGCCTACAGCCAACTGGTAAGCTGCTAGTGGAGTAGCCTACAGCCAACTGGCAAGCTGCTAGTGGAGTAGCCTACAGCCAACTGGCAAGCTGCTAGTGGAGTAGCCTACAGCCAACTGGCACAAAACTATGTAAATGTAATACAAACCTAAACTTGTATTACATGTAGCTATTATTCAAATATGCAATTTCTTTGAAATGAGCTAACAGTGGTGATGTTTTCAACAGGATTATTTTTTTGCTTTATCCCAAATGGAGAGTCACTGCTATCCCCATTGTGAATATTGCTATTCGGGGGTCTAGGCACACATGGAACGGTGAGGGTATCATGTTACCAACAGGTGCATATTGCTCCAAAAGATCAGAGTCCACCCAAGCACATGCCCACACCAACAAAAACCCCCAGTGATCTCTGGATTGGCCTTAACCCCCCACTTTTACCCAGGCCACATGCTGTTTCCCTAGGTCAGGGATGTCAGAGACTAATTATAATATGCTACAGTAGGCCTACGCAACAAGTACCAAAAGAACCGATAGATATTAAGCAAATGTCTGCTATCAACAACTTGAGCTATTTGCTATAAAACCATTTTTGTCAGTCATGAATATAACGAATCCATAATGAAACCAGAGTGTGTTGTTGTGTGTTAATAACATTAAGACTACGTTACCCAGCAGGCTATGCGAGGGTGGGGGAGTTGAATAATGCCTTCCGTGGCTACACAAGGATATTGGTAGCTGTAGTATCTGATTATTAAAAGAAGTTCAACCTACGCCCCGGGTTGTCATTAAACAAGGAACAAACATAACATGGTGTCAGATTGGTAGTCGCACTAACTCTGAAAATGTACGCAAACATTCAACAAGTCAATAGACGTGAGTAGTCGAAGACGCTAGCTAGCAAAAACGTGACAGCAGAGAGAACGAGATGCATTGGAATCTGTTGACGAGCAACCTACCGAAGTAAGAGAAATTGAAACTGTACCTGTTCCCCAAGTGTTTCCTGTCATGGATAGGCTAAGTCCTCCTACTCCTATGCAGTTAAAAGGCAATCTAACCGACAATTGGAAACGTTTCAAGCAGAGATTCCATGTCTACCAGCAGCCAGTAGAGCAGGGGGAGATGACTAATTGAAAGCTTCCATTGTTCTGTATGTTTTATTGGAGAGAATGCATTGGACATACAGTGCACTCACAGTATGCAGACCCCTTGACTTTTTCCACATTGTTATGTTACAGTCTTATTCTAAAATGGATGTAAAAAATAATATACATATTAATCTACACATAAACACCCCATAATGACAAAGTGAAAACGGGTTTTTAGAACTGTTTGCAAATGTATAAGAAAAAAATAAAAAACAGAATTTAAATAATACGTATTCAGACCCTTTACTCAGTACTTTGTTGAAGTACCTTTGACAGCGATTACAGCCTAGAGTATTATTGGGTATGACGCTACAAGCTTGGCACACCTGTAATTGGGGAGTTTCTCAAGATCTATCAGGTTGGATGGGGCTTTTCCTGCACAGCTATTGTCAGGTTTCTCCAGAGATATTAGATCGGGTTCAAGTCCGGGCTCTGGCTGGGCCACTCAAGAACATTCAGAGACTTGTCCCGAAGCCACTCCTGCGTTGTCTTGGCTGTGTGCTTAGGGTCGTTGTCCTGTTGGAAGGTGAACCTTCGCCCCAGTCAAAGGTCCTGAGCGCTCTGGAGCAGGTTTCATCAAGGATCTCTCTGTACTTTGCGGTGTTCATCTTTCCCTCAATCCTGACAAGTCTCCCAGTCCCTGCCGCTGAAAGGATCCCCACAGCATGATGCTGCCACCACCATGCTTTCACCGTAGGGATGGTGCCAGGTTTCCTCCAGATGTGACGCTTGGCATTCAGGCCAAAGAGTTCAATTTTGGTTTCATTAGACCAGAGAAACTTGTTTCTCATGGTCTGAGAGTCATTTAGGTGCCTTTTGGCAAACTCCAAGCAGGCTGTCGTGCCCTTTACTGAGGAGTGGCTTCCGTCTGGCCACTCTACCATAAAGGCCTGATTGGTGGAGTGCTGCAGAGATGGTTGTCCTTCTGGAAGGTTTTCCCATTCTCCACAGAGGAGCTCTGGCAGCTCTATCAGAGTGACCATCGGGTTCTTGGTCACCTCCCTGACCAAGGCCCTTCTCCCCTGATTTGCTCAGTTTGGCCGGGCTGCCAGCTCTAGGAAGAGTCTTGGTGGTTCCAAAACTTTTTCCATTTAAGAATGATGGAGGCCACTGTGTTCATGGGAACCTTCAATGCTGCAGAATTTTTTTTGGTACCTTCCCCAGATCTGTACCTCGACACAATCCTGTCTCGTGGAGCTCTACGGACAACTCCTTTGACCTCATGGCTTGGTTCTTGCTCTGACATGCACTGTCAACTGGTGACCTTATATAGACAGGTGTGTGCACTTTCCAAAATCATGTCCAATCAATTGAATTTACCACAGGTGGACTCCAGTTTGAGGAAGTTGTTGAAACATCTCAAGGATGATCAATGGAAACATGATGCACGTGAGCTCAATTTTGAGTCTGAAAACTTCTGTTTTCCAGTACTTATGGCTTTCGCTTTTGTCATTATGGGGTATTCTGTGTAGATTGATGAGGGAAAAAAATTATTTAAAATCCATTTTAGAATAAGGCTGTAACGTAACAAAATCTGGAAAAAGTCAAGGGGTCTGATACTTTCCGAATGCACTGTGTACAATAGCTTTCAGCTTGACGAGGCAAACGTGACATTTGACTTGGCAAAATTTGAGGAGTACTTGCAGCAGTGGCCATCAAATTTGAGAGATACAACTTTCTATTAATCAGAAACAGGAGAGTACTGCCACAGAGGCCAGTACTTGGCTGAGCTGAACACACTGAGGGTGTGTGAATTTGCAGCAAAATCTTAAAGTCACTAGTCAAGGAGGATCAGTCCCTGAGCGCATTTTGCTGGGGAAATACCCAATGAGAGATTGCTGCGTGAGCAAGACTGTTTTGGTAAAGCTCAATACTCCAGTCAAGGGTTTTTTCACACCTTCATTCAAGGAAATGAAAAGTATTTTAGTAATTGTTTAAATATGTGGTAGAAACAATAGTGAAGACATCAAAGACGTTCAACACATGTGACGGTTTAGGTTTACTTTCAAACTTACTACGAAGAGAAAAAACACATCAGGCAATCTGGATGGAATTTAGCTAATGTTAACAATTAGTTATAGTAGGGGATATTACCGGCTTCAGAAGGTGACAACAGGCATGAATGAGGACCCAACGCAGGGGGAGAAACCCGCACCCTGGCTGGGCCAAAAACTTATTTTGGTAGCACGCTTTCAAAGGAAATGCGTGGCAAACGTCTGAAATAGGCGTAAGGTGACACTTTATTGCTCCAAACAAACGGCACTGCTTGAGTAAACCGTCGTTCTGGATGGTGAGGTTTGATCTTATAATATAAATCCTATAATGTAGAACAAAGCAAACTGAGGAGGGTCAACACAGCAACAAGGTAGCTATGGAATCTTGAATCTGGGTTAGAACACGCAGCGGCTAGGCTGACACTCTTGTGGGAAGACAGCTTGGTAGCTTTTTGTCCAAGCTGCATTGTACCGATGCAAACGTTGGAAAATAGTCCTAGAGTTGATTGCTTTCCGCGATTGGCTAATGCTTGTTTTGATTGGAATGGATGTGTTATAACGAATTATGTTTTGCATATTGAATGGCAACATTGAGGAGCGTTTTTTATGGAAATTTAGCTAATGTTAACAGTTAGGTAGGTAGCCTTTAGCATGATGATATTATGTGGCTTTGACGGTGCGCACGTGACGTTTTACAGCATTGGTTCTGAGTAACATGTAGTAAGTGTTGCCATAAACAACTCGTAGCTATGGAATACTAATTCATCTGTTATCATACCTCGTAGGACGACACTCTTGTGGGAAGACAGCTTGGTAGCGGCGTCCAAGCTGCATTGTACCGATAGTCGTTGGTATTGCATTGTCCATTATTGTTTGCTTTCCGCGATTGGAAAATGCATTGTATTGGCATGAGGAAGTGTTATTACGGTAATTAGCAACTGTTTTGCATTGGATTGTTGGGTATTGTGCATGTAGCTGTGTAGCGTTGTCATAACTTGCTATTTATGAATTGTCCATGTTTGTAAAGCGGTGCAGTAGCCTGTATTCTTGCTGCAAGACAGCCGTGCGTGGCTGCAAATACATTGTGTGTAATTGTACTATCGATTATTATTTATCCTGTGTTATCAGCAAGCGAAAATAGTTGTGCCCCCCTTTAGTCATTTCTGATGCCCCCTTGCCGAGTTCATCCTGCCGCCGGGCCTGGCTACGAGTAACCAGCTAAACTACACAAATGATTTTCCAAAAGTCAAGGACCATTAAATGCGTGCAGTGTAAAAGCAGGAAGTAGGCCACAAAGACCCGTTATAAAAATGATTAAATTAATCTAAACTCACCTGATTCATTGTAGAAACGTGTGTTTATGGTCGATTGCAGAGTTCAGGCGAAGTTAACTAGATGTTTATCTCTAGTCTACGGACCTTTTAGATCAGGGAGGTAGAGGACCGAGACTTTATATTTCAACATGTGACTCTCTGCCTAAAGTCACAAGACAAAATGGAGATAGAGAAACATGTGACTCCACCTTCACTTCCGTTCGAATGAAAAATAGGACTTCCGCCAACATACAAATAATACTCCAGCAGTAGGCTTCTGTTTAGCTCATTTTCAAAAGTTACCGTCCGATATCATTTTAACATTCCTCCTTTGTTCAATCATGTTGTCTGGTGTTCTACTCTGCACGGAGCGTAAAGTCACAAGAGAAAAGAGCCAGCCGCCTTTCACTTCCGCCTTCACTCCGTTCAACTGAAACGTTGGGATTCGGCCCAACATTCAAATAATACTCCAGTCGTAGGAAGCCTTCTGCTTTTAGTAGCTCATTTTCTAAAGTTAACGCAGTTTCTCTGGACCCCGCAAAGTTTGGACTTTGGGCTTCTCCCTAATATAAAAAATAAAATTGAAATGTTTCAGCCAGATATCCACTCACAAACCGATCGCTTGTACATCGTGCTGAAATAGAGACATGTCTATGCGGCTTCATGCCTAATTAATCGATGATAGGGTTCCTGTGGTTGCAAGAGAATGTAAAGCTTTGCTTTAATAATGGATAAAGGTTTATTGGTAAGGCCTCTATTTGGTCGTCATTTTCCTCATGTTTACATTTTAATAATTTAGCAGACGCTCTTATCCAGAGCGACTTACAGTTACTGAGTGCATTTTTTTTTTGTTATACTGGCCCCCGTGGGTATCGAACCCACAACCCTGGGCGTTGCAAACGCCATGCTCTACCAACTGAACTACACGGGGCCTAACGTTTCACGAAATCTATACACGGTGTTCATAAATGCTGCAATTTCTTTAGACTGCTGGCTGGTGGCAATAATGTCATTACTTGTTCAGTACATTAAAGCTGGACGTTCAAACATTGCAGATTTTAAAATATAATTATCCAATGTACAGTGGGGAAAAAAACCATTATTGTTTTGCTTTCCGCGATTGTGCAAGTGCACTTAAAACAGATGATAGAGGATAGTAAAATTTCATCATAGGTAGTTTAACAACTGTTTTGCATTGGCATTGTTGATTATTGTGCATGTAGAACAGGTCATGTAGGCTATTTAAATGATTTCCATGTTTGTAAAGCAGGGCGTAGCTTGTATATTTGCTGCAATACAGCCGTGCGTTTCTGGCAAATACAATTGTGTGTACCCTGTGTTTGGCAATTGACACACAGGTCCATCCTGTGTTATTAGTAAGCGAAACAAGGTTGTGGCACCCTGTAGTCATTTTGCCTGATGCGCCCTGCCATGCAGATCTCCTGCTCGGGCAGTGAATGATTACGGGGGTTGTGGCTGTCAGCTAAACTACAAATTATCAACTCCAAAGTCAAGGACCATTATGGGGTTGCAGTGTAAAAGACATGAAATAGGCTACTTCAAAGACCTTTGTTATACTTCTGATTAAGTTTATCCTAAACTGCCCGGGGATTCATTGTAGAAATTTGTGTTTATTGGTCGATGCAGAAAGACCCAGCAATGTTTCATCTTCCACCCCCCCAATAGCCCTTCGCTGGAAGAGACCTTTTCACTCAAAAGGTCACGAGGACATGAGACGTTCATCTTTCAACATGTGACTCTCTGCCTCCTGGTCCATTGCCAAAAATGGACCTGCCAAGAACATGTGACTCCACCTTCATATCAGTTCGACTGTAGGTATGGACTGTTCTTTAGGACGCAACTCCGCCACATACAATAATAATACAGGCAGGAGTGCTTTTGCTAACCAAAAAGTTCTATCTTGATTTCATTTTTAACATTCCTCCTTCCTCCCAATCATGTTGTCTGGTGTTCTACTCTGCACTCTAGCGAAAAGTCACAAGAGCATGGAGCCTGTCTCCGCCTTCACTTAAAGCAGGGGGGACAACTGATCTGGGATTGGCCAACATTTGAGTCTCCTGGCCATTGCGTAGGAAGCCTTACTGCTGGTAGGCGTAGCGCTTCATACCTTTCTCCCAGTTAAACTGCAGGTCATTCTCTAGGACCCCCCTGCAAGGTTGGGGTGGCACTTTTGGCTTTTTGCTCCCTATCTTAAAATTAAATCGAATGGTTTCAGCCAGATGACATCTTGCCCAAAACGAGCCCTCGCTGATCGTGGGAGAATATCGACATGTCCTATGCGGCTGCGTGCCTAATAATCGCTACCTGACAGTTGACTGTGGTGCAAGAGAATGTAAAGCTTTGCTTTGAGCTAATGATAAAGGTTTATTCTAATCCTCAGGCTGGTCGTCATTTTCTCATGTTTACATTTTAGTATTTAGCAGACCTCTTATCCAGAAGCGACTTAACAGTTACTGAGTGCATTTTTTTTGAATATATACTTGGCCCCCCGTGGGATCGAACCCACAAACAGGTGTTATTGCACACGACATAACAACCACAACTACAGGGGCATTAATACATTCACAGAAATGAGTGGAGTGTCATAATGCTGAATTTCGTTTAGAATAAGTTTAATGGTAGGTCTGTGAGAGCCAGGAATCCTTGTTGCAATTGCCCTTACTTGTAGGCTGACCAAATTGCAGATTTTAAATAAATTTGTCCATGTATCACTAATCAGCCTACCAATGTGATTTTTTTTTTAAAATACAACTGTCAATTAGTCTGTCACTAGTTGACGTGTACCTGCATGATGAACCCTCTCTCGTGCTCTCTCTCAGCTTGGATAGAACGTGTTGTGCTTAAAACCAGTCCTATTAATGCCAAATAAATACGTGTTTTTCAGCACGCCCTCGCAACAATCAGCTTACTAGTGATTGTTTCAAAACTCCAGTATACTATCTAATGCTACTGTAAGCCTGCTATGGATGATACCCTGCTTATGACATTCCACCCTTTTGTTCGTGCTCATCTCCCAGCTTGGATAGAACGCTGTTGTGCATAAATATATTTAAATTAAATACAGAAATATCTCTATTTACATACACTACTACCGGTCAAAAAGTTTTAGAACACCTGCTCATTCAAGGGTTTTTCTTCATTTTTACTATGCTCTACATTGTTAGAATATATAGTGAAGACATCAAAAACTATGAAATAACAGAAATGGATATCATGTAGTAAACCAAAAAAGTGTTTTTTTGTATTTGTATTTATTAGGGATCCCCCAGTTAGTTTTCCTGCCAACGCAGCAGCTACTTTTTTTCCTGGGGTTCCAAAAATCAAAACAAATCAAACTATATTTTATATTTTGAGATTCTTCAAATAGCCACCCTTTGCCTTGATGACAGCTTTGCACACTCTTTGCATTCTCTCACAGCCACCTTCATGAGGTAGTCACCTGTAATGCATTTCAATTAACAGTGTGCCTTCTTAAAACGTTAATTTGTAAGGGGGGTATACAGAAGATAGCCCTATTTAGTAAAATACCAAGTCCATATAAGAACAGCTCAAATAGCAAAGAGGAACGAACTTAGTCCATCATTACTTTAAGTCAATACGGAACATTTCAAGAACTTTTTAAGTTTCTTAAGTGCAGTCCGCAAAAACCATCAAGCTCTGATGAAAACTGGCTCTCATGATGAGGACCGCCACAGGAGGAATGGAAGAACCCAGTTCCCTCTGCTGCAGAGGATAAGTTCTATATCGTGGAGCCCCGCCCCATAGGGGAGCTCTGCTCCTACTAGTGGTTTACCCTCTGCCTCTAAGGCAGCAACAGCCTGAGACAAATTATGCACACACCTGCAGCCAATAGGAGCACAGGTGTCCCTATAAGAGGGGATGCCTCCCCTCAATCAGCCTCCCATTTTCTTCAGCGAGTCTGGAATGACTCGACTAAAGAGCCAAGAAGAGGACGAAGCACGAAGACTCAGGACGAAAAAAAACGCCAATGATATTCCAGTCATCAACGTGTCTAAATGAGCCCTAATTGAGCACACCGGGAGATTTTTCCACCCTTCCACCCCCAAAAGCTCTTTTCAGAGCTCAAGTGCAGATGCACTTCTCTTAATTCATGGCGACACGGTGACCACCAACCACACCTGGTGTTTCGTGTGTTTGGGTGATCCCTAGCATGCCAAGGAAGGCGTCTGCAGTCCCCCGAATTGCGCCTGCTCCTTCGCCCTTCCTTTCTTTAAAGGAGAGGAAGGCAGCGTTGGGCGTTTTTTCAGGGAGGACATATCCCCCTTGAGGACCTTGATGTCAGATACCTAGCCTCTTCCTCTGCTTCAAAGGCGTCGTCCGACGGTGCAGACTCGGGGGAAGATAGGGACTTTGAGGAGGGGTCTGGCATTCCAATGGAAACAGTCGGTAATGACCCCATCCCTCATATTTTCAACAAGCCCCCCCCTTTCCTTTGGAGTGCGAGAGAGGGCTTGTAGTCCCCATAGCGAAGGGGATACGAGCTCTGAGAGAGAGATCAGAAGCTATCTTCTTTCGTCTGCAAGCAGCCGTCTCTGAGAGCGGATTTTCTTTTCGGTGTCTCATTAAGAGAGCCTGCGCAAGCAAACGTCTGGAGATAGGGCTGCCCCCATCTTGCCCCTCCGCACCGGAGGTTGATATGATGGAGGGCGGTCCTTATTCCAGGCCAATGAAGGGCGGCAGAGCCAGTGGCTATCCTGTCATGCTTCTTTGGCTAGGTACGTTGAGTGGCTCCGTGGGAGGCACCTTTAGCGGAGCGCGTTCGCCAGTTAAAAGCGTATCTCCGCATTCACGAGAGTGGAAAGGAAAAGATTCCAGGGTCAGGGAATCCCCAGGTTAGAGAGCGCCATGGCGGGCGTATCTCGTACGCGGGTTCGAGCCCTTGGCCCTCTTCCAAGAAGGCCACGTTGCCAATCGCCAGAAGGACCGACTCACAGCGTCGCTGTTAGAGAAGGTCCTTTGGGTTGGGAGCCCAAGCTGTCACAGCAGCTAACACACATTGCCCTCTTGGCGGCCTCTCTGTCCCGTTAAAAAAACCACGGGCAAGACAGAGCTGGCACCGGAGGAGGTGGAGGAGGCGTCCAGAATTTTCTGGACGGCCCTACTCCACACCTTGACACCAGGCGTCCGCAGTCTGCGCGGGGAGGTCCTATGGCCACTTAGGTGTTCGGGGAACGACACCCTCTGGTTTGTCCTGACGTCCATGAAAGAGGCAGACAGGACGTCTCTCTTGAACGACCCCCCTCTCTGGCGACGGCCTCTTTGGGGGTCGCAAGTCAAAGAGAGGCGACGGAGCGTTTTTTTCCAAGATAGAGGCTGAGAAGAAACCAGCTGGCCAAGCACCTGCCGTTTGGCAGGACGACTCGGCCCAGCTCGGCCACACTCCAAAGGCCATCTACCTCCGCCCCTCCAAGTAGACCGGGGGTCTTACGGCGAGGCGGCGTAATCGGGCGTCATCCGGCGGCCACGAGCAGCAAAGGAACGGGCCCCGCCCTTCAGCAGCTACGGTAGCCCCACTACAGCCATGCGAGGGAGGTGAAGAGGACGCCGACCTGGCCCTCCTAAGGGAGGCAGGAGGAGGCGTACGTGAACGAGGTACGCGTGGAGGGATTGGATGATGAAGACGCCTCGATGTGGTCTAACGTGCCAACTGTTCCCCCCCACGCCTTCGGTTGAAGGGATGGGTGTTTGATGTAACTGTGCATTTGTTGATAATATTTTTGAATAAAGAGTTTGGCTTCCAACTGACTTTGTCAAAAAAGAGCCTCTTTCCATATCGTGCCGCGAGCGTTCAAATCTCACCCTCTTTTCCCTTTAAACCACTCTAAGACCGTTCAGCCCACCGAGGGTGCTTTGCTAAACAGGCACTTAAAATTGGGGTTTCCATAAGACCCCCAAAATCGGGTTTTTTTAAAATCACCCCTTCACTATAAAAAGGCTTTACATAAAGGGCAGCCCCCCCGCCCCAGATTCTGACATGGGGGGAGGGCAGCCGTTTTGGGGGGGGATGGCGCACTAGCACAGACTAAGGTCCCCGGGCTAGTACGAGCCAGCCCCCTGCTGCGTTCACGGGGGGCCCCGATTACCGCGGTCACAAAGGGTGTCCAGAGTATCGCGCCCCCAGGATTGAAAACACAGACCTTTTTGGGGACGGGGGCCAATCGCAGCCCAAAGGTTCGGTTAAAAACGTTTTCAGCCCCCATGTTTACTTTCCCACGGAGGGCCGGTTTACTGGGTTTTTGGGGGGTTTAAAACCCAAAGTATCATTTTCCCCCTGCCCGAAAAGCCAGTACTCACCACACTGACCCGGGGAATAACCCCCCGGGGTGCAAAAGTTGAACACACACAAAAAGGTTTAAAAATTTAAAAGGAAGGTATCGGCGCCGCCTTTTTTTTAACCATAGAGCCCCTAAAATTATTTACAGCCTTCTAGGAGTACTTTAGGGGAAGGGCTTGATAGCAAATTTGCGTCACCAAAGATGACGAAATCGCTTGCGGGGATGGTGCCCTGCCGCGGGCTTTTCCCTGGGGGCCCGCCAATTTCGACCCGGATGCGTTAAAGGGAGGGGGGAAAAATCGACTTTTTTAGGGGTTTTAAAAAAACGACGCCCCTTTCTCCCCTTTTTTTCTCAGAACGATTGAGGTTCCTCCCCTTTTCACGGGGGGGCCCCACCTTGGGCTTTTTCCACCATTTCAATGCCCGGGGAAACATTGGCGTTAAGGGCCATAGAGGAATACAGGCCCTTTTCCTGCTGGATGAAACCACAGCTTCGTGCTCGGGGCCAAATTTCTTTTCTTTGGGTTGGCAGTGGCGAAAAAGGGCTGCCCCCTCTCACGCGGGCTAGACAGACTTTGCAAAAAGGGTTAGCCCTCCAATTCCACGGCCCCACCCCCGTTCAGGGGATTGGGGGAGACGGTGTTGAAAATGCCAGCCCAAAGTGGCCGCTTTATGACAAGTTACGGAAACTTTTGGCAAAAGGGAGGCGTGACAGTATTTCCCCCGGGAAAGAAAAAAAAAGGAAACAAGGGTTTTATATTCGCCTTTTTTCCCTTTAGTGCCCAAAAAAAAACGGGGGGAGTGGGGGCCGGATTTTGGACTTACCATTCTCAACGAGAGAAAAACCCAAAAAGGGCCCTTCCGAAGCTAAACGACAAAACCTGCGAATGTGTCCAAGGGGGAAATTTTTTTTTTACGGCATAGCCCAAAAAGGACCCCGTCTTTCATGTCCCGGTTAAAGCCGGGGTCACGGGAAAAGTTTTGGGTTCGCCCTTTTAAAGGGGGGGCGTAGGGAATACCCGAGGATCCCTTTTGGGGTCCCCTGGCACCTCGAACTTTTTCCCAAATGTGGGAGGCGGCGGGGGAAAACCTTTGCGTCGTGGGGGAAATTTACGGCTATTTGGGCCCTACCGGGAAACGTTTCTACGGGTTTCTCGCCCCTTTCCCGCGGGAGCTGGCGACCCACTCACACAACACGGGACAGTGATGCATCTCACAATTGGGGGTTTTGCTGTAAATTTGGGGGAAAAAGAGCGCCCCTTTGGCCCCCTTTCATCAGATTGTCTACCTGGGGATACGTAGCACTGGAGGATGAGGGTCAAATTTTCCCCGGCCCCCGGGAAGGGGTAGCCTTTTTTCCCAGCCCTGGGGGAAGGGGTCGTCCGAATCACACGGTGGACGGCACTGTCGATCATGTCACTTTTTGGGTCTCATGCCCGTCGCCCACTCGGGGGTTTTCCGCGGGGGGACTCCCTGCTATGCCAGGAATGCAGCGAGGGGGTTCCCCCCAATTTAAGACTAAACCCATTGCGCCCAACGTCATCGGTTGGGGGTGGTTCCCCTCTGGCTCATGCGATCTGAACTATTGGAAAACCCCGCGCTTTTCTACGCAGGGTTTTTCCCGATAGGAAAGGTGTCCTCCCCAAT
This sequence comes from Coregonus suidteri, assembly GCA_036851935.1. Lineage (NCBI taxonomy): Eukaryota > Metazoa > Chordata > Actinopteri > Salmoniformes > Salmonidae > Coregonus > Coregonus suidteri. The sequence goes on along the minus strand of CM072244.1, from coordinate 38,979,712 downwards.
CCCAGTATTCACGGGTGCGCCCCGGACGGGTTTGGGGAGGGACATGTCAGACCCAAGGATGGGAGGTGTGTGGGCCTCAATCAGGTCGCCCATATCAACCTCTTGGATTTGGAAAAGGGTTTGGGACTGGTTCGGACCCACTTCGGTCAAAAACCAATTCGGGGTCGGATGTGCGGGTTTCCTGGTCAGACAACCGGACCACAGTAGCCCCACATAAATCGGGGGAAGAGCCCGGGTCTCCTGCTCCCCATTTGGGGGGGGCAGAGGAATTGTGGCGGGTGGGCTCCCAGCCCCTTCGCTCATTGAAAAGGAAGCACACTTTCCCGGGCCCTACTTTGAACGTAGGAGAAGACCTAAATGTCAAAAAGGGGGTCCTCGAGAGGGACGAGGGGGTGTCTGCACCCTGGACATTGTTCCCCAAATTTGGGGAAAAACAATTCGGGGAGACCGGGTGGCCCTATTGCGTCACGCGTGAACGCGCAATGCCCCTTGGGGTTCTCTCTAAAGGGAACAGGACAAAAACCGGGCCCACTGGGAAGGGACGCCTTTGCGCCCCAAAACCGTGGCCCGAGGGGTTTCTCCTGTATGCATTCCCTCCGTTTTTCCGGGCATTCCCCCACGCTACCGGGGTTGGGGTCAGGGGGGCTGTCAGGGGATAACTAAAATACGCCCACGCCCGGGGGCCCCTTGGTTTGGGGGAGAGGGAGTCAGAGGGTTGTTTTTGCGCCCCCTTCCCCCAATTTCCACATCGGGGGGACGCGTTGTCTCGGGCGGAAGGCACATAGGGGAAGTTCCCCATAATCGGGCCAACCACTGAAGGCCTGGTGCTGAGAGGGACAGGTTTAAGCGCCTTGGGTTATTTTGATCAGCATCGGGACCATACAGGGTTCACGTGCCATTTCCACTTCTAAGATTTATGCCAGTAGATGGAAGGGTTTTTTTCCCCAACGATGGTGGGGTTAAAAAGGGGTTTTAGACCCCATGGCTGTCATTTGGAAGTTTTTTTCTTTTCTACAGCTCATGTTTGATAACCCAAAAATCCCCGGGCCCCACTTTTGGGGGTGTTTAAAGGAGCGTTTTCCGCTTTTTCATGAGGGGTTTGGCAGAGACAATGTCTTTACCCACCCTCTAGGAAACGTTTCCCATTGGGAACGCGGCGATTTAAAGCCAAAAACCTGAGTCACCTTCCCCCGGGGGTTTTTGGCTTTGGTATTTCCGAAGCGCTATTTTAAGTCGCCGTTCGAGCCATTAATAAATACCCCTAAAGGATGCTTTTCAAATTAGACAGCACGTTGCGGGGTTTTTGATACAGCAAAGGGGAATCAGTGTTTTTGTGTGTTTTTTCCCACGAGACCTGACGGGCTTGGCCATAAAAGGGGTGACCTGGGGCAGACCCGGTTTTCTCCAAACCCCGGCCCTTTTTGTGCCGAAGGTTATTAAGATTAAATATAGGTCCAGCCGTGGAGCTGTGGGCTTTTTCCCCTTTCCTCCTAAAGGAGAGGGGAAAGTGGGGAGAAGCTCCTTTCCCTGTCCCCCGGGCCGCGTTTGGCGTTTACATCGAGCCCCACAGCCGCGTTTTAGGTCATCCCCTTCAGTTGTTTTTTGTGTCACGGTGCGGCTGCACTAGGGAGACCACTTTCAAAAAAAGCCGTTTCTCACTGGCTTTTTTGAAGGCTTGAGGGCAGCTTAGGGGGCAGCGGCCGCAATTGCCTCAGGGGTTTTTAGAGCTCACTCCCTTTGGGGGGGGGGGCTTTTACTGCCCTTTTTCAGAGGAACAGGGTAAGGGTAAATTTTTAGAAGGGGCATCAGGTCCCCCCGCCGTCTCCCTTTTAAACAGTTTCTATCTCTTAATATGTCTTTTTAACTCTCTGGCTCAATTGTACTCAGCGGGGTGAAGGGAGATCTTGGCAAAAAGAGAGGAAAAAGCAGGACTGTGGACACGTTTTCCCTAGGTCCGCTTTGGGTTTGGAAAACGGGTTTTTGGGGCAGGGTGTTTTTTTTAAATCTTTGGGTCGGTCTGTAAATCAGCATAGCGAAGGGGGATCTTGAGCTAGGAAAAGAGGAAAAAAACAGGACTATGGAAAAGGTTTCCTCAGGTCCGCCTTTTGGGTAAGAAAAAAAATATTTTTTTTTGCATGCCCCCTTTACTGAAAAAGGTTCGTACCGTAAAGCATGGTTTATTAAAGAAAGTGAGGTCATCTATCTTCTTTCGGGTTTTTTTTGCCCATGTTTTGTTCCTGCACACTAATCTCTGGGATTCCATTGGGAGTGAGGCGTCTACCGCGTTCACAAAAAAGGAGAGTGACATTTTGGGGTCTTTTTCCCTTAGTGGTTGGTAGTGTTTTTAAGGATATTGAGGCACTCCCATCTGCTAGTAAAAGATTTTGGGATGGCTTCTATTCCCGGTGATCTGCCCACTAGTCATTGGGGATTGGGGAAATTTGGGCTAGGGGGGCGGGGGGGCTTTAACCCATGAGCGGTTTTATTGTGACGCCCGTAGGGGTTTTTTGTCGCAGTACTGCGGGCTTGGTTGTTTTTCAAAAAGGGCAATGACCCACACACCTTCCGGCTGGTAAAAGGGGTAGTTTACCAAGAAGGAGAGGGGATGGAATGCTGCTCGATGACCTGGCCCCCACAATCCCCTGACCTCAAAACCCAAATTTAGAGGGTTTTGGGTGATTTAAACCGAGATGAAGGAAAAGAAACAACAAAATGTTCAGCTATGTGGGGAAACCCCTTCAAAACTGTTGGAAAAGTATTTTCCCGGTTTAAGCTGCTTTAGAGAATGCCCCAAAATGTGCAAAGCTGTCATCAAGGCAAAGGGTGGCTATTTGGGTCTCAAATTTTTAAAAATATTTTGTTTGTTTAAAAACTTTTTTGGTTACTACCTGAGTCTACAAGTAGAAAAAAAGTCCCAAAAAAAGAAAAAAACCCCTTTAAGATAGGGTTTTCTTAAAAAATTTGGGCGGTAGTGTAAGTATTCCCCCCACCCAAATCAAAATTTTTAGAAAGCACCTTTTTGCAGCATTTTCCGCTGATTTTTTCTGGGGAAATCTCTAAGAGTTTTTTTAAACCTGGATTTTAAACATTTCCCCATTATTATTTTTCAAATTTTTCAAGACCTCACATGGTTTTGTTGGAAATTTTTTGCTAGACAACATTTGGGGGGGTAAGTTCCGTTTATGATGGGGAGGACACTTTTTTATATTTTTTTTTTGAGAATTGGGCCTTTTTTTTTATTACAGCTGTTGGGGTGACTGTCATTTTTTCCATTCCCCATTTTAAGTAACATCGATAGGGTTTTTTCTACTACTGATTTCTCAAATGTTCCCCATTCCCCTCTGAGGTTTTCTAAAAGCCTAGTCTATGAATGAAATTTTAAAAAGTAGGGGCAAAACAGGCAAAAAAAACATTTGAGGGTGACAGACAGTGACACATGGACCCGACGTGAAATTTCAATACCGCCTTTTCACACTCTTGCCCGCATCCCAATCTAGGGTGTAACATTTGTCCAAAAGTTGCAAACAAGTTTCTAATGGACAAATTTTAGGGATTTTTTATCCCCCCTTTTTGTTTGCTTCCGTTTAAGAAAGGGTTTTTTTAAAAGGAAAACCCGGCGGGAAAGGGAAAACACCCCTGATCAGGGAAAAAACAAGTTTAAAAGTTTTATAAAAAGCTACGTTGTATTCATTCTAGCCCTTCCCCAGCCCCCCCCCCCCCCCCCCTCCCCCCCTTCCCCCACCTTCTCCCCTTTGTTTGTGGGTTTTTAAAGAACAACATCAGTGTATGTGCCAGGCTAAAAAACCCCTTTTCCAAACCAAACCTTTCCTTACCGGGGACACACGCCCACATCTTTTTCCCCTATTAGCTAAAGTAACGTCCATGTCAACATAGATTTGGGCTAAGGCACTGCCCTCGCAGGGGCTACGGCCCCCTAGAGAAACCTGGTTTTGGCCGCGACCGGGAGACCCAGGGGGGGGCGCGCAAATTTGGGCCCCCCCTCGTCCCCGGGGAGGGGGGGGAATGGCGGCAGGGATGTAGCTCAGTAGATAGAGCATGGCGTTTTTTCAACGCCCGGGTTGGGGTTCGTTTCCCCCCAAGGGGGGAGGAAAAAAAATTTTATATTTTAATATGTTTTGCACTAACTTAAAATCGCTCTGGAAAAAGAGCGTTTTGCCCAAATGACAAAAAAAAAAAACCAAAAAAAAAAAAAAAAAAAACTAAACGTTAGTAAACCCGTTTCAATCATGTGGTCCCCCCCGTAGCTCAGCTGGTTTGGCACGGCGCTTGTAAAACCAAGGTAGTGGGGTTCCCCCCATCCCCGGGCCAACCCTACACAAAAAAGGGATGCACGCCCTGACTGTAAGTCGCTTTGGATAAAAACGTCTGCTAAATGGCATATTATTTTAAACATGGGAGTAAAAGTTACAGGTACAGTGAGGGGAAAAAGGATTTGATCCCCTGCTGATTTTTTAAAGTTTGCCCCCCTGACAAAGAAAGATCATCATAATTTTTAAAGGTAGGTTTATTTTAAAAAGTGGAGACAGAATAAAAAACAACAAAAATCCGAAAAAACGCCCCTTTTAAAAAAGTTATTTAAAATTTAAATTTTCAATTTTTAAAGAGGGAAATAAGTATTTTGGGCCCCCTCTCAATCAAAAAAGATTTTTGGCTCCCAGGGGTCTTTTTTACGGGAACGAGCTGAGATTAGGAGCCACTCTTAAAGGGGGGGTTGCTCCTAAATTTAGCTTGTTTTTCCTGTAAAAAAGACACCCCGTTTCCCGAAGCAATTTTAATCGATTCCCAAAATCTCCCCATGGCCAAAACCAAAAAGCTCTCAAGGATGTCGGGGGCAAGGGAGACCTACACAAGGCTGGAATGGGCTACAAGACCATCGCCAAGCACTTTGGGGAGAAAAGGGGACAAAAGTTGGGGCGATTATTCGCAAAAAGGAAGAAAAAAACAAAAAAAACTGGGCCCCTCTCCCTCGGCCTGGGGCTCCCCTGAAATCTCACCCTTTTGGGTTGCAATGAAACATGAGAACAGTGAAAGGGAAACACCCAAACTCCAAGCGGACCCGTCCTGCCCTTTACTGAGAGTGGCTTCCGTTGGCCACTTTTACCATAAAGGGCCCGTTGGGGGAGTGGGGTGCAGAGATGGTTTTTCCTTCTGGAAAGGTTCTCCCACCTCCCAGGGGAAATCTGGAGGGTCCATCAGATTTACCATTTGGGTTCTTGGTACCTCCCTGGAAACCCAAGGGCCCCTTTTCCCCCCGATTGCTCAGTTTGGCGGGGTTTGCCAGCTCCCAAAGGGAAAGGGTTTGGGGGGGTTCCAAACTTTTTATATTTAAGAAGATGGGGGGCCCCTTTTTCAGGGGAAACCCTTAATGCTGCAGATTTTTTTTGGGACCTTCCCCCAGATGTACCTCGACACAAAACCGGGCTCTGACTCTACGGGCAAAATCCGTTTGGGCCCATGGCTTGGTTCTTGCTTTTGAATGCACGGGCAACTGGGGCCCTTTTATAGACAGGGTTTGTGCCTTTCCAAAACATGTCCAATCAAATTTAATTTTTCCCAGGTGGGGCTCCAATCAAGTTTTTTTGAAAATCTAAAAGGGTGATCAATGGAAACAGGATGCACCCGAAACTCAATTTTTGTCTCATAGCAAAGGTTCTTAATACTTATTTTTCGCTTTTTCCAAAATGGGTATTCTGTGTAAATTGGGGAAAAAAAAATTTGTCAATCCATTTTAGAATTTGGGTGTAACATAACAATATCTTTGGAAAAAATCAAGGGGTCTTTTAAAATTTTTAGAATGCTTGTTTACAATGCTTTCCGCTTGAAAGAGGGAAACGTGGGCCTTTAAATTGCCCTTTAGCAGACCTTTTATCCAAACGACTACAGTCATGTGTGCATACATTTTTTTTTTTGTGTAGGGGGGTTTCCCGGGGGTCGAAACCCCCTACTTGGCGTTACAAGCGCCGTGCTCTACCGCGGGCTACAAGAACCCCACCTTGGGCTCTGAAAATGGGTAAATTTGAGGAGTATTAAAAATTTTAGTTTCTATTATTTGTTTAACTGAGGGTGTGACATTTTTGTCATATCTTTTCCCCCACATTTTTTTATCAAATTTTTGGGCTCACCTACTCATTCAAGGGTTTTTCTTTATTTTTAAAATGTTTTTCATTGTAAAAATAAAAGTGAAGGGCATCAAAACGTCATACAATTTTTTCTGGTTGAAAAATGTGACGGTTTTGGTTTTCTTTTTTAAATTTCGTAATACGAAGAAGAAAAAACCCATTCAGGCGCATCTGGATGGGAAAATTTTGCAAAAGGAACCCCCTTTGGTAGGTAGCGATAGTTAAAGGATATTAAAAAAAGTGGCCCTTTTACGGGGGCCCCAAAAGGCGGCATTGTCGTTTTGGATAACAGCATTTACTAAATGACTAAAAAAATTTTAAAAAACAACTCAGGTATGGGTACTAATTTTTTCTGTTATCACACGCAGCGTAGTTAAATGGGAAAAAAAAAAAAAAAAAAAAAAAACCCCCCCCCCCCCTAAAAGGGGAAAAACGCTTGGGAGCGCGTCCAAATTGCATTGGGACCGATAAGTCGTTTAGTGCTTGTATTTTTGGTTTTTCTTTCTGCGATTGGAAATGCTTGTAATGGCATGAGGAAAGTGTTTTTCGGTAATTAGCAAAAATTTTTCATTTGGGTTGTTGGGGATTGGGATGTAGTGTTAGCGTTGTATAACTTGCTATTTAAAGGATTGGGCCCTGTTTGTAAAGCGGTGCAGTAGCCTGTATTCTTGCTGCAAAACAGCCGTGCGGGCCAAAAAACTTGTTTGTAATTGTACTTCGATTTTTTTTATCCTGTGTTATCAAAACAAGCGAAAAAAGTTGTTTCCCACTTTTGTCATTTCTGATGGGGGGGGGGACCTTGGGCCGGGGTTCATCCTGCCCCCCGGCCTTGGTCGAGTAACCAGCTTTAAAAACACAAAAAATTTTCCAAAAAATCAAAGGCCATTAAAAGCGCCCCGTTTTAAAAGCCGAAAATTTGGGCCCCAAAGACCCTTTTAAAAATGATTAAAAAAAATCTAAACTCACCGGGTTCTTGTAGAAAAGTGTGTTTTTGGCGATTTCAGAGTTCAGGGGAAGTTAACTAGAAAGTTTTTTTCTAGTTCCGGGACCTTTTAAAATCAGGGGGGGTTTAGGGACCGAGACCTTTTATTTCAAAAATGGGGACTCTTTGCCAAAGACCCAAAATTTGGGGAATAGGAAAAAAATGACTTTTCCCTTTACTTCCGTTCGAAGGAAAAAAATTGGGAAATCCCCCAACTACAAATAATAATACAGGGATAAATTGTTAGCCCCATTTTTTAAAAATTACCGTCCCATATTTAAATTTTAAAATTTCCCCCTTTTTCGTCATGTTTTTCTGGGTTTTTCTACTATGCACGGAGCGAAAGTCACAAGGAAAAGAGCCAAGGCCCGCCCCTTTACCCAAACGTTGGGATTTTGGGCCCAAAATTTTAAAAAAATACTCCCTTTGTAGGAACCTTCTGGCCTTTTTTGTAAAATCATTTTCTAAAATTAACGCAGTTTTTTCTGGGCCCCCCCAAGGTTTGGAAATTTGGGGCCCCTTTTATATTCTTTACATTTTTCATTTTTGTCATTTAGCAGACCTCTTATCCAAGCGACTTAAAAGGGAGCAAAATTTGGGTTTTCCTTGGGTCAAAGGGGCCCATTTTTCGTTTATTTAGCAGACGCTCTAGTCCAGGGAAATCACAAATTGATGCATTACCCTATAGCCAGTGGGAACCACTTTACAAATTTTTTTTTGGGGGGGGGTATTAGGATTATTTTTCCCTTCCGGGTTTTCCCTTTAAAAGAGGTGGGGTTTAAATGTCTCCGGGAAAGGTGGTGAGCGAACCCCGCTGTGGTGTGGGAGGGGGGTAGAGGGTTTGCTTTATCCACCCCAGGTTTCCTTAAAGGGGTGGGTTTCAAGCTCCGGGAAGGTGGTGACGCTCCGCTGTGTGTTTTGGGGGGGGGGAAAAGGGGGGGATTATTTTATCCTATCCCAGGTTTTCCCTTTAAAGGGGTGGGGTTTCAAAATGTTCCGGAAGGTGGTGAGTGACCCGCGTGGGGGGGGGGGGGGGGGGGGGGGGGGGGGGGGGGGGTTAAAGGGATTATTTTTCCTTTATCCAGGTATTCCTTAAAGAGGTGGGGTTTTTCAAATGTCCCGGAAGGGGTGAGCGCTCCGCTGTCCTGGCGTCGTGGGGGAGCTTTTTCCCACCGGGGGTCCCAGAGAGCGAACAGTTTTGACGGGGGAGCGGGGAAATATGCTTCCGCAGAGGAAGGGGGGCCAGCAGGCGAGGGGATGAAAGCAATCCCTGTTTGGGGGTAGGGACTGTCAGAGCCCCAAGGGACAGAGGCCCTTCCCCCGCTGCTCCAAAGGCAACACCATGGGCTTTTAACGGATGCGACTTCAATGGAAGCCAGTTGAGTGTGTGGGGGAGGGGGGGGACGTGAAGAATTTGGGGAAAGGTGAACACCCAAAGGGCTGCGGGATTTTGAGGTTTTTTAGGGTTTAAAGGCCATGCAGGGAGGCCCCCAACACGAGTTGCAGTAATCCCAAAGGAGATGACAAGTGCCTGGATTTGGACCTGTGCCCCTTTCCGTGAAGGCAGGGTCGTACTCTCCGAATTTTTAGAGCTAACCTGCAGGGCGGGTCACCGCTATGTTAGCGGGGAGACGGGGGGGTTGTCCGGGTCACGCCCAAAGGGCCTTTTTCACCGGGAGGAGGGGAAAAACGGAGTTTTTCAACCCGGGTGGCGAATATGGAACGGGCAGTCCCCTTTCCCCGGGAGGAAGAGCACTCCGTCTTGCCCGGGTTCAGCTTGAGGTGGTAATCCGTCATCCATATGATATTCTGCCAGCAGCGAGATGCGTTGCCCCCGGTATCAGGGGGGGAAAGGAAAAATTTATTTTGTGTTCGTCAGCGTAGCAATGATGGGAGAGGCCTGTGAGGATTGACAGAGCCAAGGCTTGGTGTATAGGGAGAAAAGGAGGGGGAGAATGACCCCGGGGGGAACCCCGGGTGAGAGACGGGTGCGGAGACAGTTCTCCCCCCACCCCTTGTTAGGACGACCGGCAGGTAACCAATCCGGGAGTGAGCCGCGCCGGAGATCCCCAGCTGGAGAGGGTGGAAGGGGGATCTATGGTTCACAGTATCAAAGGCACAAAAGGGTCTAAAGGAAAAGAGAAAGGGGAGAGGGGTTTAGCTTTACATGCGGAGAGTCTCCGTGACACAGAGAAGAGCGTCTCAGTTTAATGACCCGTCCTGAAACCTGATTTGGTTTGGATCAAGAAGGGCTCTGAAGAGATAGAGAGAGTTGGTAAAGAGGCACGCCAATAGTTTTTGGAAAGAAAAAAAAGAAGGATATGGTCGTAGTGTTGACATCAGTGGGGGCGAGTGTTTTTTTGGAAGGGAGCAACTCTCGTATAAAATAAAACCATATAAAAAAAACATTGAATGTTTCAGCCCGATATCCACTCACAAAAACCCATCGTGTCCCTCGTGTGAAAAAAGCGACAGGGGCTATGGGCTGCAGCCTAAATTTAAACGATGATAGGGTTCCCGTGTGCAAGAGCATTTAAAAACTTTCTTTTGTAAAGGGTTTTTGGGGAGGCCCCATTTGGCGCATTTTTCATGTTTAATTTAGTAATTTAGCAGACGCTCTTATCCCGAGCGACTTACAGTTTTCTGAGGCATTTTTTTTTGAATACTGGCCCCCGTGGGAACGAACCCACAACCTGGCGTTGCAAAAGCCATGCTCTACCAACGAACTACACGGGGCCAAGTTTCACGAAATCTAACCGGGTCATTGCTGAAATTTTCTTAACTGGGGGTGGTGGCAATAAGTCATTATTTGTTCAGTAATTAAAGCTGCTTCAAACTTTGCAGTTTTAAAAAATAAATTATCCATCATACTAATCAGCTACCAAATTGATTTTTAAAAAATAAATCAACTGTCTGAGCTGCTACCTAAACCGCAGCTTAACCCCTCCTCTGCTCTGTCCAGTTTGGTTTAAACGCTGTTGTGGTAAAACCCCGTCTATTAATCCCCAAATAAAACTGTCAGCACGCCCTCAAAAACTTTAGCTTACTGGGGGTTTTTTTCATTTCAGGGTATTTTTTAAGCCCGGGCCTTCAGATGTGGCCCTCTGTAGCTAGGGGTGGGCAGGGTGCTTGTAACGCAGGGTATTTGGTTCGATCCCCGGACCACCCATACACAAATAATGTATGAAAAAGGCAATTATTATTATTATCGAATGGATTATCCCCCTAGACTACTCCCCATTTTGTTTTTTACAGCGAATTCAAAGAATTAATTTTATTTTTTCCCCCTTACCAAAAAACCCCCAAAATGGCTAAGTAAAAAACTGTTTTTAAAAAATGAAAATCTTTGAAATACAGAAATATTAAATTTTTAATACATCCCGTCAAATTTTTTTTAGAACCCCAAATATTCAAGGTGTTTTCTTCTTTTTTTACTAGTTTACATGTAGAATAATAGTGAAGACGTAAAAACTTGAAAAAACGAAATGAAATTTGTAACCAACAAAGGTTGTATTTATATTTATCAAAAGTAAAAGAAAAAAAAAAATAATTTGTGGAATTTTTTTCCCTTTTTAATGATTTTGAGCCAACATTGTGTTGGACAAGGGGGGGGGGGAGGGGTGCGGGGGGGGGGGGGGGGGGGGTTACAGAAGTTAGCCTATTTGGAAAAAACCCAATCATATTATGGAAGAACCCCAAAATAAGCAAAGAAAAACTCAGTCCATCATTTTTAAAAGACTTAAGGTAATCACCCCAAAAAATTCAAAAATTTTTAAAGTTTCTTCAAGTGCAGTTGAAAAAAACCCACAAGCCTATGTGAAACGGTCTCATGACTACCGACACAAAAAGGAAACCAGAGTACTTCTGCTGCAGAGGATACGTTCATTAGGTTCCCACCCTCAGAAATGGCGCCCAAAATAAATCTTCACAGAGTTAAAAGAACAACACTCACAACATAATGTTCAAAAGATGTGGAATCAGGCCTTCATGGCGAATTGTGCAAAGAAACCATCAAAAGGGACACCAATAAGAAGAAAAGCTTGTTTGGGCAAGAAACAAAAGCCATGGACATTAGACCGGTGGAAAGGGGGTTCCTTTGGTCTGGAGCCCAAAATTTTTGAATTTTTGGTTCCAACCGCGGTGGGGGGTAAAACGGTGATCGCATGTGTATTTCCCACCGTAAAGCTGGAGGAGGAGGGTTTGGTGGGGGGGGTGTTTTTGCGGGTGACACTGTCTGGTTTTATTTAAAATTCAAGGCACACTTAAAAAACATGGCTACCACAGAATTTTTTCGCGTACGCCATCCCTTTGGGTTTTGGGCTTAGTGGGACTATCATTTGTTTTCAAACGGCAATGACCCAACAAAAACCGCCAGGCTGTGAAGGGCTATGTTACCAAAAAGGAGAGTGTGTGTCTGTCAGATGACCGGCTTCCCACAATCCCCTATCTCAACCCTTTTGAGATGTTTTGGAGATTTTAGACCGAGAGTGAGGAAAAGCCCCCAACAAGTGCTCAGATATGGGGGAACTCCTTAAGACTGTTGGAAGTTTCAGGGAAGCTGGTAGGGGGAAAATGGCAAGAAGTGCAAAGTGTAAAAAGGCAAAGGTGGATTAAAGAATCTCAAATAAAAAAATGTTTTAATTGAAAAAACACTTGTTTGGTACTACATGTTCCATATGTGTTTTTTCATATTTGGGATGTTTTCCTATTACTTCAAGTAGAAAATAGTCCAAATAAAGAACAATCCTAAATGAGTGGGGTTTTTCAAAAACCTTTTACCGGTAGTGAAAGTTTTCACCCCTGAGTCAATATTTATAAACCCCTTTAGAGGGGTTACAGCTGAGTCTTTCTGGGTAAGTCTTAAATTTTTCTAAACCTGGATGCGCAAATTCCCATTATTATTTTAAAATTCTTCAAGCCCCGTCAAATTGGTTTTTGATCATTGCAGACAACAGTGGCCGTAAGTGCCGTTTAAGATGACGGGGGGCCATTATTATTTTTTAATGAGCGGGCCCCTTTTTCTATTACAGCATGTTGCATGCGTCATAATTTTTCCATTCCCCCAGTTCAAAACGTCGATGGGTTTTGGGTTCTACATGACTAAAATTTTCCCTAAACCCATCAGAGTTGCTAAAACCTAGTCTATAAAATGAAAGTTTACATGTAGGTGAATACGGCAGTGACACTTCAATACCCCTTGACACTTTGCCGAAATTTTAGCTTATTGGGGTGTATCTTTTGTCCAACATTTTCAAACAAAGTTTCTAAGGACAATTCATATAGTTTATATTTTGACCCGGGTTTTTTGAGTAACAAAACTACCCAGAGTACTAAACTAGCCAGCTGCTAACATAGTCCCCGTGTAGCAGGGGTTTGAGTAACAAAAACTAGCTAGCTGCTAACTTTGCACCCCTTGTTGAGCCGGTTTTTTGAGTAACAAAAACAGCCAGCTAGCTAACTTTGCATCCCTCTGTTAGACCCGGGTTTTGAGAAAACTAAATAGCCGCTAGCTAATAGACCCTCTTTTGGGAGCAGGGTTGTTTCAGTAATAAACTACCCAGCGCACTTGCTAGCTAAGTAATGAAACTAAAGTAAAAATAAATGATGAATTATCTTTTTTTCCTTTCTCTTCATTTTGAATAAATAGTTTTGTTGAAAACTGAAAAACTATTGTTTTTCTCTTTTTTGAGTAAAACTTCACCAATTTTATGCAGGGGCAGTCCCCTAGAGCTAGCTGTAGCTTGTGATTTCAGTACTAGTGAATTCTCGATCCTTTGATTGGGGGGACAAATGTCAGTTCATGCGCAAGAGCCGATGGGTTTGGAGGAGCCCCGGAAGTTGTCAAAATTTTACTGGAAAGTCTTTGGAAGGGAGTTGTGCATCGTAAAAGAGTGCTGTAGGCTATGTAGACCTTCATTGCAAAACAGTGTGTTTTAATCAATTATTTGGGTGCGGTGAATATATTTAGCATAGTTTTATCAAAAAAGGGGATAACTTCTTCAATTTTACCATTTTTATTTTTTGAAATTCTCGAGGAGGAGGGTTCTATCCCTTTCCTACTCAGGGAGCTCCATGTAGAAAAACCATTCTCAGGTTTTGCCATAGATTATAAAGTAGATTTAAGTAAAAACGAATGGGCACTCGGAACTCTTTATTTCTTGGAACTCCAGGGTAAAGGGGCCCTTTGTTTTTTTAGGTATTGCCCTGCGAAAGGTGAATGCATCCCCCAGTTCTGGGGAAAAGCGCTAAACCGGGTTTTTCCCTCTAGGTTTTCTGCCTGTGCTTAGCACCATTCCATTTTTTCTACCTAAAAAAACCCCCCAGTCCTTAACGATTACAAGCATACCCTAACATGATGCACCCCCACTAAGCTTGTACATTGAAGAGTGGTACTCAGAAATTTTTGGTTGGATTTGTCCCTAAAAAACCCTTTGTTTCAACAAAAGTTAATTGCTTTGCCACTTTTTTTTGAATTTTACTTTATTTCCTTGTTGCAACGGATGCATTTTTGGGAAAATTTTTTTTATTTGTACGGGTTTTCCTTCTTTTCACTCGTCATTTAGGTTGTATTGGAAAAACACAAGTTGTTGCCATTCTCAGTTTCCCCATCCAGCCTTTAAAACTCGTAACTTTTTAAAGTCAGCATTCCCCTCAGGGTGAAATTCCTGAGCGTTTCCCTTCCCTCCCGGCAACTGAGTAGGAAGGATTTCTACTTTGTAGAGGTGGGTATTGATAACCCACCCAAAGTGTAATAAATGAAGGGATTTTAATTCGTCTACCCTACTGTTTTGTTATTACAAGCCTAAAAATTTCAGGAAAAAACTTTTTTCTAAAACAACTCCATAAAAATTTGCTTTTGGGACTCACTCTGTGAGAATAATATGTTTAACTGATTTTTAAATGACTACTCATCTCGTTACCCCAGACATACTGACAATTTCTATAGCCAATATATACCTTTTCATCATGGCTTTTTAATCCTTTAAATTGTTTTTAAATCCATAGCCATATGGGGCATAAAGGTTTCTTTCTACAAAATATAAAAATCATAAATTTGGGTTTTGTTAGTTGTCTAAGTATTTTAACAAAACATCTCCAATAGAACAGCTCTTAGTTGTGTTTTTCACCCCTCTTCACTCATTTTAGACAACACTCTTGTTGTTCACAAAACCCAGGGGGTTGATGCCTTGTCTTTTAAATCAAAACCCCATAGAGATTTAAAATCATACAGTCTATTTTCCCTTATGGGCCTAACTCATATTGGGACCTAATAACACCATGGGAAAATCAATCAAGCTTATTTATCAGCACATTTCAGACATGGAATTGAACACAAGTGTTCACGGAAAAAAAAACAAATAAAACAAAAAAAATAAAACTAAATATTTACTACCAAATAAAAGGGGTAAAAAAACTAAAAAATTACAACAAAAAAAATGCCCGCCCAAAAAGCCCCCTGGGGAAAAGCACCACTAAAAAGGGGGTTTTTTTAGACCTTTTTTAAAAGCCACAGTTTTTCCCCCGGGTTTCTGTGGCTACCCCAGAGGCTGGAGGATATAACAAAAGGCCGCCTCTCCAGCCTTTTGGTCCTAGGCTTTGGGATATTTAAAAAACTCACTGGTTTTTAATCAGATATCCCCCTCAGGCCCTGGAAATACATCCACAGTACACCCCCAATTTGCTAAAATTTATGTCAATTAACAATCACTGCTGTTAATCAGAATCCATCCTCTCCCCCTCCTTCTCCCTTTTTCCTTTGACAGTCATCCCCTCCTCCCTTTCACTGTGACAGTCTTTTCCCCTTCCCCTTTTACTGTAATCATCCCCCCCCTCCTCCCCTTTTCACTGTGACATCATCCCCCCATCCTCCCTTTCACTGTGATATGCCCCTCTTTCACGAAATGTTCAGCCCAGAGCATCTTCTCCAACCAAAGATTTTTTTTTTGACGAGGCGAGTAGCTTATTGAGTCAGGGTTGTGGACGTTATTTTGGACTATTTAATTAGCATTGGGCCCCGGGCTGGGGCATTTTAACAACTAGTGAAAAACAACATATATATAAATAGAAGCCACAGACTGTGTTTTATAACCTGCTGTTAATTTTAACACAAAAGGTCAAAATATCCCCAAATTTTTTTGGGTTTGTGTTGTTGTGTTTTAAAACTAGCCAGACTACGCAAATCTATCTTAAAAAAGCTAGTACTGACAACATATACGTTAAAGGGGAAAATTTACATACAATTAAAAATTTAAAAACCCGTTTTTACAAATTTCCCGACATTTAATCCTAGTAAAATTCCCTGTCTAAGGTCGTTAGGACACCACTTTTTTTTTAAGAATGTGAAAAAGTCAGAAAAATAGAGAGAGAATATTATTTCAGCTTTATTTTTTTATCAATTCCCAGTGGGAAGTTTTAATACACTCATTTATTGCAGCATTTCCTGAAATTTTTTTTAACTTGGGCAAAAACTTTAGTGTAGCCCTTTCCCCAGCTTCCCCCAATAATTTTTGAATTTTGGCCCAAAACCCCCTGACAGGGGTGTAAAAGAGTTGGTTTGTAGGCCCCCTTTTCGAAAAAGTTTTCATTCTGCCCATAAATTTTCTATAGGATTGAGGAGGGTTTGTGATGGCCATTCCCCAAAAGCTTTACTTTGTTGTCCTTAAACCATTTTTTTCCCCAACTTTTTGGGAAATATTTGGGGTCATTGTCCATTTGGAAACCTATTTGCTTAACTTTTGACTATGTTTGAGATGTTTCTTCAATATATCCCAAAATTTTCCTTCTCATGAGCCCTCATTTTGTGAAGGCACACCCTCCCTCCTGCGCAAAAACACCCCAGCATGATGCTGCCACCCTGCTTCACGGGTTGGGATGGGTTTTCGGCTTCCCAAAAATATAAAGATGGTCATTATGGCCAAAAAGTTATATTTTTTTTTTATCAAGCAGAGGATATTTCTTCCCCAAAGACGATCTTTGCCCCCCGTGCAGTTGCAAACCCTAGTCGGCTTTTTTAGGCGGTTTTTTTGGAGCAGGCTTCTTCCTTTTGGGGCCCTTTTTTTAAAGGTTTTGTGAAAGGATTGTTTTTTCGTGGATAAGATATTTGTACCTGTTTCCCCCAGCACTTCACAAGGTCCTTTGCTGTTTTTTTGGAATTGATTGCACTTTTCGCACCAAAGTACGTTTATCTCTAGGAGAACGTCTCCTTCCTGACGGGGAAAGGCTGCGTGGTCCCTAATTTTTTAATTGAGTATATTGTTTGTACGATGAACGTGGGGCCCCCCCCGGTTTTTTGGAAAAAGCTTAAGGAAGAACCGACTTTTGGAGGTCTACAATTTTTTTTTTTAAGTCGGTGATTTCTTTTCTTTTCCAAAGTCAAACAAAGAGGCACTGAGTTTTAAAGGGAGGGCCCGGAAAAAATCCACAGGACACCCCAATTGCTCAAATGAGTCAAATTTGCCTATCAGAAGCTTCTAAAAACCAGAATCATTTTTTTGGAATTTTCCAAGCGTTTAAAGGCACAGTCAACTAAGTGTAGTAAACTTCTACCCCCTGGAAATTGTGATATAGTGAATTTAAGTGAAATAATTGTTGGTAAAGAATTGTTGTCATGCACAAAGTAGATTCCTAACCGACTTGGCAAAACATAGTTTTTTAACAAGAAATTTTTTGGGAGTTGTTGAAAAAAAAGAGTTTTTAAAGCCCCAACCAAAATGTATGTAAACTTCCGACTTCAAATGTATAGACAGTAAAACTTAAGCACACAGCTGTGTTTAAAACCCTGCGTTAATATCAGTCGGGTCAAAAATAGAAAGACCAAAATAAATTTTCACAAAGTTGCTGCTGATTTAAAGAGGCAATTTGCAATTAAACTTTTTGAAGAGTGATCAATGAATTGCAATTTATTGCATTTGACATGAAAAGAATTAAACCCCAAAAAAAAATTAACACGCATTTCGCCCTGCCACAAAAGGACCAGCGACTCATGTCAGTGTTCTCTCGTTAACACAGGTGAGAGTGTTTAGAGGACAAGGCTGGAGATCACCCGTCATGCTGATTTGGGTTTGAAAAAACTGGAAGCTTTAAAAAGGGGGGTGGTGCTTGAAATCATTTCTTTCCCCCGTAACCATGGTTACCCCAAGGAAACACGTGCGTCATCATTGCTTTGCACAAAAATGGCTTCACAGGCAAGGGAAAGCGCTAGTAAAAATTTCCCTAAAACAACCCTTTAGGATCATCAAGAACTTCAAGGAAAAAGGTTCAATTTTTGTGAAATAGACTTTTGGGGGGCCAAGAAAATCCAGCAAGCGCCCGGACCGTCTCCTAAAAATTGATTTGCTGCGGGGCAGGGCACCCCCAGTGCAGAGCATGCCGGAAAAGGGCTGATATTCTGCAAAAGGTACAGGGGTTTAAGCTGAGGATGGGTAAAGCATTTTCTCTGATGAATCCCCCTTTTTGATTGTTTGGGGCATCCGGGGAAAAAAATTGTCCGGGGAAAAAGGGAAGCGTACCATCAGTCCTGTGTCATGCCAAAGTAAAACACCCGAGCCATTCATTTTGGGGTTGCTTCTAGCCAAGGGAAGTGGGCTTACATTTGCCTAAAAACCCGCCATGAATAAAGAATGGTAAAACACACATCCCCAGAGACAAATTTTCCCAACCATCAAGAACAGTTTTGGGACGACAAAGCTTTTTTCCAGCATAAGGACACCTTGCCTAAAGGGAAAGTGAAAATAAGTGGCCCGGGGAAAAAACTCGAAAAGTTGGGTCCCGGGCCCGGAAACTCCCCCGACCTTTTTAAACCAGAGAACTTTTTCAAACCAAAAGGGGGGGGACAAAAAAAAAACCCACCAATTTGACAAACCAATCATTTATTAGCAAAATGGGTCCCTCAGTCAGGGATGTGGCCAGAAATTTAAATTTAAGCATGCCCTTTCAGAGGTCTTGAATAGAAAGGGGCAACACGCAAATATAATATTAAATATTGCATGAAATTAACGTTATTGTCAATAAAAGCCTTTGACACTTATGGGAAAGCGTAATTTTATTCAGTATACCATGTAAATCTGAGAAAATATCTAAAAACCCTGAAAAGCAAACTTTGTGGGTTTTTTTTTTTGCAGCAAGTTACGAGGGGGTGATGATCCGTTTGAAAAAAAGGGCCTGCCATGGGGGGAAAAAACTCTTGAAAAACCCCATGCATCTGCTGAGGGTGGTTAACGCAGTTTGGGAAAATTTCACTATACTGGTTCATTTGCCAAAAAATATCAGTCATTTTAAAAAAAAGGTGAGCTGGTGGGAGACAGGGTTGATCATGGTGATGGTGAGTTTGGGTGGTAGACGGGTTGATATGGTGTGGTGAAATTTTCCTCAGACATTGTTACATTTCAGTCCCTCTACTTTCTCGCTAAGCAAACCAAAGAAAACACCTGCCCAAAATTTTTTGTAACTCTGGGGAACAGACTTAATGTATCATAGATCGTCAAAAGACTGTGGGGGCGGCAGGATTAAAGGGGCTTTTTTGCCACACCCAATGTCAGCATTTAAAAGGACTTGCCTTAACCCTAACGATAGCTTTCGAAGAGGGGAGGGGGCTACCGCCTGCTTTCTTGAGCTGACAATCCTGTTTTTGGGAAACACCCCCCACCATTTGTTGTTGGGGGACGCGCCCCCACCATTCAAACCAAAACTATTTCATAATTTCAATTTTTGAAAACTGGGAAAAAATGGGTAGTTTTAAATTTTCAGAGGGGGGACCCCTGTTTACAGTACATCAAATTAATTAAAAAGGCCCAAAGAAAGCTTGAGGTGGCAAAACTCACCCCCTAGGGGTTTTCTCCCCCAGTGTGACACTAGTCTACCATTAACTGGATTGAGTAACAAAATGGAAAAAGGTTCCCAACTGTTGGTGTTTTCCTTGTTCTCCAGGTGTCCTGACTGAGTGAATCTCTTTCCCCCACCCACACAACCAAAAGGCTTCTCTCCCCGTGTGATTTCTTGGTAAAGCCCGGTTCCTGATGGTGAATTTTTCCCCCCACTGATCACAACCAAAAAGGGGTTCTTCCTGTTGTTTCTTGGTTACTAAAAATTTAAGTGGTTAAGCTCATTCCCCCAGTCTGAGCAGTGGTAAGGCTTTCCCTCCTGTGTGTATTCTCTTGGTAAAGCCAGGGTTCCTGACTGAGCAATCTCTTTCCCCACTGATCAAACAAAAAAGGGTTTTCTCCCGGGTGTTTTTTGGTGTATAGAAGTCCGTTTGAATAGTTAAACCCCATCCACGTTTTAGCAGTGGGAAGGCTTTTCTCCTGTGTGTATTTCTTGGTAAAAAAAGGCTTCCTGAATGAGGAATCTCTTCCCACACTGATCCAGCTATAAGGTTTCTCTCCTGTGGATTCTTTGGTTTAACCAGGGTTCTGACTGAGTGAATCTCTTCCCCATGATCACAACCAAAAAGGGTTCTCTCCTGTGGTGTATTTATTTGTCCAGCCCGGTGTCTTTCTGAGTGAAACTCTTCCCCATGTCACAACCAAAAAAGGGTTCTTCCAGTGTGTATTTCTTGTGTAAAGCCAGGCTTCCTGACTTTAGTGAAATTCTTCCCCCCATGATCAAACCCAAAAAGGTTTTTTCCAGTGTGTGTTCTCTTGTGTTGTAAAGTCCTTGTGAAAAGGCAACTCATTTCCCCAATCAGAGCAGTGGTAAGGCTTCTCCCCAGGTGCGTTTTTGGTGTATTACCAGTGGCTGATCTAGAAAAAAAATCTCCCACATTGACACAGCTGTAAGGTTTCTCTCTGTGTGTATTTTTTTGTGCAGCCAGGGGTTCCAATGGTGAATCTTTCCCACATTGTCACAGCATAAAGGTTTTTCTCCCGTGTGTATTCTCTTTTTTATAGCAGTCCTTGTGAATGGTTAAGTCATCCACAGTCAGAACAGTGGTAAGGCTTTTTCCCGGTGTTTTTTTTTGGTAAAGCCAAGCTTCCCGAAGAGTGAATCTTTCCCCCCTTGATCACAGCTGAAGGGTTTTTTTCCTGGTGTATCCTGGGCTTTTTCAGAGTTCCCCAATGAGCAAAAATCTTCCCACATTGCAGGGTAAGGCTTTTTTCCAGTGTGTGTTCTCTGGTGTATTACAGCTGTCTGATCTAGGAAAAATCTTCCCACTTTTTCACGCTGTAAGATTTTTCTCCTGGTGTTTTCTTTGTGTCCGTAGGTGGCCTGAAGAGTGAATCTCTTTTCCCCCAAATTTGGGCACAGCTGTAAGGGTTTTCTCCTGGTGGTTCTTGGTGTATTTTAAGATTTGCTGAAGGGTAAATATTTCCACATCAAAGCAGCAGTGAGGTTTTTTCCCGTAAGTCTCTGTGGTGTTTTTAGGGGGTTCTGACTGGAGAGACTCGTCTCTGCCTCGTCAGATATGATGTTTGGTTTCCTTTCCCCGAGATAACCCCCCCTACTGAGAGATGACGGTTAGGGCTGTCCCCTGGAAACAAAGACGACAGTTAGGGTTTCCTTTTTCATATCAAAATTTGTTTTAAGGCCCAGCTTTCCAAAATCTTTTTGATCAGATTTGAGCATATTGGGTGGGTTTAAAACATCAATGTGCAATGGGGTAGAAAATGCTTAAATGATTCACATTTTAAGAAGGTTATGATGTATTTAATGGGAATTTGGAATCTAGGGGGTCCCACTAGTCCCGGGTTTTCCGCAGTGCCGAGCACAGACACCCTCTTCAACCCCGCATAAAATTTCCAGGAGAGGCACGACCTGGGGACCCCAAGGGGGAGGGGGGTCCCCAGGGGTGCCTCTCCTGGGGGTTTGGGGCCCCGTAGCTGATTTTGGTCCCCTGTAGCTAGATGTGGGCCTCTGTAGCCAGCTGTAAACACGGCGCTTGTAAGCTAAGGGATGGGTTTGATCCTGGGGACCACCCAACACACAAAAAAAAAAGGGGATGCACGAGAATGAACGCTTTTGGGTAAAAAGGGCGCAAAAGGCAATTTTTTTTTTATTTTATTTATAGGGGGAGGAGGGTTGGAGGGAAGGGAGGAGGGGGGGGGATAGGTTTTCCTGTAAATCCGAAAAAAGAGGGTATTTGGGTTCTCATTTTGTACCTGAGGGAAAAAACACCAACAATGGTTGATGAGTCTTGCATTTAAAGGGGAGGGCCCACAAAGGGGGGAAAAACAATGCCCCCTTGCTGTTTAAGATTTAATGGACCCCCAAAAAAAAAAAATTCCCCAAACTCTGCTTCTTCTTTGGGGCCGTTGAACAAGGGGGGGGTTTTTGATATACAATGGGGGGAAAAAGTATTTAGTCACCCCAAATTTGCAATTTTCCCCCATTTTAAAAAAGATAGAGAGGCCTGTAATTTTCATCATAGGTACACGAAAAAAAAATGAAAAAAAAAAAAAAAATTTTTGGGTTTTTTGTGGTTTTTTTAATGAATTTATTTTTCAATTATGGTGGAAAATAATTTTGGAAATAAAAAAAGTTTCTCAAATTTTTATATACCCTTTGTTGCAATGCACAGGCAAAAAGTTTCTGTAAGTCTTCACAAAGGTTTCAACACTGCTGCTGGTATTGGCCCCTTCCCCCATGCAGATCTCCTCTAGAGCAGTGATGTTTTTGGGGTGTCGCTGGGGAACAAGACTTTAAATCCCTCCAAAAATTTTCTAGGGGTTTGGATCTGGAGACTGGCTAGGGCCCCTCCAGGACCTTAAAGCTTTTTATGAAGCCCCTCCTTTGTTGCCCGGGCGGGTGTTTTGGGACTTGTCATGCTGAAAGACCCAGCCACGTTTCATCTCAATGCCCCCGGAGGGGGAGGTTTTCACCAAAAACTCACGAACAGGCCCCATTTATTCTTTTCCCTTTTCATGGATCAGTCGTCCTGGCCCTTTTCAGAAAAAAAAGCCCAAAGCATGATGTTTCCCCCCCATGCTTTTACAGTAGGGATGGGGTTCTTGGGTGCAACTCAGCATTCCTCCAAACACGACAGTGAGTTTTTGCCAAAAAAAATTTTATTTTTGGTTTTTCTGACCTAGACATTCTCCCATCCTCTTCTGGATCACCCAAAATCACTCTAGCAAACTTCGAGGGGCCGGCAGTCTGGTTTAAGCAGGGGGACACGCGGGCACTACGGATTTGAGCCCGGGGCGGCGTAGTGTGTTACTGATGGAGGTTTTGTTATTTGGTCCCAGCTTCTGCACTTCACTAGGCCCCCCCGTGGGGTTTCTGGGTTTTTTTGCCACCGTTTTTGTATATTTTGACCCCACGGGGGTGAGATCTTGCATGGAGCCCAGTCGGGGGTTATCAGGGGTTTCTTGTATGTCTTCCCTTTCCTAATAAGCCCCACAGTTTTTTTTCTTAAAAACCAAGCTGTTCCTATTTCGATTTATTTCCCCGCCGATACAGGTCTACAATTTTGTTTCTGGTGTCCTTTGACAGCCTTTGGTCTTGGGCCTAGTGGAGTTGGAATGTGACTGTTTTGGGGTTTTGGACAGGGTTTTTTTATGATAACAAGTTCAAAAAGGGGCCCTTTACAGGTAAGAGTGGAGGACAGAGGGGCCTCTTAAAGAAAAAGTTTCAGGTCTGTGAGAGCCGAAATCTTGCTTGTTTTTTAGGTGACCAAAAATTATTTTCCACCCTAATTTGAAAAAATTCAAAAAAAAATCCCCCAATGTGATTTTCTGGATTTTTTTTCCCTAAATTTGTCTCATAGTTGAGTGTCCCTAGATGAAAAAAGGTCTCTCTCATTTTTTTAAGGGGAGAATTTAAAATTGGGGCGACTAAATACTTTTTTCCCCACGTAGTTTGCAACTTGTAAAGATTCCCCATTCCTAAAAGTGGTTCATTTTCACGGCAGTTAAAAATAATACACAGTCGTTTCTTGCACCAGATTTGCAGCGCCAAATTTTGTAACTTAGTAAACCCCCAAAATATGAACCCGGGGCCCAGGGGAAAAAAACCAAATTTTACACTTCAGCCCAAATGGGACATTTCGGGAAAAAGGGAAAATTTGTTTAGTTTTTTTTATATTAGCCCCCAATTTAGTTTCTATGTGAAATTCCAAGAATATTTTTGGGCATTGTGGCGATGGAATCACCAATAAAAAAAAGGGGAGGAAGTATAACGCTTTTCTTGATCTTTTAAGGCTATTTGATCGATCTACGGATAGATCAGACTTTTTGAAATTTTTAACCAAATTAATACTTTCCCTTTTTAAACTTGCACCCCCTTGAACCTTTTCCTTTTTGTTACGTTAAAAAAAGTGGGATTTAAATATATTAAAGTAATTATTTGAAAGGGTGTCAAAATTTCAAAATGCAATGGGCTTGATTGGAAGTTGTGCCGTTGGAAGCTTCATGTGAGACGTTTGGATAAAAACACAAAAAAAAAAGGTGGGTGTCATGTTTTGGCTGAAAAATGTACTAAATGTAATAACCCCAAACTATGAAAAAACACATAGGAATAAGTTGTAACCAACAAAGTTTTTAAACAAATCAAATAATTCCAGGTGACAACCCATAAAGTGGTTAAAGGAATGCCATGAGTGTGCAAAGCTGATCAAGGAAAAGGGTGGCTTTTTTGAAGAATCAAAAACCAACATTTTTTTGATTTGTTTAACACTTTCTTGGTTTACTACACCCTTCCCTATGTTTTTAAATTTCATATTTTTTGATGTCTTCACATTATTCTACAACGAAAAATAAAAAAAAACCTTGAAGGTAGTGTACCCAAAATTTTTGACGGGTACTGTATTAACCCTTTTCCACTTTCAAATGGTACGAAAAGACATTTAGAGGTAGAGGCTGGGGCTTGACAGAATCATGCAGCGGGTCCGTTTTTTTTCAGTTGGGGGGGGTCGGGACAAAAAAAATTGTGGAAAATATATTTGTCCCCAGTTATTGGAAACGGTTTTGCGGGTTTATCGTTAGCCTAGCTTTTGTCTAAAGCACCTCTGGAACGGACCGCTCACTTTCCCCTCCCTATTTAGCGGGGCTACCTCTCCTCTCCTATTTCAGCAGCCATACCTCCCTGCCCTAGTTCAGCAGCCATACCTCCCCTCCCCTAGTTCAGCCCCTTACATTCCTCTCCTGTCCTATTCAGCACCCATATTCCTTCCTCTCCTATTCAGACCCTACCTTCCCCTATTTTGCAGCCAACCTCTCCTCTCCTTTTTTCCGCCAACCTCCCCTCTCTAGTTCAGCACCTATCCCCTTTCCCTAGTTGGGCGTGCCAGACAGGGAGCGTTTGGTTAAATTTAAAATAAGTAGTCTAATATAAAGGATGGAGAAGAGGGCAGTTATCTTCCCAAGGAAAATTAACTACCTAAATATTTTTAGGCATACTTTTCCTATGGAAAGTCTAACCCATTAACGTTTTTCACATTTTTTGTTTTAAAAAGTGGGATTAAAATATTTTTATTAAAATTTTTTTGTAATTCATCTAAAAA
Source organism: Coregonus suidteri (assembly GCA_036851935.1). Classification (NCBI taxonomy): domain Eukaryota; kingdom Metazoa; phylum Chordata; class Actinopteri; order Salmoniformes; family Salmonidae; genus Coregonus; species Coregonus suidteri. The sequence goes on along the minus strand of CM072244.1, from coordinate 38,955,156 downwards.
AAATAATGTGAAAGTAAAAACAAAAATTCAAAAGGTACAAACAAAACAAAACAAAACAAAAATATGGGAAAGTTTGTGTAAAAAAAATCCATAATAAGTGATTGGACTGTAAACTAATAGCGGTTAACAAAATTTTTTTTTTTAAGACAACCCCCTTTCCCCTGTTTAAAAAGAGTTTGTTTTGGGGGATTAAGCCACCCAGACACGCAAAATGTTCACAAAAATCCCCAATAAAGACCACCTTTTAAACCCCGTACATTTGACTATTCACTATCCAAAATGACCACCGAACCCTGTACATTTTACTATTCCAATAATCCACAATAATGACTACCGCAACCTGTAAATTGCCCATTCACAAAATCCACAATAAGACTACCCCAACCCTGTACATTTGACTATTCGCAATAATCCACAATAAGACCCCCTGCAACCGACATGTGACTATTCACAAAATGACCTGAAACCCCGTACTGTGATAGTTTTTCATACTGGCCCCCCCCCCTGGGGGTCGAAAACCCCCAACCCTGCCGTTGCAAACGCCTGCTCACCAACTGAGTACATCCCTGCCGGGCCCTTCCCACCCTACCTGGGCGACGCTGTGCGTGCAGTGCGAGCATGCCTTAGACCCAGTGACCCCGCAACCCTGTACATGGACTATTCACAATAATCCCCAAAAAGACAGAGTTAAAGGAGTAAAATATTCCGATTTGTTTGAACAAGGACTAAATAATACTGCTAAAAAAAAAAACAGGGCAAATGAACACCTATTTGGGCCCGAATACAAAGCCTTAAGTTTTGGGAAATCCAACATCATATCACTGAGTAACTGCCTCCTTTTTTTCCCGCATGGGGATGGCTGCATATGGGAAAGGGAAATGCTTGGGATCGTCAAAAGACTGGGGATTTTACAGAATAAAAGTAAAGGGGTTTTCTAGAGGAAACCGTTTAGTTTCTTACACCAGAACTGGGGGAGGAACTACCTTTCAGCAAGACCGTAACCACAAAAACTAACCCCAAACAAATCGGGAAGTAAAAAGGGTAGCTTGCTTACAGTTTTTAGCAAGCGCAGTAGGTAGCCTACAGCCAACTGGTAAGCTGCTATTTGGGGTACCTACGCCAAAAGGCAAGCTGCAGGGAGTAGCCAAAAGCCAACTGGTAAGTGTAGGGGAGTAGCCTACAACCCCCTGGCAAGTGCCGTGGAGAGCCCACGCCAATGGCAAACTGCTGTGGGTACCACGCCAAAATGGTAAGCCCAATTTGCCATTGTACCGATAGCATTGGTAGTGCATTTTTTTGCTTTTCCCCGATTGAAAAGCATTTATTGGCATGAGGGGAAATGTTTTTTCGGGAATTAGAAATGTTTTTTAGTTGGGTATTGTGCTGTACTGTGTAGGTTTTCAGATTTCTATTTATGAAAATTTTCCATGTTTGCAAAGCGGTGAGTAGCCTGTATTTTTGCGCAAGAAGCCGTGCGTGGCTGCAAAAACATTGTGGTAATTGACTATCGATTTTTATCGATCCCGTGTTTTCGCAACGAAAAATTTGTGCCCCCTTAGTCATTTTTGAGCCCCCCTTTCCTGTTCATCCTGCTGCCGGCTGGTACGAGAACCAGCTAAACTAACAAATGATTTTTCCAAAAATCAAGACCTTAAAAACGCGCAGTTAAAAACAGGGAAATGGCCACAAAAGCCCCTTATAAAAATGATTAAATTAAACTAAACTCACCTATTCATTGTAAAACGGTGTTTATGGTCGATTTCAGAGTTTTACTTCCGTTCGACTGAAATAGGGATTCCGCCAAAATACAAAAAAATAATACAGCAGTAGTCTGTTTAGCTATTTTCAAAGTTTCGTCCGATATCATTTTTTAACTTTCCTCCTTTTTTCAATCATGTTTTTGGTGTTCTACTCTCACGGAGCGTAAAATCCAAGAAAAAGAGCCAGGCTCCCCCTTCACTTCCGGTTTAACTGAAAAAGTTTGGGGTTCGGCCAACATACAAACCCTTTTTATTTTTTTTTTATTTAAACGTTTTTAACCAGGTAAGCTTGGAAAAGTTTTATTTACAAATCGACCGGCCAAAATAAAGCAAAGCATGTAAAAAACAAAAACACAGAGTTACAAAGGGTAAAAAAAAACATAAAGTTGCTGCTTGACAACTGATGCTTAAAGTTAGTGAGGGAGATAAGAGTCTCCAGCTTCAAGATTTTTGCGTTGTTCCGCATTGGCAGCAGAAACGGGAAGGGGAAAGGCGGCCAAGGGGTGTGGCTTTGGGGTGACCAGTGAGAAAACTGCTGGAGCCATACTACGGATGGGTGTTGCTTGTTGTCCATGGCTAAGATAAGGAGGGTTTTCCCCGCATGATTTATAGATGGCCTGGACCCGTGGGTTGGCGACAAATGTTTGTGGACCAGCCAACAAGAGCGTAAGGTCACAGTGGTGGGGTATATGGGCTTGGGGAAAAACAGATGGCACTGGATAGACTACATCCAAATTTTGGGGAAGAGTCTTTGGGGGCTTTCTTAAAAATGGGCCCAAATCAAAGGGACGGGAGGATATCAGTTTTTCAGGGCATGTTTGGCAGCATGAGTGAAGGAGGCTTTGTTGCGAAATAGGAAGCCGATTCTAGATTTTACTTTGGATTGGAGATGCTTAATGTGAGTCTGGAAGGAGAGTTTACAGTCTAACCAGACACCTAGGTATTTGTAGTTGTCCACATACTCTAGGTCAGACCCGTCGAGAGTAGGGATTCTAGTCGGGTGGGGGGTGCCAGCAGCGTTCGTTTGAAGAGCATGCATTTAGTTTTACTAGTGTTTAAGAGCAGTTGGAGGCTACTGAAGAAATGTTGTATGGCATTGAAGTTTGTTTGGAGGTTGTTAACACAGTGTCCAATGAAGGCCAGATGTATACAAATGGTGTGTCTGCGTGGGAGGTGGATCGAGAGTCACCACAGCAAGAGCGACATTATTGATATACACAGAAAAAAGGGAGTCGGCCCAAGTTTGAACCCTGTGGCACCCCGATAGAGACTCCCATAGGTCCAGAAAAACAGGCCCTCCGATTTGACACATTGAACTCTATCTGAGAAGAGTTGGTGAACCGGGCAAGGCAGTCATTTGAGAAACCAAGGCTATTTAGTCTGCCAATAAGAATGCGGTGGTTGACAGAGTCGAAAGCCTGGCCAGGTCGATGAAAACGGCTGCACAGTACTGTCTATTATCGATCGCGGTTATTTTATCGTTTAGGAACTTGAGCGTGGTTGAGGTGCACCCATGACCAGCTCGGAAACCGGTTGCTAGCGGAGAAGGTACGGTGGAATTCGAAATGGTCGGTGATCTGTTTGTTTAACTTGGCTTTCAAAAACTTTCAAAAGGCAGGGAAGGATGGATATAGGTCTGTAACATTTTGGGATTAGAGTGTCCCCCCCCTTTGAAGAGGGCATTTTTCCAAATCTCTGGGATCTCAGACTTAAAAAAAAGAGGTTAAACCAGGTTTAAAAGGGGGGTTTGCACAATTTGGGGGGCCCTTAATTTTTAGAACAAAAGGGCCCAAATTGTCAAACCCCAGATGTTTTGGGTGGGGGGTTCCAGTTTTTGCAGCTCTTTCAGAACATCGGGCTGTCTAAATTTTGTTTTGAAGGGAAGCGGGGGGGGGGGGGGTATGGGCAAGTTGACGTTGGGGGTTTGCGGAGTGGGGGCCCGGGGGGGTAGGGGTAGAAGGGGAAAAGGCATGGCCACCCCATAGCAAAATGCTTTGTTGAAATTCTTAAATTTTTGAATTTATCGGTGGTGTTTGGTTTTTTCCTAGCCTAAAGTGCATTTGGGCAGCGGGGGAGGAGGTGCTCTTATTCCCCCAAAAGGACTTCACAGTGCCCCAAAACCCCTTTTGGGTTAGCCCCCTACAGGATGCATTTTTTCTTTTTTAAAAAAGCTTCCCTTTGTTTTCCAAAACTGTTTTGGGGGAAAAATTGGTTTTCCTAACTTCCCTGAAAAGTTGCATATTGCGGGGCTATTCAAATAAAATCCCAAGTACGCCCGGGTTTTGGGGCTGGTCAAGGGCAGTCAATTCTGAGAAGAACCGGGGCCATATCTTTTCTTATTTTCTGTTTTTTTAAAAAGGGGGCTTATTTTTAAGATTTAGGGGGAAAATTTTACTTTTACTCCATTCTTTTTTTGGAACCTTCTGCTTTTAGAAAATTTCATTTTCAAAATTTAACGCAGTTTTCTAAATTTTTTTTTTTTTTTTTGTATATACTGGCCCCCGTGGGAACAAACCCCACAACCCCCTTTGCAAATCCCCATGCTCAAAAAAAGGGGGAGCAACAAAGGGCCAAAACATTTCCAAAAATCTATACCGGGGGTTGTAATGCGGAAATTTTATGGGCCTGCTGGCTGGTGGAAAAATTTCCCCCTTTTCTTTTCAGAAATTTAAAAAAAGGGAAATTTCCCAAAAACATTGCAGTTTTTAAAAAAAATTTATCCAGGGCATCCCTAATCACTCCCAAATTTGATGTTTAAAAATATACAAACGGTCCTGTACCCTGCTCCCTTAACCGCAGACAGGATCCCTCCTCGTGCTCTCCCCCCAGTTTGGGATAGAATGCGGGTTGTGCGTAAAACTATTAAATTAAATACAAAAAAAATCAAATTTTAACATACAACCATTCAAATTTTTAAAACACCTCCTCTTTAAAGGGGTTTTTTTAAAAGACATCAAAACTACATTTGGGGAAAAAAAAGTATTTAGTCAGCCCCCAAAATTGTGAAAGTTCTCCCAAAAAAAAAGATGAGAGGGGCCTTTTTTTTTTCATCATGGGTTTAAGGGGCAACTGTGACAGACAAAATGGAAAAAAAAATCCAGAAAATCACATTGTAGGTTTTTTAATAAATTTTTTTGGAAAATTAGGGTGGAAAATAACAGCATTTGCATTTAAAGAAATGTCTCTACAAATTGCTAAGCATATTATAAATTTTGAAAGGGAAAAAAATACCTTAGACCTTTTATCATGGCTTTTTTTAACCCCTTTTAATTGGTTTTTAAATCCAAGGTTTGGGCAAAAAGGTGTTTCATTCTACAACTTTTTATAATCATAAAAAGGTTTGTTATTTTTTCAAAAGTATTTTCACAAAAAAATCTCCAAAAAAACAGTCTATTTGTGTTTTTCACCCCATTTTCACCTTTTTATGTTGAGAACACTATTATTTGTTCACAATAATCCATGGGGTTTTGAGTGCCTTGTTTTTTAAAAATTTCCCAATAACACCATAGAGTTTCAATCATTTCCTTCTATCTTCCCTTACAGGCCCTAACTAAAAATATTA
>CM072244.1:38885871-38949334 GCA_036851935.1 Coregonus suidteri | reverse complement strand
CCATGTTTCATCATATGCTACAGTCCTCCTTCAAGACTCCATAATGTTTCATCATCAGATGCACAGTCCTCCTTTAAGACTCCATAATGTTTCATCATTAGATGCTACAGTCCTCCTTTAAGACTCCATAATGTTTCATCATCAGATGCTACAGTCCTCCTTTAAGACTCCATCATGTTTCATCATCAGATGCTACAGTCCTCCTTCAAGACTCCATAATGTTTCATCATCAGATGCTACAGTCCTCCTTTAAGACTCCATAATGTTTCATCATTAGATGCTACAGTCCTCCTTTAAGACTCCATAATGTTTCATCATTAGATGCTACAGTCCTCCTTTAAGACTCCATAATGTTTCATCATTAGATGCTACAATCCTCCTTTAAGACTCCATAATGTTTCATCATTAGATACTACAGTCCTCCTTTAAGGCTCAATAATGTTTCATCATTAGATGCTACAGTCCTCATTTAAGGCTCAATAATGTTTCATCATTAGATGCTACAGTCCTCCTTTAAGGCTCAATAATGTTTCATCATTAGATGCTACAGTCCTCATTTAAGACTCAAAATGGAACTATAATTAATGTATAAATGATGTAATGAATGATGATGATGAAATAATAATTAAATGTTCGCCACTATTTATATTGTCCACCACAAACCGATGCTGGCAGTAAGAAGGCACTCAGCAACCAGGGGGCCATAAGGAAACAGGAAAATGCTAATCCAGAGGCGGTGCTCCTAGTGGCCGGGGACTTTAATGCAGGGAAACTTACATCCGTTTCATGTCATTTCTACCAGCATGTCACCTGAAGAAAAACAACTCTAGACCACCTTTACTCCACACACAGAGACGTGTACAAAGCTCTCCCTCGTCCTCCATTTGGCAAATCTGACCATAACTCCATCCTCCTGATTCCTGTTTACAAGCTAAAACTAAAAGCAGGAAGTACCAGTGACTCGCTCAATAAGGAAGTGGTAGTGGTCAGAGGACGCAGATGCTAAGCTACAGGACTGTTTCGCTAGCACAGACTGGAATATGTTCGGGGATTCTTCCGATGGCATTGAGGAGTACACCACATCAGTCACTGGCTTCATCAATAAGTGCATCGATGACGTCGTCCCCACAGTGACCGTACTTACGTACCCCAACCAGAAGCAATGGATTAAAGGCAACATCCGCACTGAGCTAAAGGGTAGAGCTGCCGCTTTCAAGGAGCGGGACTCTAACCCGGACGTTTATAAGAAATTCCGCTATGCACTCCGACGAACCATCAAACAGGCAAAGTGTCAATACAGGACTAAGATCGAATCGTACTACACCGACTCCGATGCTCGTTGGATGTGGCAGGGCTTGCAAACTATTACGGACTACAAAAGGGAAGCACCGCTGCGAGCTGCCAGTCTCACGAGCCTTCCAGACGAGCTAAATTACTTCTATGCTCGCATTGAGCAACCCCCACTGGCATACTGAACATAAAGCTTTTTTCCGGAGGGACGGTGTGATCAGGGTTTTTTCCGTAGCCGATTTGAGAAAACCCTTTAAAAGGTAAACTTTTCCCCAAACCGCAGGCCAACGTTTTAAACCAGGACGTGTACCCCAAAATGCGCTAAACCAAACGGGCAATTTTCCCTTCACTGACTTAAAACCTTCCCTGACTGGTCTGAAAATACCTCATTTTTCCCCAAGCAGACCAAACCTAGCCCCCTTTCCCAAGGCTCTAGGAAACCCTCCCTTTAAAGGGACTACCGACCCTTTCACTAAACGTCTGTACCCCAAAAGTGCTTTAAAAGGCTGGTCGGGCTCCCCAAACACCATTACCCCCAAAACCCCTAAACCCCACCCAATTTGCATCCCCCCCGAAAGCCCCACGTCTGACCCAAATAAATTGCTTTAAAAAGGCTGGCCCATGGCTCACATCAACAATTTTTCCCGGAAAACCCAAAGACCCAATCCATTCGCATACCCGCCCCAACCCGATCCCAAATGCGCAATCTAAATCAAAACTCCACACGGCCCTCTCCAACCGGGCCCCCAAAAGGAACACCTTTGAAATGCGTTTTGACTCGCTTACGTTCAACACATAGTCCCCTTTCAAAACCCCCCTCTCACTAAGCAAGGCCCCCGGGGCCCTAAACCCTCCCTCGCAACTGGTCCTGGATTTCCCCTGACGGGCCCCCCCCAGGGGGAAAGGGTGGGGTAACAAAAATCCCCCATGCTGATCCTCAACCGGGGACCCTCAGGGGTGTTGATAAAGCCCCCCTCCTGTCTCCCTGTCACCCGAGGCATGGCCAAGCACCCCCTTCAACATTTATCATTAATTTTGCCAAACAACAAAACTGTTTGGGCCTGATCACGGGCAACGATGAACAGCCTTGGGAGGAGGTCAAGACCTGCCAGTTTTGTCCCCAAAAAAACCCCTCTCCCTCAACTTTAACAAACAAGGAATGTTTTGTGGACTACAAAAAAGGGGGGAAGGACTGAGAAAGCCCCCATTCCCCGTCGGGGGGGGCTGTAGGGGAAAGCGGGTTGAATTTTTCAATTTCCCTTTGGTGTCCCCACCCCCAAAAAAACTAAAGGGTTGAAAACACCCCAAAGACATCTGAAGAGGGCCGAAAAACCCCTACTCCCCCTCAGGAGACGAAAAGATTTGGCATGGGCCCTCAGATCCCAAAAAGTTATCCCAAGCGGGACAATCGAGGCATTTTGACTGGTTCATAAACCGTCTGGTTTTCAACTTTTGGGCCCAGAGGTAGTGCGAACCCCAATACATCCTGGGGCCCAAAAGTTTCCCCTGCCATCCAGGCCCTCTATAAAAAGGTCTCCAGCTACCCTAGTCATACACTGTTCTCTCTCCTACCCCCGGGCAAGGGGTACCGGAGCCCCAAGTCTAGGTAAAAAGGCTCTTAACACCTTCTACCCCCAAGCCATAAACTCTTGAACATTTTTAAAAAATTGCTACCGGGGCCCTATTTAAAATTTGTTCCCCCCCCCCCCAAATTTTTTACCCTGCTGCTACTCTCTGTTTTTTAAATCCTTCATATTCACTTTACCCTACCTACATGTCCATATTCCCTCATTACTCGAAAAAGGGACCCCCGCCATTGATTTTTGTCCGGAACCCCTGTATATTGCCTCCGCTGTCCCGGGAAAACCCCCTGTATATTCCCTCCTATGTTATTTTATTGTTCCCCCCTTTAAAATTTGCTATATTTTTTTTTTTCTTTCTTAAAACTGCCCTTTTTGGGTTGGGCTTGTAAGAAAAGGCATTTCCTCAAAGGTCTCCCCGGTTTTTTTTGGGCGAAATGGGGACAAAAAAATGTATTTGATTTGTTCTACGTAGGTAAAGAAAAGGGGGTTGACTGGGCCGGGCAATGTAAAAAATCCATAATGTTTTAGGAAATTTTTTGAAAAACAGCCCAAAACCCCGGATCATCTTGAAACTTTCTCTCAAAATCTAATTTTCATAAAGGGTTTTTATATAGTCTTTGGTTTCTCTTTTTTCATTGCAAAAATCCTTTTTCAGTGTTTGATTTCAAAAACCTCCTATCCACCATTCTATTTTCATTTCAACTAACCAACTCTGCGGGTTTGTCCTGGTAACAAAAACCATTTTCTTCATGTCAACAAACAAAACTCTGCGGGTTTCCCCTGGTAACAGATACCATTTTTCCCTTCATGCCCAATTTAACATAATCTGTTTGGTTGTCCGGAAACAGATACCAGTGGGCCGATCTATTTTTTTTTGTTAAAACCCAAACTACAGCACTTCTTTGATGATCAAATCTGCCCCTTTTTCCTTCCCCTTCTCCCCTCTCATTTTTCCCACTCACCCCCTTTTTTTTCCCTGCAGTCCACCAGCCCCCACAGAAAACCTCTTCAACCCACTTAAAGTGCTACTGGGGAGGTACGCCGGGGGAAACCCCTGGGGGGGGGAAGGGCTAGCGTTGTCCGGGAAACCTTAAAAGGGGGGGAACACAGACACATACCCTTATGGATGCTGATGTCCTTTTTGTCAAAAAGGTCCCTTTACAGAAACCCACCCCAGCCCCCGTAGGGGAAAAAGCTGTATGCAAAACCCAACCAACTGTCCCATCGGGTTTTCTGATCGGGAGGGACTCTTCTCTCCCTCGTCGCTCGGGATTTTGGGTTGGGGGGGCTCTCCAAGGACCTGATAGTCATGTCTCTCTCCTGTTTTAACAAAACATCAAACAAAATGGAAAACCGTATTATTCTTTATTGAATCATAGGGTTTTACAAGGGGCCCTTTAAACAGGCCTAAACTGCCATTTTCCCTTGGGATTTTTTAAAAATATTTTTTTGTGATCCCAAAATGAAAAGGGTTTTTTCCACAAAAGGGGTGCCCTTTTTTTTTTAAATAGAAATTATGCACAAACTTTAAATTTTAAAAAAGCCTTTTTATTTTTCATTAATTGCATTTTAATGTAACCACATGGGGGAAATCAAAAAATCAAAATTTAAAAGTCCAAAAAAATATAAACCAATTGCAGATTAAACCTTAAAAAATTCCCTACAGTACTAAACAACATTTTGAATATATAATTTCAGTAGAATGCCCTTTAAAAAACCACCTTGTTCAAACTGCTAGTTTTTTCCCCTGTTTTAAAGAAAATATCACTGGTGTTAATCGGATTTTCACCCCTCCTCCTCCTCCTCTTTCATTTTTCCTCCAAACTTTTTTTTCCTGCTTTTTCTTTTATTGAATAGCCTCCTCTTCCTTTTTTTACCCAAAAAGGTTTTCTTCCTCTTCTTTCATACATTCTCTTCTTTTTTCCCATGTTATGGCATCTTCCCCTTTTTGACTGAAATTTTTTTAAACCTCCTCCTCTTCCACCCCTGACAACCTCTTTTCCATTTCCCCCCTTTTAAACGGGAAATATCATCCTCTTCTTCTTTCAAATTTGAAGCCTCCTCTTCCCCTTTTTTTCATTTTTAAAAAGCTTCTTCCCTTTTTTCACTGTAACATCCCTTTTTTAAATGTGATACCCTTTCCTTTTCCCCCTTTTTTTTCTTTCAAAGCTTTTTCCTCCCCCTTCCCAGAGCTTCTTCTCCGTCTTTTTTTGTGAGCTAAGCTCCGGGCGATTAACCTGTCGTAAAATTTAAACACCTTTTTGAAAATTTTCCCCAAAAGGGCAAATTACTTTTAAATGAACTGTAGCACGTAAACAATTATGTGCTAACCTAAGTTTTAAATACACAAGATTGGTCAAAAGAGCTTCAAGTTTCGGTGTTTTTCGCTAGCAACAAACGGTCAAACCCTTCCCCTTTTTTCCGCTGTTGAAGAAGTTTCCCCGCCCCGTCCACTAGATTATCCCGTCACACAAAGGGCCCCCCCTAAAAATCCACATCGCCATTTTCTGCGGGAGTGGGAAACGCGTTTGGGAAAAAAAAAAATCAAAAAACGTCATAGAAAAATTTTTAAAAAAACCAGTGTTATGTTTTTCTCTTCTTCTTCCCGCCATACTTTCCCCCGGGGCTGACCTCCCAAATTGGGCAGGATTGGGTGACAGATTGCCCGGGGTTAATATTCCAATCTGGGGGGGGGGGTAGCTTTTAAGCGATTTTCAAATTTACAACCTTTTCCCGGGTTGAGGGAAAAACCCACAAAAAAAAAGGGCAAAAAATTTTATTATGTCCCCTGTGGGCCCCATTTGGTAGAGCATGGCGCTTCCCAACGCCAGTGTTGGGGGTTTTTTTCCCACGGGGGGCCAGTATGAAAATGTATCCCACTCCAAACCTTTAATTTCCTGGTTTAAGGGGCTTCTGCTAAATGCCCGTCCAGGGTCCAGGCGCCTCTTCAGGGAACGGGGGGGGTTTTTTTTTTTTCATTTTTTACATCTTACAAAAATCTGCAGCCATACAGTAAAAGAGTAGTAGTCAAAAAATTAAGGATGATCTGCTCTCTATCCGTAGCTAGACGTGAGAAGACCGGGCCCGCAGCTCCGCTTTTTTTAAAAGACAACACTTTGCACATTTTTTAATTTTGGAAATACTGCCCCAAAAACACCTTATTTAATGTAAAATTGGGGAAAACTCAAATAAATCCTCTCTTTGGGGAAAACCCCCTCAGAAACCAAATGCGGATTCGGCCCCAGAAACAGAAAAAACACACGGGGCCAATGGGTGTTAAATTTTTAATCACAGAGAATCACGGTAAATTGAATCTGTACCTATATTCAACTGCATTCCATTAAATTCTTTGACTTGGATTTTTTTTTTTTTAAAAAACAACAAATGAAATTTCTGAGTAGGCTTTACCCAATTTTGTTTCTATGGAAATAAAGGCTAAAAAAAACCCCCTATTTCAGCGGGGGGTGTACGTTTGGCGGAGCGGCCCCTCCCTCCCCCCTTTCATTTCAAAAATACGGGACGGTAAAACTTTTCTGGAAAAAAATTCTAAAAAAATTTTATTTTTTACCACAAAAATCCCATAAAAAATGACAGAATGACCCCCCCAAATAAATAAAGTCTATACCCACCTAATGGTGGTTTTTTCCCTGTCTTCTCTCTGGAGGCGGCGAAAAAGAGGACCTACAGTGCTTCGGAAGAAATCAACGCCTTGACTTTTTCCCCACATTTTGTTACGTTCAGCCTTTTTCCCAAAAATTGTATTAAAAAATCAAAAAACTAATCATCTACACCAAAAACCCCATAATGAAAAAGGGTTTAAAACGGTTTGAATTTTTCATATTTATGTAAAAAATTAAAAAATCCCTTTAAATTTACATAGTATTCAAAACCCCTTTGCTATGGCCCTCGAATTGACCCCGGGGGCATCCTTTTTTCCATTGGTCACCCTTGAGATGTTTCAAACAATTTTATTGGATCCACCTGGGAAAATTTTAAATTTGTTTGGGACATGTTTGGGGGAAAGGGAAAAACCCTGTCTTAAAAGGGTTTTCCCAAATTTTCCACAGTGCATGTCGAGAAAAAACCAAGCCATGAGGTCAAAGGCTTGTCTGTAAAAGCTCTGAACGATTGGGGGTAAGCCACAGACCGGGGGAATTAAAAAAAAAAGGGCCCTCCATCTTTCTTAAAAGGGCAAAAGGGTTTGGAAGCACCAATTTTTCCCTAGATTATTTTTCACCGCAGGGCCCGGGGCGACTAGTCGGATCGGGGAAAAATAAACCCGAACAAAGTACAGGGGAAAATCCTTGATGAAATCCTGGCCCAAAGGGGCCCCCAGGCCTCTGACTGGGCCAAAAGGGTTTCCCACCTTCCCACGGGGACAAAAAACCCCCTAAGCACACAGCCCCCCCCCCCAAAAACGCGGGGGGGTTTTGGGGACAAGTCTCTGAATGCCCTTAAAAGGGCCCACCCCGACCCGGGGATTTTGAACCCATCGAACATCTCTGGAGTGACCTGAAAAAAAAACCCTTGGTGCAGCAAACGCTCCCCACCCAACCCTGACAGGTTTGAGAGGATCTGCAGAGAAAAAAGGGGGAAAAAATTTCCCAAAATACGGGTGTCCCAAAGTTGTGCGTAAATACCTAAAAGACTCTAGGCTGTAATCGCTCCCAAAAAGGTGCTTAAACAAAGTACTGAGAAAAGGGTCGGGAATGCTTATGTAAATGTAAATTATTTCATTTTTTAATTTTAAAAATTTCCCAAAAAGTTCAAAAAACCCTTTTTTTTGTTTTGGGTCATTAGGGGGTTTGTGTGTAGATTGATGGGGAAAAAACTTTAAATTTCCTTTTTAGAATAAGCTGTCGTAACAAAATGGGGAAAAAGCCCGGGGGTTCTGAATTTTTTCCCAAATGCCTGTAAAACCAATCTCTTTTCCATTGTAAAAAATTGTTTAAGCCCAAGAAACTCCTTTTTTTCCCCCCTTCTTGACAAGAAATTTCCCTTAATGATTCTAATCCATACACCAAATCAGAGCATCTACTTCCTGTACAATCTCCCCTTGCTTCAGCCCTGCCCCTCGGGCTTTTATTTGAGCCCCCAATGCAGTTTTCCCCTTTCTTTATATTGACAACCCCAAACCCTTGGGTCTCTGAAATTGTAAAAATTTATGAGGTAAAACCCAAACCTTTGGGAAAAACCTGGACTGGCCCCAACCCCCTAAACAACCTTTAAAAAAAAACCTTTAAAAACCCTGCCTGGACCCCCCCACCCAAAACCCAACCCTTAAACCCCCTTTGGGAAAAAAAAACCCTGGATTTGGCCCCCAACACCCAAAAACAACCTTTAAACCAAACCTTTGAAAAAACCTGGACTGGCCCCAAACACCCAAAACATTACAGTCCAACTTCCACCTCCCTTTTTTTATTAGTTTCGTTTATTTTACCTTTATTTTACCAGCAGGGTCAATAAAGAAGACATTTTATTAGGGCCCGGGGAGTTTTTTAAAAACTTACATGCTGCCACACAAACCCAAAGGTTTTTGGACCTAAAATTTTATGCTGATGAAAACCAATATATGTGAGGAAAAAAGGGAGCCCTGGACAAAAAAACTGACAGCCCTGGAACAACCAAACTCCCTGACGGGAAAAACCAAAAACGGACTGACGGGGAAAAAAACCACATTAAATTGACGGGAAACAACCAAACTGCCCGGGACGGGAAAACCAAAAGGGGCTGCTGGAAAAACCCCAAACTGACTGATTTGGAAAAACCAAAACTGACTGACTGAACAAAAAAAGGACTGCCCTGGAAAAACCCACATTGACTGACGGGAACAACCAAACTGACTGCTGGAACCCCCAACTAAAAGACGGGAAAAAACCAAAATTTGACTGACGGGAAAAAACCAAAACCTGACTGACGGGAAAAAACCCAAAATTGGGATTTGACTGAAAACCCAAACTGACAGCTGTCTAGATTTTCTATTTTTTTTTATTTATTTCCTTTATTTAACTAGGAAAGCCATTTGGGAACAAGTTCTTTTAAAACTGCGACCTGGCCAAGATACCAAAAATGAAATGAAACGCATGACGGGAAAGGTCCCTTTGATAAACGTCTGCAAAAGGGCCCTATTTTTATAAAAATTATTTAAATCAAAAAACCCTTGCGTAAAAAACAAAAACCCAGAGTTCATAGGGGGTAAAAAAAAACAAAAAGCCCAAAATCAACGAAAATATATCCCGTGTGTGCAAATTTTAGCAAGTTATGGAGGTAAGGAAATAATGGCCTTGTGCAAAAAAATTTAAAATTAGAAATTAACCTGGAATGATAGATGTGAAAGGATGATGTGAAAATAGAGATACTGGGGGGGAAAATGAGCAAAAAAAAATAAAAATTTTGGGATGATTTTATTGGGGGGGCCTAATTTCAAAATGGGATTGTACGGGTTTGCGTGTCGGAAAAGGTGCTTTGACAGCTGATGTTTAAAAGTTATTGGGGGAAGATAAATCTCCACTTCATTTTTTTTTGGGCATTTGGGGGTTCTTCCATCTTGGCAGCAGAAAACGGGAAAAGGAATGGGGGCCAAGGAGGTTTTGGTTTTGGGGAGGGCCATAGATATACCTTTCGGGAAAGCGCATACAGGGTTTGGGTGTTCCCTATGGTGCCCAATCTAAGATAAGGCAGGGTTTGCCTAGCATGTTTTAGAGGGCCGGGACCCAGGGGGTTTTGGGGATGAAATTAGTGAGGACCAGCCAACAAGAGCGTACGGGCCCAAAATTTGGTGGTAATAGGGGGCTTTGGTGAAAAAGGGGAGGGCACTTGATAGACAAATCCAATTTGCTGATAAGTTTTTGGAGGCATTTTGTAAATGAAAATTGCCGAAGCCCGGGGCGGTAGGATATCTTTTTACAAAGGGAAATGTTGGAAAGGCATGAGTAAAGGGGGTTTTTGTTGCAAAATGGGAAAACAGATTCAGTTTTAAATTTTTGGTTTTGGAAAATGCTTAATGTGAGCTGGAAGGAATTTTACAGTCAAACCCGGACACCTGGAAATTTTAGTTGTCCACAAACTCTATTTCAGACCCGTCGCGAGTAGGATTCAAATGGGGTGGGCGGGTGCCACCAGCGTTCGATTGAAGAGAAATGCTTTAGTTTTACTAGTGTTTAAGACAGTTGGGGGCTACAGGAGTGTTGTATGCATTAAACCGTTTGGGGGTTTTGGTTAAACACAGTGTCCAATAAAGGGCCGATGTATCCAAATTTGGTGTAACCCTGCTAGAGGTGGTCTGAGAGTCCCACAGAAAAGAGCGACACCCATTGATTACACAGAAAAAAGGGTGGCCCGGAATTAAAACCCTTTTGGCCACACCCTAAGACTGCCATAGGTCCGACAACGGCCCTAAGATTTGACACATTAAACTCTATCGGGAAAAGGGTATTTGGTAAAAGCCGGCGGGCAGTCATTTGAAAAACCAAGGCTATTTAGTCCCCAAATAAAAAAGGGCGGTTTTGGACAGAATCAAAAAGCCTTGGCCATTTCGTAAGACGGTTTGCACAGAAACTGCCCATTATCGTCGGGGTTTTAAAATATCATTTAGGCCCTTAAACGTGGCTGGGTGCACCCATAAACCAGCTAAAAAACCGGTTTGGGGCATAGCGAGAGGGTAGGGTGGGTTCAAAAGGGTGGTTTATCTTTTTGTTAATTTGGGGGCCCCACTGAGACGGGAAACAACCAAACTGACAGATTTGGAAAAACCCAAATGACAAACTGTCTAGTTTGGGAAAACTGAGACTGGAAAACCCAAAACTGCCCTGACTGTCTAGTTGGGGAACTAAACCCTGGAACAAAAAAACTGTGACTGTCTAATGGGGACACTGAGACGGGAAACAACCAAACTGCTGACGGCCCTAGATGGGGAACACTGAGACGGAACAACCAACGGGCGGGCCCTGTCTGGGAAGGGGGACACTGAACTGGGAAACCCAAACTGACGACTGCCCTGGGAGGGGGCCCATAGACTGAAAAAACCAAACTGACTGACTGTCTGAGGGGGACACTAAACCCTGGAACCCCCAAAACTGACTGACTGCTAGTTTGGGGAAACTAAGGGAAAAACCAAACTGACTGACTGTCTGAGGGGACACTGAGACGGGGAAAAAACCAAACTGACTGACTGTCTAAGGGGGACACTGAGGTAAAAATTTAAATTGATTTTTAAAATCCCCTAAATTTAAGGCCATAAAAAAAAACTTTGGGGCTTGAATCCCCTTTCCCCCCGGGTCGAGGGGTCGGCTTGAATGCCCCCCACCCCGCTAAAATTTTATAACTGATTGGTTTGGTTTTTTCCCCTCTATGGTGCTGTCTAGTTTTAAAACATGATTTGGGGGGCCCATAAATTTTTTACTTTTAAATTTTCCCACCACCCCCCAAAACACCACACAAAAACCCACACAGCATTTTCCCATTTGAAGATTTTATATGTTGGGTAAAATCTGAATGATTTGGGAATCTTATTGTTGGGGGTTTCTACAAGAAAAAATATTGCACGCTGAAAACAGTATTAGTTAAATTCAAAAAAATGCAATAAATAACAAAACAGGTCATGAAAAAAAGGGCCAAATGGCATTACACTTACAACATTCTATTAAAGGGCTATAAACACAGTATCAAAAATTAACATTCACCTTTTGGAGAGAAAAAAACAAATTACTTGGTAAAAGAACAAAGATATAACACATGAAAACAGTATTATTTAAGATTTACAACCAGGCAATAAAATAAAACCCCTCTCCCCAAAAGCCTGGTGTGAGAACCCTGCTGTCTGAATCTACTGGGGTGGCGGGAAAACTGTTCGTGTTGTTCTTTTTGGTTCTAAGAGTCCCGTACTAGTATAGCTTTTATACGTGCCTAAAATCCAGTTGAAGTGGGAATTTTTCATACCTTGGGTTTGAGTCATTAAAACCCTCTTTTTTTCAACCACCCCAAAAAATGTATTGTTAACAACAATATTTTTGGAAAGGCCCGGTTAAAACATCTCCCTTTGTGCATGAAACAATTTTTTTAAAAAAAGATTTTTCCCCTTTTATAATTCACTGTACCCAAAATTCCGGGGGGTCAGAAGTTACATACACTTGTTGACTTTGCCTTTAACATTTTTGGGGAAAATTCCAAAAAATTAATATCCCTTTAAAACCTCCCTCGGGAAAGTTTTGTGACCTTTTACAAATTTCCCCTTAAAGTCCCCTCTGTAAGTTTTTGACCTTTTCCTTTTCCCCTTTAAAAAGCCACTCTGTAAATGTGCCCTACTATTCCCTTAAAGCCACTCTGAAAGGATGTGACCATACTTTTCCCCTTAAAGTCCTCTTAAAGATTTTGCCCATAAAATTTCCCTTAAGTCACTCGTAAGATGTACCATACACCCCCCTTAAAAGGTCACTCTTTTAAAGGTGCCATCCCTTTTTCCCTTAAAAGGGGCCACCTGAAAGGATGGGCCCATACTTTCCCTTTAAACTCTTAAGTTGACCATACTTTTCCCCTTAAAGCCACTCTTAAGATGTGACCATCCTTTTCCCCCTTAAAGTCACCCCGGAAGATGTACCATAACTTTTTCCCCTTAAAGCCACTCTGAAAGATGTGCCATACTTTTCCCCCTTAAAGTCACCCCTGAAATGTAAACCATACTATTCCCTTAAACTCTGTAATTTTTGTGCCATACTTTTTTCCCTTTAAAAAAAGCCCCTGAAACGATGTGACCATACTTTTCCCCTTAAAAGTCACTCTGAAAGATGTCCCCAAAACTATTCCCTTAAAAACTCTGTAAGATGGGGCCCATACTTTTCCCCTTAAAGCCACTCTGTAAATGTACCAACCTTTCCCTTAAAGCCCACTCTGTAAGTTTTAACCCATCTTTTCCCCTTAAAGTCACTCTGTAAATGTGCCCCAACTTTTCCCCTTTAAAAGGTCACTCTGTAAGATGTGACCAAAATATTCCCTTAAAGCCACTCTGTAAGATTTGAACTCTTTTCCCCTTAAAAGTAAACTCTTAAATTTTGACCAAAACTTTTTCCTTTTAAAGTCACTCGGGAAAGGTGTGACCATACTTTTTCCCTTAAAGTCACCTGAAATGTGACCATCCCTATTCCCTTAAAGTCCTCTGTAGTTTTGGGGCCAAAACATTCCCTTAAAGTCACCTGTAAAGAGTGCCCATACTTTTCCCCTTTTAATCCCCCTCGGGAAAGTTGAACTACTTTTCCCCCTTAAAAGCCATTTTTTTAAAAAATTTTTACCATACTTTTCCCCTTAAAAGTCACTCTGAAAGATGTGACCATCCTTTTCCCTTAAAGTCACTCTGTAAGATGTGACCATACTATTCCCTTAAGGCATCTGTAAGATTAAAAAATACTATTCCCTTAAAGCCACCCCTGTAATTCCCAAAACTTTTCCCCTTAAAGCCACTCGGTAGATGTGCCATACAAATTCCCTTAAAAACCCCTCTAAAAATTGTGACCATACTACCCCCCCTTTAAAGTCACCTGTAAATTGACCATCAAATTTCCCCTTTAAAGTCCCCCCAAGAGGTAAAAAGGGGACCCCCAATCCCTTCAAAACCCCAAAATTCACTTGATTATCCCAAGTGCTGGGGGAATGACACACCCAGATAACACACAGTCAGATTTTAAAAAAAGGACCTTTTAAAACACGGGGAATCGGATCTACTCTATATTAAAACTAAACACCTCTTTTTAAAATTAATTTTTTCAAAAAAAACATACAAATTTTTTTTTGAGTAAAAACTTTGTAAAATTCGATTTCATAGGGAAAAATAATTAAACACATTCTCGGGTAAACAATATAAGACAATGGGAGCAGTGTGTTTTTTCTCTGTTTAAACTTATTTAACTTTAATTTCTTTTGATGTAAATACCCAATTTAGACACTAGAGAAGTAATTAAGTAAATTTTTAGGGGAAAATATAAATTTACACACAAGGAGAATTTAATTCTTCTTTTCCTGTGTGGTTCTCACATTTTTTTAAGTGACGGTGATGAGAAATATGTTTTCCCCCCGCCTGGGGCATTTGTTTTTATTCGCTCAGACTTTCTGTTTCCTAATTATTTTAAAAGGTTTTTCCTCACGGGGAGCTTTGGTAAGGCTTCTCCCCTTTTGTGCTTTTCCCCATGTTTTCCCCTTCCAAGTGCCCTAACTGGATAAAAACTTTTTTCCAAACACTGGGAAAAGGGAAAAGTTTCCCCCTGTTGTACCCCCTTCTCAGGGTTTTTTCCAGCTAGAGAGCAGGAAATTTTTTTTCCACACGGGGAAACAGGGGTACGGTTTTCCCCCGTGTGTTTTCGTTTCATGAGCTTTCACTTTCCTAACTGGTTAAAACTTTTTCCACACTGGGAACAAGGGAAAGGTTTTCTCCCCGTGTGTATTCGATCTAAAAGCTTTCAGGTTTCCAAACCTGTTAAAACTCTTTCCACACTGGGAGCAAGGGAAAGATTTTTTCCCCTGTGGGGTTAATTGGGTTTCATGGGCTTTCAGGTTTCCTAACGGGGTTAAAACTTTTTCCACACTGGGGGCAATGGAAAGGCTTCTCCCCTGTGTGTTTTTCCCCGGCCAGGGGCTACGGGTTTCCAAAACAATTTAAAAACTCTTTCCACACTGGGGGAAATGGTATGGTCCCCACCCTGTTGTGCCCGCTATGTTTTTTCGGTTTCCCAAAAAATTGGTAAACTCTTTCCACACTGGGAGGTGTGGGGCTTCTCTTTTTGTTTTGTGCTCTTTCCCCATTTTTTTTTATTTGCCCAAACCCGGTTAAAACTCTTTCTAAAAAGGGGAGCGTGGAAAGGGGCTTCCCCCCTTTTGTGGTTTCGCTCATGAGTTTTCCCGGCCTACCAAGGGCAAAAACTCTTTCCCGCCTGCGGGCAGGGGTTTTAAGGGCTTCTCCCTTGTGTGCCCTCTAAATGCCCTTTTCGGGGATTCAAACCGTTAAACTTTTTTCCCCCAAGGGGAGCAGTGGAAAGGCTTCCCCCCGGGTTGTGGATTCGCTCATGAGCTTTCAGTCTTCCCTAAATGGCAAAAACTCTTCCACCCCGTGGAAGCTTTTTTTTTTTTAAGATTTTTCTTTTTTTTTTTCCTTTTTTCCCTTGTTTTCCCTCTCATGACTTTTCGGGTTTTTCCAACCTGTTAAAACTCTTTCCACAGTGGGAGCAGTGGAAAGGCTTCCCCCCCTTTTGGGGGGTGCCCTCATGCCCTTTCCCAGGTTTCCAAAATGGTTTAAACTACGTCCAAAATGCAAGCGGGGGTAAGGTTTTTCTCCCCTGTGTGGATTCGCTCATGAGTTTTCAAGTTTCCCAAATGGAAAAACCTGGGTTCCCCCAGTGGGAGCTTTGGGAAAGGGCTTTTTTCCCCCTGTGGGGGCGTTCTCATGTGTTCTTTCATTTGGCCCTAAGGGAAAAAAACCTTTTCCCACTGGGCACAATGGTGGGCTTCGTCCGGGTGTGTCCCCTCTCATGTCTTTTCGGGCATTCCAACCAGTTAAAACTCTTCCCCACATTTGGGAGCAGGGGTAACCTTTCTCCCCTGGGTGGATTCGCCCCTGATTTAAAAAGGGGCTTCCAAATTTTTGGTTAAAACTCTTTCCACACGGGAACAAGGGTTTGGGGGGCTTCTCTCGTTTTTTCGCGTCCCCATGTCTTTTCAGGCTTCCTAACTGGAAAAAACTCTTTCCCCCCTGGGAGCAAGGGTCGTCTTGCTGGTTTGGACGTTTTGGGTTTCCTCCGATTTTGGTTTTTTTTCTCCTGCCAAAAAACAGTGGTTTTTTTTAAAGAGAGACCTGAATGAAACCTCCACATGTAAAAACCCGCCTTGAAAGGGGAGGGTTTTAATTTCCAAAACATTCCCTTTAATAACCCGGGGGATTTTTTAAACATTTCATCATTTTTAAAAAAATATGTTTTTGATTCCTATCCCCACACTGGGTGTAATGTTTTCAATGGGGAAAAAGTTTTGTCACCCCCCAAATTTTGCCAAATTCTCCCACTTAAAAAAATAAGAGAGGCCTGTAAATTTTCATCATAGGTACACCGTCAACTAAGAGATAAAATGAGATTTTTTTTTTTTTAAAAAACACATTTTAGGTTTTTTTTTTTAATTTTTTTTCAAATTTTGGGGGAAAAAAAGTATTTTTTTTACCTAAAACAAGCAAAATTTCTGGGTCTCACGGGCCTGTTAAATTCTTTTTTTAGGGGGCCCTCTTCCTCCACTTGTTTTCCTGTATTAAAGGGGACCTGTTTGAACTTGTTATCAGTAAAAAAAGACACCCTTTCCCCCAACCTCAAACAGTCACAACCCAAACTCCACTATGGCCAAACCCCAAAGGGGCGTCAAGGACACCAGAAAAAATTGTAGACCGGGCCCCGGGTGGGAAAACCCGAAACTGCAAGGTAACACTTTTTTGAAGAAATCAAATGTGGGACCCAATTTTTTAGGAAGGAAAGACATACATGACCACTGATAACTCCCCGTTGGGGGCCCCCACGCAAGATCCCCACCCCCTGGGGTCAAAAAAGATCACAAGAAAGGGAGCAAAAAAACCCAAAACCCCACTGGGGGGCCTTTGGTGCCCCCGCAGAGAACTGGGGCCAAAGTAAAAAAGCCTACCATTTATTTAAAACACTAGCCCCCAGGGACTCAAAACCTGCAGTGCCCCGAAAAGTGTCCCCCCGGGTTAAGCCATACATTCCCGGCCCTTTCCCGGGCCCCAGTGCATTTTGGTTTATCCAAGAGGATTGGGGGAAAATTCCAAATGGTCGATGAAACCAAAAAAGAACTTTTTGGTAAAAACCCTTTAAATCGTCTGTTTTGGGGGACAAAATGCTGATTTTTCATCCAAAAAAACAAACCATACCTCTGTGAAGCTGGGGGGTTTGGAACATCATTTCTTTGGGGGTGTTTTTTTTGCAAAAGGGGCCAGGACGCCCGATTTCCCTGTAAAAGGAAAAAATGAATGGGGCCTGTTCGTGAGATTTTGGTGAAAACCTCCTTCCCCTCGCAAGGGGATTTAAGATGAAAAGTGGCTGGGTCTTTCAGGGATGCAATGAAACCCAAAAACACCGCCCGGGCAACGAAAAATTTGGGTTCGTAAGAACATTTCAAAAGGGCCCCGGGTGGCCCCACCAGTCCCCCAGATCTCAAACCCCCCAGAACCCTCTTTGGAGGGGGTTGAAAATTTTTTTAACCCCGACCGCCCCCCAAAAAATCACTGCTCTGAGGAGATCTGCATGGGAATGGGCCAAAATACCACAACAGGTGTGAAAACCTTTTGAAACTTACAGAAAACGTTTGACCTGTTTTCCCTTGCCAACAAGGGTTTAAAAAAGTATTGAGAAACTTTTTTTTTTGACCCAAAAACTTATTTTTTCCCCCTAATTTTCAAAATTCCCTTAAAAATCCTACAATGTTTATTTTCTGGAATTTTTTTTTTTTTCATTTTTTTCTGTCATAGTTGCGTGTCCTATGATTAAAATTAAAAGGGCCCCTCTCTCTTTTTAAATGGGAGAACTTGCCAATTGGTGGCTGACTAAAAACTTTTTTTTTTCCCCCCTTATAACCTTAATAGTTTTTTATAAACAGAAAGCGCCCACACTTTTTCCCTTTAAAACCCAAAATAATTTAAAAAAGTAATTGTGTGGGAATCCCACACTTTTTAAATGTTGTACATTTGGGGACAACCAAAGCACCCGTACTCTCCCATTGTCGAAAAGGGTTTTTGACACAAAGTTTAAATGGCAATTTTTTTTCCCGATTTAACAATTTTAAAACATTTTTTTCATTTTTAAATAATGTCATGATATTTTAAAAAGAATGTGAAATATTTTTTTTACAAAAATAAACGCAAAAAGGGGTTTGGTCCCTGTTTTGAGCTGAAAAAAAAGATACCATATTTTTTTCAAGCACCAAAGCTTAAATTTTTCCCAAATGTTTGCCAAATTTGTTTACATCCCTTTTTAGTGAATTTTCTCCTTTGGCTAAAAAATCCATCCACCTGACCGGGTGGCTTCAAGAAGCTGATTAAAAAACATGATCATTTCACAGGGGCCCTTTGCCCGGGGAAAAAAAAAGGCCCCCACTAAATGTGCAGTTTTTTTCCCAAAAACCCAAAGCCCAATGTCCAATTTTTATGGAGCGTGCCAAATTGGGATTCTGAATGCAGGATTATCCACTGGGCTTTGACAGAGATTGAAAGTTAAATTTTTTCCCAAAAGTTTTTTTTTGGAGAACTTGGCTTCCTCCAACCGGTCCACAAACCCCAGACCCCCTATAACAACCCAGCCCAGGACATTTCCCCATGTCTGAGACCCGCAATCCGGACAGCTATGAAAATTGGGAAAATTTTCTCTATGTAATAAAGCCCCCCCCTTTTGTGGGGAAAAACGGATTCTGATTGGCTTTGGGCCCTGGCTTCCCAGTGGGTGGGCCGGCTGCCAAAGAGGGGGTGATTATGCCCTTTCCCCGGCCCCAATGGGTGTGCCACTGCCCAAAATCATGTTTAAATCCATAGATTAGTTTCCTAAAGAATTTATTTCCCTTGACTGATTTGCTTATATAACTGTAAAAATTGGGTTTAAAATTGGTTTTCTTTCTTTTTTTTTTCAGTATCATTAAAAAAAATAAATAATAAATCCCTTTTGCAATGCTTTTTTCCAAACGCTTACAGTCCCTGGGGCGCATACATTTTTACCCTTGGGGGGTCCCGGGGATCGAAACCCCCTACCCTGGGTTTTCGCGGGGGGCTCTACCAATTGAGCTACAGAAAGGGCCACAAAAGTCCCGGCAAAAGTTTGGACACCCACTTATTCAACGGTTTTTTCTTATTTTTTTAAACCCATTTTTTTAAAATTTTTAAATAATAGTGAAAACAGAAACTTGAAATAACCCCATGTGGGGAAAAATGTAGTAAAACCCAAAAAAAGGTTTAAAAAAATCAAAATATTTTTATTCTAATTTTTTTTAAGTACCAAACCCTTTTTCCCCTTTATGACGCTTTGAACCTTCTCGCTTCTCTCAACCCCCTCATGAGGGAGCACCTGGAAAGGGAATTTCAACGGGGTGCCTTTTTAAAAGTTTTTTTTGTGGGAAATTAAATTTTCCCCCTAATGCGTTTGACCAAACAGTTTTTGTTGTTTACAAGGGGGGGTTATACAGAAGATAGCCCTTTCTTGGGAAAAAGAAACCGTCCCTTTTTTATGGCAAGAAAGCTCAAAAAAGCAAAAAGAAAACCAAAAAAAAAATCCATTGTTATTTTAAAAACATGGGGCCGGGCCAAACCAAATGTGAAGAACTTTTTTAAATTTTTTCAAATGCAATCGGGAAAACCTACAGGGGCTGTGAAAGGGAAACCCCGATAAACCCCTGCTGCAAGGATAATTTCTTAGAGTTACCAACCTCAGAAAAGGGCCAAAAAACAAACAATGGACAATTTGACCCGTGGGAAAACGGGCCTTTGGTCTGATGAGTCCAAATGCGAGATTTTTTGGTTTTCCCAAAAACCGGTTTTTTTTGTGAGACCGGGGCAGGTGAACGGGGAAATCTCCGCATTGTGGGGCCCCCCGTGAAACATGGAGGAGGTGGGTGGGAGTACTTTGCTGGGGACCCTGGGGAGGTTTTTTTTTAGAATTCAAAGGGCCCCTTTTAAACCCGCATTTGGCCTACCACAGCATTCTGCACGATCCCACCCATCTTGGTTTTTCACTATCTTTGGTTTTTTTAAGGACAATGACCCAAACACACCTCCAGGGTGTGTAAGGGCTATTTTTTTAAACCCCAAAAAAAAAAGCAAAAGTGAAAGGAGTGCCCGGTTAGATGGCCTGGGCCTCCCCCAAATCAACCGATCTCGATGAGGGTTTTTCAGTAAGATAAACAAAGTTAAACACAAAATGACAAAAAACGGAGCCAGGGTTTTAAAAATGGGTTTCATTCTGTTGCTGGGGAATAACTTAAAAATTGGGTTTCCCCTCACTGGGGTTTTTGTGGGGTGAAAAGGGGATCTGACCCCGGGTCGAATTTCCCCGCTTTGTAAACCCAATCCAGGGGTGCCCACCTTATCAGTGGGCTGAAACCAAAAACTGCGCTTTTAAATCTCTTCTCAGGGAAAATCCTGAAAAAGGGCCCAAAAGGGGTTTAAAAGAGTTCAGGGTAAAACCCCTTTTTCTCCCTGGGGGGCTTTTGATTAATTACAGCATGAAAGGAGGAGGGGAGAGGAGTTGGGCTTGGTATTTTTGAGAGATTTTTTATGGGCCTGCCCTGTTTAAAAGTCAAAAACTCCCGGTCGGGCCCGGGTGAGGGCCGGGGGTTAACAGAGTTTTTAAACCCGAACCCTGATAAATGTTTCATGAAGGTCTTTTTTGGTGTCCACCATTGTTTTTTCCCCAAAATGAATAGGAAAGTCAAAATTTCGCCACTATCATAAACTGGGGGGTGGGGGGAGCGGGCAAGGGGTTAAGCTGGAACAGTGGGGGAAACCCCGGAAAAGGGGGGGTTAGGGTAAAAACTATGTGAGATGAAATAATAAACTGAGAAGCTGGGGATGGGAAAAGGATGCTTTGGGGGACTCCGTTAAAAAGTTTTTCATTAATGCACATCCCCCCCCTTTAAGACTCCTAAATTTTTATCATTGATCTCTGGCCCCTTAAAACCCCCTAATTTTTTATCATTAGTTTACTGGCCTCCTTTAAGACTCCTAAAGTTTCATCATTAGATGCTACAAGGGCCCCCTTTAAGACTCCATAATGTTTTTTCATTTGATTCTAAGGGCCCTCCTTTAAGATCCCATTTTTCATCATTAAAATGCTACATCCTTCTTTAAAACTCCCTAATTTTTCTCAAATTTGAAAGCTCAAGTCCTCCTTTAAGACTTCGTATTTTTCAATTTAACTACAGTCCTCCTTTATAGCCCCTAAGTTTCATCATTAGAGCTACAGGCCTTTCCCTTTAAAACCCCCATCAGTTTCATCATTTGATGCTCCATTCCTCCTTTTTAAAACTCCTAATGTTTCATCATTAATCTACAGTCCCCCCTTTAAGACTCCATAAAGTTTTTTAAACATTAAAATTCTACAGTCCCTTTTTTAAGACTCCATAATGTTTCATCATTGGTTTCTACAGTCCTCCCCTTTTAAAACCCTAATGTTTCTCTTTCTCTTTGATGTAGGGGCCTCCCTTTTAAAACTTCGTAATGTTTCCCTCCTTAATTTCTATCCCCCTTTAAAACTCCATAATGTTTCATCATTTTGATGCAAAAGGGTCCTTTAAAAACTCCAAAAGTTTCATCTTAGATTCTACAGTCCTCCCTTTAAAAACTCCCTAATTTTTTATCATTATGCTAAGTCCTCCTTTAAGAACCCCCTAAAATTTTTATCATTAAAAACTACAGTCCTCCCTTTAAAACTCCATCATGTTTCCCTCATTAGATTCTCCCTTTCCCCCTTTAAGCTCCATAAAGTTTTCATCATTTGATGCTAAGTCTTTCCCCCAAGACTCCATTTTGTTTCATCATTAATGCTACGTCCTCCTTTAAACTCCTATGTTTCAAACATTAGATTTCTCCATTCCCCCCCTTTTGGGCTCCCTTATTTTCCCTCATTAAAATTCTCCAGGGCCTCCTTTAAAACTCCATAAAGTTTCATCCTTAGATCCCAGTCCTCCCCTTTTAAAACTTTCCTAAAGGGTTTTATCATTTAGTGCTCCCGTCCTCCTTTAAGACTCCTAAGTTTTTAACATTAGTGCTCCAGTCCTCCTTTAAAAACTCCCATATTTTTTTCCCTTAATCTCCATCCCTCCTTTTAAAAACCCTTTAAAGTTTTCAAACTTAGATCTCCTTTCCCCCTTTAAGACTCCCTAAAGTTTCATCATTAATGCTTTTAGTCCTCCTTTAAAAACTCCTAAAAGTTTCAAACATTAATGCTAGGTCCTCCTTTAAGATCCATAAGGTTTCCTCATTTGATGCTAGAGTCCCCCCCTTTTTGACTCCATAATGTTTCAAACATTAATGCTTTCCGTTTTTCCTTTAAGACTCCATAATGTTTCATTTATTAATCTCCAGTCCTCCTTTAAAACTCCTACGTTTCCCTCATTAGATGGGTACGTCCCCCCTTTAAACCCCCATAATATTTTCCTCATTTGATCTACAAATCCCCTTTTTAAAACCCATTGTTTTTACATTGATTCTTTCCTCCCCCTTTAAAAACTCCATACGGGTTTTATCATTAATGCTACCGTCCTCCTTTAAGACTCCATAATGTTTTATCTTAATTTCACAGTCCCCTTTTTAAAACTCCCTAAAATTTCATCATTAGATGCTCCAGTCCTCCTTTTAAACTCCATAAAGGGGGCATCATTAGTGCAATTTCCCCCTTTAAAACTCCATAATGTTTTTTATCATTTAAACTAGGGGTCCTCCCTTTTAAAACTCCAAATGTTTCATCATTAATGCTAAGTCCCCCCCTTTAAGACTCCATAATTTTTCATTAGATTCTTTGAGTCCCCCCTTTAAGACTCCAAATGTTTCCTTTATTAGATCTAAGTCCTCCTTTAAAACTCCATAAAGTTTCTCATTAGATGCATAATCCCCTTTAAGACCCCCATAATGTTTCATCATTTAAACTCCAGTTCTCCTTTAAGACTCAAAAATTTTTTTATCATTAATGCCCATCCTCCCTTTTAAAACCCCCATAATGTTTCATCATTAGTGCTCCAGTTTTTTCCTTTAAGACTCCATAATGTTTTTTATCATTAGATGCTCCACCTCCCTTTTAAAACTCCTACGTTTCATCATTGATGCTACAGTCCCCCCTTTAAAACTTTCCCTAATGTTTTTATCATTGGATGCTTTCCCGTCCTCCTTTAAACTCCTAATTTTCATCATTAGATGCTCCCCTTCCCCCCTTTTAAAACTCCAAAAATGTTTTTCATTTGATGCTCCCAGTCCTCCTTTAAGACTCCATAAAGTTTTTTCATTAATGCTCCAGTTCTCCTTTAAGAAATCCATAATGTTTTTTATCATTAGATGCTCCATCCTCCTTTAAACTCCATAAAGGTTTTATCATTAGGGTGCTCCAGTCCCCCCTTTAAGACTCCTAAAGTTTCATCTTTGATTTCTACAGGGTACAAAACAGAAAACTCCACTTTTCCCCTATAAAGGGGCCCTAGTCCCCTTTTTGTCTTCCCTTCTAATCAGTTTTGTCCCTTCCCCTGGGTAAAATTTATGTGGTGAACTCATAGAATCAGGGGTTTTTTGGTAACCTTAAGTTCTTTTCCAAAGACTCTTTCCCCTCTCTCATTTGGGGGTATAGCGTCATATCTCCCGTGCCAAGGCTGACAAAGGGTCATCCCTCAGAATCCCACACTTACTCACCTATGTGCAGTGGGTGTCCAGTCATAGAACCTCAAAAGGGGGGGACATCCCACAAAATGCTTCCTTAAAAGATCTCTTTAAAAAGATGCCTTTGAAAAAAACCTAGGGGTACCACCCCCTCTGGTGGGTTTTCTCAACCCTTAGTGGGGGGTCCTGGATAGGCAAAGTTTAAAATCCCTCTGTTTTTAGGAAAAGGTTTGTAAAAAATTGTATCATCTTGAACTTTTTTCTCTTTAAAAAAACTTTTTCAAGGCGTTTTTGGGAAATTTTTGGGGGGGGGGGGGGGGGGGTTGGGCTGGGCAGGGAATGTAAAATCCATAAAGTTTTTTAGGAAAAGGTTTTTTGGTTGTTTATTTCACACTAGCTACCCTGGAAACCCCCGGGGTTTTTTTTCATATTCCAACCCTTTAAAAAAATATTTACCTTCAAAAAGGGGTTATCTTGTGTCCGGCCCCCCTCAATGTTTTTTGATTTTGGGGTCGTAAAAATTTTTTAGCAACGGGTTTGCAAATTTCATGTTTGACCCTGTCGTGGAAAAAACAAATGTTACAGCTTTTTGAAAAAGCGTTTTTGCAAAAACAATACGTCCCGTATTTCGACATACCCGGGGGGGCCCCAGTTATTGGCCAACCCCTTTCTTTTTGGGTTTAATTTAAAAAAAAAAAGGGGAAAAAATTTCCTTTAATTTTTTTCAAAAAGAGACACCAACCTTGGGATGTGAAAATGTTTTTCTTCAAAAGGTTGGGTTTCCTTCTGGGAAAAAAAAATGACCCTTTCCTGTCACTTTTCATTGTGTAGCCCCGGGGCCCCTCCTGTGGACTCTTAAAAAATTTGGGTTTTTCCCCAAAATTTTTTAGTGTTGTAACCAAAAAATGTCTCAAACATTTGTTTTACAGATTAAACTTATGTTTTGAGAAAATAGATAACATTTTAAATTTTAAATTGGTTTCATAAATTTTCAAACAAAAAAAAACTTTAATTTCAGTTATGGTCATTGACATAAAAAATGTGGGCCTCTGTAGTCAACTTTGGGAGAGGGAGGGCTTGTAAAGCCAAAGGGGTTTGGGGTTTGATCCCCGGGCCCCCCATAACCCAAAAAAAATTTTTGCCCATTTGTACGTTTGCTTTTATAAAAACTTTTGCTAAATGGCATATTAAAAAAACTTTGGAGTTTGTGTTGCAGAGGTGCCCTTGGGGAAAAAAAAGGAGAAATACAAAAATATTATATTTTAGACTTTATTTTTTTGGGACAAAAAATAATTTCATATTAAAAACAAACAAAACTAAAAAATTAAAAACTCCCCCTCCATCCCCATATTGTCACAAAAAATCACAATATAAAACCAGCCCACTGCCCAACCCCTGGATCCCACAGCCCCAACCCCTGCAGTGGAACCAGTGCTGGGAAAAATCCAGCACACCCCTGGGACCTCGGTCTACCTCCGGGGGAGCTTGCAGGCGGATTTATGCTCCCCGCAGCGGGTGGGTTTTTTTTTTAAAAAATAAAAATAAATAAAAATGGATTATTTTGGTTTTACAAATTTAGAAATTCTTCAAAACAATAGTAAATTTAAAATAAAATGAGGAGAAGAAAAAAATGATGAAGTACCCGAGAGTGGTGCAAAGGGTGGCGTGACAGAGGTGACCGGTTTAAACTTTTTTTTCTTCCTTTTCTGTGCTGCTTTTTTAGAAAAAAAACCCTTACGATGGCTTGGAGGAACTGGAAATTTGTAAAAGGGGGGGTTGAGGGGCCCAAAGTGGTGTTTGGGCCGGGAATTTGGCCGTGGCCCTTTTTCTGCGCTGGGGACTCCGGGGGGCTTTCCCACAGGTGTTGCCAACCCGGGGGGCACTGGCAATGGTTTATACACTGTCAGGAGCAGGGGGGCCAGGGAGGGCGATGGCTCAAGGGGCTTTAAACCCTGGGACCCTCTCCTGTGCCCACTGTGATCTGAGGGCTGCCCGACCTCTTTCTCCCCCTGGCCCCTGGGCGCTGGGGAGGAATTCTGATGGGGCCCGGGACAGTGCTGCTATTCCAGGATTGCGGGGGGTGGGCCCGGGAAAGGGGCCCAGACGCATTAAACGGGGCCCTTTAATGGCTGAAGGGTCAAAAGGGGGGGCCACATTCTTAAACCCTTCCAAACCCCATAGCGCATGTCCGTTGCATCACTGGTAACGGGTCATTTTACATTTTGTCCCTTATCCAACGACTTACAAATTGGTGCATTCACCCTTTTAGCCAGGGACAACCACTTTTCAATTAAATTTTTATTATTATTTTAAAAAAAAATTTTGTGGGGGAAGGGGGGGGGGGGGTAGAAGGATTTTTTTATCCTATCCCAGGTGGGTTCCCTTTAAAAAGGGGGGGTTTGCGGAAAACTCTTGGGAAATTTTTGATTTGTTTACCATGTAGGAGTGGTCAAAATGGCTAAGGGCTCCCTACCTTTGGGGAACTCACCCTTTAAAAAGGGGGCCAAAATATGCCAGTCCCGGGGCTGCGGGCCGGGTGCAGTTTGGTGGAGACAAAGGAATTTTAAAACCCCTGTGCTCTTTGCCCCTCGAAGAGGGGAAGGGAGGGCCCCTCCTTCACTGCTGCTTAAAAGAAGTGCAGAAACCCTTCCCGAACAGGGCCCCGTCCCGGGAGCCACTGCTTTCCAAGGCTTGGGAGGGGCCCCCAGTGTTTTTGTGGCCCCCCCCCCGGGGGAAAAAATTGGGGATGATAAACGGGGGGGGGGGTCCCCCCCAGCTGCGTTGAAACAGGCCAGCCCCGGGGGATGTGCTCCTTGGTCCCCGGAGCCTGCTGGTTTCCGTGTTTTCCCCATCCCCGGGGACCAGAAATTTTGTTTCCTGCTCTGGTCGCTACGAAACCCAGACTCATCGCGTTTAGATTTTCCCGGGTTTTTTCCCTCAAAACCCCCTCCCCTCCAAGTGGGTTCTCATAAGAAGTGAAGAAAGGGGTTTCCCTTTGTCGGACGTGTGGCACACTCAGCTCCCCCCCTGCCCCGGGTTTCCCCGGGCCCCCTCATGCTCAGGGTTTTTGTGCCCCCTCCAGAACCTTTCCCACACCTCTTCCCCAGTGGTTTGGGGTTGTTTTCCCCCGGGTGCCGAAACCTACAATAGAAAGAATATATAATTGTCCGCCAGGATTAAAATGGTTTTTTTTGGCTCCCATAACATCCCCCATTTACATCACAAAACCCTTGGGAAAAGTCGTCCACCAATCTACGTGGGGAAAAGTATTTTTATTTCACTGCTGGTTTTTCAGGTTTTTTCCCACTTAAAAAACATTTAAGGTCGTAATTTCTATCTAGGTACACTTCAACTGTGAGGGAAAGGAAACTAAAACAAAAATCCAGAAAATCACATTTTTGATTTTTTAAATAATTAATTTCATTTTTTGCATGACATAATTTTTTGATACATCAAAAAGGGGAACCCTTTAAAATTTGGGACAGAAACCCTTTTTTTGCAATTTCTTTAACATTTTTATCATTTAAACAACCTCTTTCCCCAAACGCCCCTTTCATGAGCAAATTTTGGGGTTAAATTCCTTTTCTTAAGGGGACTCGACAGGTTTTTCACCTACGGGGTTCGGGTTAGAAACCGCGACCCTTTTGGGTTTCTGGGCCCCAAAAGCTCTTTCCCACTGCTACCGCCGCCCCCAAAGTGTCATAGGATTTTTTCCCCCCTCCTCCATACGAAACCTTTTTCCAATCCTTCAGGTTTTTGGGGCTGTTCCCCTGGGCGGGATGGCTTTTCAGGGTCCCCCAAAATTTTCTATTGGTTCAGGTCGGGGGAAACTTTGGGTACCACTCCCGGAAACCCTTTAGAAATTTTTTTCGGGGCCCCCTTCCCTTTTTTGCCCTGGGGTGTTTTTTTCGGGTCGTTGTCCCTGCCCGGAAAGGGCCCCCACGACCCTCTTCAACCTGTTCTAAACTGAGGGAAAGGGGGTTTTGGCCAGATCTCGCGTCTGGGCCCCTCCACCTCCCTCAATGCGGGGCAGTCGTCCTGTCCCCCCTTTTCAAAAAGCGCCCCAAAATGATGTTTTCACCCCATTTCCCTTTACGGTTGGATGGTGTTCTTTGGGGTTTTTACTCATCCTTCTTTTTTTCCTCCCCAAAAACGGCCCATGGGGTTTAGGGCCAAAAGCCTATTTTTGTCTCATCGGGGCCACATGAACCCTTTTCCCCCTTCCTCCTCTGGGGGAAACCCCGATGGTCCAAATTTGGGGGAAAATTTTAGACGGGGCCCGGGCATTCGCTGGCTTGAGCAGGGGGATCTTTCGTGTGCTGGGAATTTTTAAAACCCTGACGGCGTAGTGTGTTACTAAAAGGTTGTCTTTTTAGCTGTTTGGCCCCCGCTCTCTTTTAGGGCATTGACCAGTCCCCGTGTAATTTTTGGGGCTGATCCCTCACCTTCCCCATGATCTTGATGCCCCCCAGGTGAGATCTTGCATGGAGCCCCAGAAAGAGGGTGATTGACCGCATCTTGAACTTCTTTTTTCCATTTCTAATAAATTTCGGGCCCAAAAGTTGATGCCTTCTCCCAAGCTGCTTTTCCTATTGTCCCGTAGCCCATCCCCAACCCTTTTTCGGGCTACAATTTTACCCTGGGTTTTTCCCCCCTTTTCACCCCGCTCTCTGGGCTTTTGGGCCCTTTTGAAGAGGGGTTTGGGGTCTGTTTTATTGATGTTGGACAGGTTTTCTTTTATAACGGGAAAGGTTCAAAAGGTGCATTTAAAAACGGTAAAGTGGGGAAAAAGGGGGCTTTTTTAAAAAAAAACTAACAGTCTGTGAAAACCGGGAAATTTTTCCGGTTGGGAGGGGACAAAAACTTATGTCATGCAAAAAAATCCCAAAATTAATTACTTAAAAAAACATACATGTGATTTTTTTTTGGAAATTTTTTTTTTAGATTCCGTCTCTCACAGTTGAAGTGTACCTATCAAACCAAAATTTCAGACCTTTTACATGCTTTGTAATGGAAAAACCTTAAAAACCCCCATGTATCAAATACTTTTTCCCCATCACTTTTACCATAAAACATAAAAACACCAAATACCTGCTATTTTGTCACGTATTTCATCAGCCTCTGTCTGGTGAAATTTAACCCTGGCTGGAAAATGAAGCAGTACGCCCCAGAAAAATTTTTAACCCCTTGGTCACGCGGCCCGGGTCACCTGTCCGCCAGGGTCTGCCGAGGTAAAACCCTGCACCTTGGTAGATAAGAAAAAAAACTGTTACTTTTCAATTAAAAATTTACATAACCCTGGTAATTTTCCTAAAAACAAAAAATGCCCCAACCTTTTGGGACCTGGCGGATAGCCTCCCTGCCCCGCATTTCCCCCTGGGATGGAACTGTCCCCCTCCTCCACTGCTTCCCCCTTGAATTTCTCCATCCCGTGGTGTTTTTAAAACATGTAGCTAAATAACTTTGGCAAAAAACTATCACATTTTGACAGATTCTCAATCTTTAAAAATGGATACACATTTTCATTTCAGAGCAAGGGGTTGAAAGGTATGAAAGTTTTTTACATTAAACTGAAATTTTAACCCACTTTTTTTTTTTGTGTTTCTGTAAAGAAAAAGGTGTCCCAAATTTTTTTCCAAAATTTTATGCATACATTGTAAAAAATTTTACCCAAATACCGGCCCCTTGTACGTTGTAAGATGAAACATAGCCAACAGTTTATAAAGGGGTTTAAAAAGGGTTTTGGGTTTAAAATTTTCCCAAAAAACATTTTTGCGGGTTGTGCAAAACCCCCTCCGTCAGAGAACTCCAATTTTTTTATAAAATTAAAACTTGACAACCCTTTAAATGTTTTTTTGTATATGTTTATCTAACGCACCAAAAATTTTTTTCCCTTTTTTCTGTCCCCTTTGGGAGTTCTACCAAAATTTAGGGCCAACTAAGCTGTTTAAAATTTGAAAATCCTTTTCTATTTTCAGAAAGGGAAAAAGCTCTCAATGAAAAACGGGGGTCAGTACTAGAAAGGGGGTTTTGTTAGTCCCCAAAAAATTACCGTTCTTTTCCATCCGGTTTAAAAGTCGACTCGGGGGTGGGTTTTTGTCCCCCAACCGCTAGAGTGGGGCGAAGTTGGGGGTTCCCCATGTTGGGGAAAAATTTGCTAATGTTTTTAGGAAATGTTTTTTTTAAAACATGCCCTTTTTTATTGGATCACTTGAGAGCAAACAAAGGGACCTATTTTGGGTTTTTGAAACCCTCTGTTTAAATACACCCACTTTATTGTGGTATAGTGAGTGTCTGGCTCTAGCACTCCTGACTAGTAGCACAACTTTCAGCATTGATCACATTAATATTCATCCTTCCTCTCCACTGGCCCACAACACAAATTCCCCGCTCATTTTAGATATAGATAAGTCATGTTGCTATAGAATAAGATTTTCCAAATGATGCCCACTTGTATCCATCTAGGTTTTGTAATAAACAACACAGTAATTGTGTGATGGTTGGGGACACAGAAAGGTCACCTGAACATGTGTACGTGAAACGAACTTGCGTACTCGCTCACAGCTACTTGAAACGTCACAGATGGTGAGCTATCCAACTGGTACCTTTAGCTGAAAGTCACACTGTATCTATCCAACTGGTACCTTTAGCTTGAACGTCCACACATGGAGCTATCCAACTTGGTAACCATTTAGACTATGAAACGTCACACATGGAAGCAGATCCAAAAACTGGTAAATTTTAGCTTGAACGGTCACCGACTGGAGCTATCCAACTGGTTACCTTTAGCTTGAAAAACGTCCCAGACGGACTAGTCCAACTGGTAACCTTTAGCATTGGAAAAACGTCACAGCAGTGGAGCTATCCCCACTGGTACCATTTAAAGCTTGAAACGTCACACATTGCGAGCTATATCCAAACTGGTACCTTTAGCTGCAAACGTCACAGCTGATGGAGCTAACCCAACTGGTAACCTATTAGCTTTAAGTGAACGTGCACACATGGAGCGATCCAACTGGTACGCTTAGCTTGAAACGTCACAGGATGGATCTATCTCAACTGGTACCTTTAGCTTGAAAAGACGTCACAAGATGGAGCTTCCACTACGGATATCCACCTGGTACCTTTAACTTGAAACGTCTACAGATGGGTGCTATCCAACTGGTACTTATAGCTTTGAAAACGTCCAACATGGAAGCTATGACGCCACTGGTACCGTTTTGTATAAAGCTCAAGCGGAAATCATTGTCAAGGAGAAGCGGAATCCACAACACACGGTGTGTTGAGAGATAATCAGTAACGGATACACTTGGTGTATAAGAAAGAGCCCAGGTCATGGGGACAGGAACAAGAGGAGGAAACTACAACTGTTAGGGACGCCACTGACATCAGTCACACATGCACAAATCAAGTTAGGCATTTCCAAATTAAACCCCCACACGTTTCAGGCTCCAGAATGTTTGGCGTTCAGGTGTTATTTGACCTGTTAACAGTAGGAAAATTGCATGAATTATTAGTCCATTACAGAGTACGGAGGCCCAAGTGTCACAAAAAAATGCTTTTTCATATCAATCATATTTCATTACTTTTAGAAAAGGCTTACGACAGGAACCGTTGTTTATGAAAAATAATAACAGTGGGGAAACAAAGGTGATTTAGTCAGGGCCACCAAATTTGTGCAAGTTCTCCGCCTTAACAAAGATGAGAGGAAACTGGTCATTTTCATCATTAGGTACACAGTCACCTTATGACAGCAGACAAATTGAGGGGAAAACAAATTCCAGAAATCAACATTCTGAGGTTTTTCTGAATTAATTTATTTGCAATAAATATAGGTGGAAAAATCAAGTATTTTGGTCACGCTACAAACAAACAGCAAGATTTCTGGCTTCTCTACATACATGTAAACTTTCTTCTTTTCTTTAAGAAAAGGGCTCCTCATGTCCTCCACGAATACGTTTACCTGTATTAATGTCGAACCTGTTTTGAAACATGTTATCAGTATAATAAGACCACCTATGTCCACCATACCATCAAACAGTCACGACTCAGAACAAACTCCCCCATGTCCAGGACCAAGGAGCTTGTCAAGTGACACCAGAAACAAAATTGGTAAAGACCTGCACCATGCCTGTGGAAAAGACCATGAATAATTCTGCAAATAGGTAAGAACAGCTTTGGTTTGAAGAAATCAACTGTGGGACAAATTATTCAGAAATGGAAAGACATACAAGACCAACTGATACTCTCCCTCGATCTGGGGCTCCTACGCAATAATCTCCACCCCCTGTGGGATTCAAAATGATCACAGAGAACCGGTGAGCAAAAATCCCCAGAACCACACAAGTGGAACCAACCTAGTGAATGACCTGCAGATATACCTGAGTGGACCAAAGTAACAAGCCTGCCTACCATCAGTAATACACTACGCCGCCAGGGACATCACAATCCTGCAGTGCGAGACGTATCCCCCTGCTTAAGTCCAGTACATATCCAGCCCGTCTGAAGTTTGCTAGAGTGCATTTGGATGATCCAGAAGAGGATTGGGAGAATGTCATATGGTCCGATGAAACCAAAATAGAGAACTTTTTGGTAAAAAAAACTCAACTCGTCGTGATTTGGAGGACAAAGAATGCTGAGTTGCATCCAAAGAAACAACCATACCTACTGTGTGAAAGCATGGGGGTGGAAAACATCATGCATCCAATTTTGGGGGCTGTTTTTCTGCAAAGGGACCAGAGACGACTGATCCGTGTAAAGGAAAGAATGAATGGGGCCATGTATCGTGGAGATTTTTTTTGAGTGAAAACCCTCCTTCCATCAGCAAGGGCATTGAAGATGAAACGTGGCTGGGTCTTTCAGCGATGACAATGATCCCAAACACACTGCCCGGAGCAACGAAGGAGTGGCTTCGTAAGAAGCATTTCAAGGTCCTGGAGTGGCCTAGCCAGTGTCCAGATCTCAACCCCATAGAAAATCTTCGGAGGGAGTTGAAAGTCCGTGTTGCCCAAGCGACAGCCCCAAAAAACATCACTGCTCTAGAGGAGATCTGCATGGAGGAATGGGCCAAAATACCAGCAACAGTGTGTGAAAACCTTGTGAAGAATCTACAGAAAAACGTTTGACCTGTGTCATTGCCAACAAAGGGTATATAACAAAGATTATTGAGAAACTTTTGTATATTGACCAAATACTTATTTTTCCACCATAAATTTGCAAATAAATTCATTAAAAATCCTACAATGGGATTTTCTAGAATTTTTTTTTCTATTTTGTCTGTCATAGTTGACGTGGTACCTATGATGAAAATAAAATTACAGGCCTCTCTCTCATCTTAAGCTTTAAGTGGGAGAACATGAACAGTTGGTGGCTGACTAAATACTGTTTTTTCCCCCACTGTATATATTTACAATTTTGAACCAATTCTGTAGATCAGATGTTAATGAAGCAATACAGACCATATTGAAGTGTCTTGAGTTTGGTTTTTGCCTGTTCTACAGTATTGTAAAGTTAGTGGGGGGTGTGACTGGGGACAGGCAATGTAACATCCATAATGTTTTTAGGAAATGTTTTTTGTAAAAACATGCACCTTATATTGGATCATCTTGAAACTTTCTCTCTAAATCTAACTTTCATCAAGGTTTTATATAGTCTATTAGTTTTCTCTCTTTTCATTGGCAGAATCCTTTTTCAGTGTTAAGATACTTCATAACATCCATATCCACCAGTCTATCTTCATGTCAAACTGAAACACTGCAAAATCTGCTGGTTGTCCTGGTAACAGATACCAGTCTATCTTCATGTCAACTAACAGAACTCTGCTGGGTTGTCCTGGTAACAGATACCAGTCTATCTTCATGTCAACTAACAGAACTCTGCTGGTTGTCCTGGTAACAGATATTGTGGGCAGAATCTATTTTTATTTGTTCAAACTAAATACAGCACTTACTTTGATGAGTCAAATCTGCTCCTTTCTTCTCTTCTCCTCCTCTCACAGTTCCACTCAGCCCCGTTGTTTTCCTGCAGTCCACCAGCCGCACAGACAACCTCTTCAGACCCAGCAGTAAGGTGCTACTGGGAGAGGTACGACAACGGGGACTCTGGGAGGGCGGAAGGGCTAGCGTTTGTCCTGGTAAACCATATAGAGGGGACACAGACACATATCATTATGGATGCTGATGTCACTGTTGTCATAAAGTGCTTTTACAGAAACCCAGACCCCGATAGAGCAAGCTAAATGCTAGACCAGACCAAGCTGTACCATCTGGTGTTCTGATCTGGAGAGACTCTTCTCTGCCTCGTCAGCATCAGGATGTTGTTGAGGCTCCACAAAGGATCCATGATAGTCATGTCTGTCTCCTGTGTGAACGACGAACATCAAACAGATGGTAAACTTATGATCTATTACAATCATAGAGTCTTACAAGAGTCGGCATGAATGTGTCTAAAAAAAGGGCCTAAAATGGCCACATTCATCATGATTTTATAAAATATTGTTTGATGCAAATGTAAAAGGGTCTTTCCACACGAAATGGGTGCTCTTTGATATTTTAAATAGAAATTATGCACAAAACATTTTATTTTAAAAGCCTGTTATATTAGATGAAGTGCACTTTAATGTAGACCACATGGAGAATTCAATAAAATCTAATTTAAAAAGTCCAAAAAATATATGTACCAATGGCATATTGCCCCTTAAACAATACCTACAGTACTGAACAACATATTGAAGTGTAGAACTTCAGAAGAAAGACCATTTAAAAACCATACATTAGTTCAAGAACTGCATAGTTTGTGCCCCTGTTTTAAAGACAGTACTCACTGGTGTTAATCTGATATTCGGTCTCCCTCCTCCCTTTTTCACTCCCAAAAACGTCTTCCTCCTCTTTTATTGAGATAGCCTCCTCCTCTTCTTCTACTACTACTACTACTACAAAAGGTTCTTCCTCTTCTTTCACTACACTCTCTTCTTCTTTCAATGTGATAGCCTCCTCTTCCTCCTTTATCATTATTAAAGCTTCTTCCTCTTCTTTCACTGTAACATCCTCCTCTTCTTCTTTCAATGTGATAGCCTCTCCTCTTCCTCCTTTTTCATTCTGAAAGCTTCTTCCTCTCCTTTCACCAGAGCTTCTTTCTCCGTCTAGTTTAGTGAGCTCAAGCTCCGGGCGATTAACCTAG
This sequence comes from Coregonus suidteri, assembly GCA_036851935.1. Taxonomy (NCBI): domain Eukaryota; kingdom Metazoa; phylum Chordata; class Actinopteri; order Salmoniformes; family Salmonidae; genus Coregonus; species Coregonus suidteri. Next base: position 38,914,906 of record CM072244.1, on the reverse strand, counting down.
TGCAGTATCAATTTAACACATTTGATAATTTAACAAGCAAATTACGTTTTAAAATGAACTAGTAGACACGTAAACATAATTATGTGCTAAACACTAAGATTAAATACACAAGATTGGTCTAAAGAGCTTCAATGTTTTCGGTTTTTATGTTCGCTAGCAAGCTACCGAGGTTGTTCAAAACACTAAAATGAATATACACAAGATTGGTCTTAAGAGCGTCAATATTTCGGTTTTATGTTTGCTAGCAAGCTACGGTTAAATCAGTAGCCTTTTTGTCGCTGTTGAAGAAGACTCTGGTCCCGTCCACTAGATTATACGCAAGAAGCATCACCAGAAAGACGCACATCGCCATCTGTTGACTGGAGTGGGTAACGCAGATTGGAAAAAATATCCATTACATTAACATTTTAGTCATTTAGCAGACGCTCTTATCCAGAGCGACTTACATGAGCAATTAGGTTTAAGGTGCCTTGCTTAAGGGCACATCGACAGATTTTTTCACCTAATTGGCTCGGGGGATTAGAACCAGCGACCATTTCGGTTACTGGCACAACGCTCTTGCCCACTAAGCTACCAGCCGCCCATTACATTGTGTATTCTGGCCAGAGGTGGGTAGTAACGAGTTACATTTACTCCGTTACATTTACTTGAGTAAGTTTTTGAAAAAATTATACTTCTAGGAGTAGTTTTAAAATCACTATACTTTTTACTTTTACTTGAGTAGATTTGTGAAGAAGAAACTGTACTCTTACTCCGCTACATTAGGCTACAATGAGGTCGTTACTTTTTGTTTTTACCTCTTTGTTATTCTATTCTACGCGTCATTGTCTTTATCCCCCCGCATATGCCTTATTTTAATGTTTTATTTTGACAGAGAGAGAGAGACTTCCGCTGAGGCTCTACCACGTGACTGTGTTTTCACCAATCAAACGTAGTTGTGCAGTCTCGTCACTTTACCATACTCAATCTCAGCGGCGGGACGGGTTGGCTTTACAGTCATAGCAACACAAAAAATGTCAGAATTAGCCGTCGGCCAATGCAGACACAGACGAGGAGGAACACCCAAATTAAACAAAACCCCTGGCCTCATATTGAAAGCAGTTTACCTTAGTAAAAGTGCGAAAGAACAGCTACATTATGCGGTGTCTTCTGTGTCTATGACTACCAAAACAAACGGACATTTCAGCATTCAAGAACTCAACATCTAACTTGAGGAAACATGTAGCGGTAAGTTTCCTAATTCGTTTTTTTTTTTTGCTGTGGATAGGCGAATGTTTGTTCTTTTTAGGTTACATATGTTTTAAACATTTTCTATATATATATATCCACATTTGATGTGATAATAAGTCTCTTTTAATGTCTTGATCTCCCTGTAGCCTCACAGATTTTTTTTTTTGTCCACAGAGGATTCACCCCAACAAACTGGCAAAGTACACAGACTTACTAGAGAACCACAGAAAGCGTAAGGCCTCCTCTTCCAGTGATACTCTTGTGAAAAATGCAAAAATCACAGCCTTTGCTGCCCCAGGGCGGGTAACACAAGCAACGCTTGACAAGCTGATGCTAAAATGTTGTATGTGAGGCCAACCAACCATTTTTCTGTGGTTTGAGACGTCATCCTTCAATACTTTGATAGAAACCTTGCAACCTCATACAGTAATGACAAGGAAAAGGTTATGCACAAGAATACAAGAAGCTGCAAAACACAAGAAGAGCATAATCATCAAAAAGCTGAGTGCTGTGAACTATGTTGCTAACGTAGCTACTTAGGTGTCACCTGTCACTGGATAGACAACACCTCACTGGAGAGGCACTCCACATTGGCTTGTAGACCTGTCAAAGGCTCGCACACATTTGATGTCCTTGCTGCTGCATTAGAGGAAATACATTCTGAGTACCACATCAGGGAAAAAGTGACCAGGACGACAACAGACAGTGGCTCAAACTTCCTTTCGATTATATGGTGAGGAGGAAGCCATCAATGTACAAGAGGAGAGTGACTCCACCCTTGATGATGCAACAGAAGATCAGAGTGAGTCAGAGGTGGAGTATCAAGATGTCTGCAATTCTGGATGACAAACACAGGCCTTGAGTACCAACTTCCAAGGCACCAAAAGTGTGCATGCCATCTCCTCAATCTTATATCCACAGTTGATGCCACTGCTGCAGGAGGAGCTGCAAACGAAAACCTACAAGAGGCTGTCTCGGTCTGCTTTTGCAAAATGTCATGCTCTTTGGAATAAAACCAGCAGGTCAACCATGGCTCATGAAACAGTGGAACGTGAATGCAAGCTGCAGTTTCTCCGACCCAATCAGACACGCTGGAGCTCCCTGTTCCTCGCTGTAGAAAGGATTGTGCGCATTCACCGAGAGCAAGGAGAACAAGCAATTCGCAATGTCTGCACAGCATTAAAGATAAAGATGTAAGTTGACAAAATGTATATTTTGTTTTTTAAAGAATAATAAAAGTAAATAAGCCTTGCTGATTAATGGGTGAATCCACTTGTCTCAAGTAACTAAGTTTTATTTGCATGGTGGTGTGACAATTGTGGATGACTTGAATGAAATATATATATATATATATTTTGTATTTAACATGTACAATGCATAATAAAGACATTGTACCAGAAAATAGCTATAAGTAATTGTTTTATCGTTACATCTTTTATAGGTTCAATCCAGCTGAAAATGGGTTTTTTGGTCGAGTATGCTGCTGTGATGAAGCTGTTGCCATGGCCCTTAATATCCTCCAAGGGGAATCATCTGTGCATATGGGCCTCCTGCTGCCAACACTTTACCAGTTGCGGGACAAGCTGAAGAAGTTGGAGTCAACTTGCAAAAATGTGTACACCTCTTGTTCACGCGCCCTGCAGCAAGGGTATCCAGAAACGTTTTGGAGACGTCATGAAAGAGCCTGAGCTGATTGCAGCAGCAATACTCATACCAAGATTCAGAACATCCTGGACCACAGAGGAGAACATCTTAAATGCTGATAAATATACTTGTTTATCAATTCAAATGTGAACCAGTAGACATTGACCTATATAACTCTGTATAATGTTACTGTCATTTAGGATTATAGTGTGTCAGTGACAAACCACAGGGTGGCAATATAGTTAGTGTGACTTTTTTTTGCTGACTTTTCTTGTTAGATATTGGAACTGGAAGTAAACATAATGCCCGATCTACAACTACATCACTCTCCTCTAATGCCTTTTAGAGAACATGCATTCAGCTTAATTTGTGTTCTGGGATACTAGGCCTGCAATATTGTTTTATTTGGCCATCTATCATGGACTGGTGCTTTTTCAGTTGATGTGTACTGCTGCTCTTTTCCTCTGCTCAGTGAGATGTGCAGTGTGGCCTAATCACAGATCAGAGTATTCATTTCTAGGCACACAGAAAAAGGGCTGTTGCTTGCCATGCAATACAAAGGTACTGAGTAGGCCTAATCAACACCTATTGATTATTTTACGTTGACCGCTTCCTTCTGGTGTGCAGTTTTCTGTTCAGCATGCCTGGTATGAAATGTTTGTGTGTTTCCTTCTGTTGTTCTGTCACTGTGGAGACACACACACACACAGTTTATGAGAGTTTATGGGCTGCCTCGTTCTAGTTCTCTGCCTGGTAAAAAAAAAGTATAAAGGTTTGGAAATTTTGTGTTACTTGTGCTTATTTATTTTTTATTTTTTTTATTTTTTTATTTTTTTTATACTTGAATTTACCTGAATTATTTTAATTCAAGCTATTTTGTAATTCATTAAAGATGATTATTTTTTATTTTTGTCTGTCTGATTGTTGTCTTGTGTTAAAAATAAATCAGACGTTACTCAACAGTTACTCAGTACTTGAGTAGTTTTTTTCACCAAGTACTTTTTTACTCTTACTCAAGTCATTATTTGGATGACTACTTTTTACTTTTACTTGAGTCATATTATTCTGAAGTAACAGTACTTTTACTTGAGTACAATTTTTGGCTACTCTACCCCACCTCTGATTCTGGCAAAACAATGTCATAAGAAATAATTTTTAAAAAACAACCAAATGTTATGTTTTTCTCTTACTTCTTACAGCCAATACTTTCTTCCAGGGCTGACCTGGCCATTAGGCAGGATTAGGTGACAGATTGACGAGGCTGGCATATTCTGAGCTAAATTGACCAAGGCTCATCCTTAACAACACATAACACCTCACATAATTCTGCCCAAAAATGATGAAAACTTATCTCACCCAGTGGCATATGGGCTATTTAGGTGAGTGTTGATGTTGCCACATGAAGCAATGCCCACTTACCCAAAGGTAACGTGGACAGATCAATCAATCAATCAAAATGTGATTTATATAAAGCCCTTTTTACATCAGCAGATGTCACAAAGTGCTATCCAGAAACCAAGCCTAAAACCCCAAACAGCAAGCAATGCAGATGTAGAAGCATGGTGGCTAGGAAAAACTACCTAGAAAGGCAGAAACCTGGGAAGAAACCTAGAGAGGAACCAGGCTCTGAGGGGTGTAACAGGACATGCCCATTAAGGCCAGATTTTTCTCCAAGATGTTCAAACGTTCATAAATGACCAGCAGGGTCAAATAATAATCACAGTAGTTGTAGATGTTGAAACAGGTCAGTACATCAGGAGTAAACATCACTTGGCTTTTCATAGCCGGGCATTTAGAGCTTGAAATAGCAGGTGCGGTAGAGAGAGAGAGAGTTGAAAACAGCAGGTCTGGGACAAGGTAGCACGTCCGGTGAACAGGTCAGGGTTCCATAGCCGCAGGCAGAAGAGTGGAAACTGGAGCAGCAGCACGACCAGGTGGACTGGGGACAGCAAGGAGTCATCAGGCCAGGTAGTCCTGAGGCATGGTCCTAGGGCTCAGGTCCTCTGGGAGGGGAGGGAGAGAGGGACTCTCCCTGTGTAGAGCACATGCCCCTTAGCCCTTCCAGTCTCTATAGTGACCTTTTCAGTGGTGGTATCATTTGTATTCATTTTTTTGTCTTAGTTGTTCTGAACCCACTGCAAGTGTTTGTTAAATCTGCCTAAGTGATTTGTATTTTCCTTCAAATTCCTGAAGTGGAAACAGCGCTGAAATGCCCCTGTCTGAGTGTGAGCGTTTATCTACCACTATGTGTAGCCGTTAGCGATGATGCTAATGACAACCATCCTCTGATTGATGGAAAGGGTTTCCCAAAAACCTTGTTAACTACAAAGTAGTCTGTGCCTACCTGGCAGAATGATGTCATGATTATTTGCATCAATCCAGTGTGTGATTTGTTCAGCAAACTCTGCAATCACGTGTGCAACAGAGACACCACTAACCAAGCAAGGCTCTTGCTGGTGCCTCTTGAATTAAAGGGTATCTACACCCAAAAATGAAGATGTCAAAAGTGGTCTCCTGATGTGGTTTAAGTATTGTTGTGGACTCAGAATGTTTTGTTGTTTTTCTATTAACCGTGTGATTTTGAGAGCGAAAAAAACAGAAAACCAGGGACAAATCAGAAACCTGGAAAAAACGACACAGAGAAAAACGTTAAAAAGAAAACAACGTAATTAGGTAAAACATTTAACAGATTTGATAGGGCCCTAAATATTCTATCCATTTTCTCTCATTACTGGATTATCTAGGGATAGTGTAGAGTAACAGCTGCATCCCTGCAGTGACCTTTAACCTCCCTGCCCTCAATACTTCTTCCACTGGATCAAAGCTTCAGCCAGGTAGGATACATGATAGTGGCAACACATGGAGCTGGGTTGGATATAGTCATGGTAGGATACATGATAGTGGCAACACATGGAGTAGGTTGGATATAGTCATGGTAGGATACATGATAGTGTCAACACATGGAGTTGGGTTGGATATAGTCATGGTAGGATACATGATAGTGGCAACACATGGAGCTGGGTTGGATATAGTCATGGTAGGATACATGATAGTGTCAACACATGGAGCTGGGTTGGATATAGTCATGGTAGGATACATGATAGTGGCAACACATGGAGCTGGGTTGGATATAGTCATGGTAGGATACATGATAGTGGCAACACATGGAGCTGGGTTGGATATAGTAATGGTAGGATACATGATAGTGGCAACACATGGAGTTGGGTTGGATATAGTCATGGTAGGATACATGATAGTGGCAACACATGGAGTAGGGTTGGATATAGTCATGGTAGGATACATGATAGTGGCAACACATGGAGTTGGGTTGGATATAGTCATGGTAGGATACATGATAGTGTCAACACATGGAGCTGGGTTGGATATAGTCATGGTAGGATACATGATAGTGTCAACACATGGAGTTGGGTTGGATATAGTCATGGTAGGATACATGATAGTGGCAACACATGGAGTAGGGTTGGATATAGTCATGGTAGGATACATGATAGTGGCAACACATGGAGTTGGGTTGGATATAGTCATGGTAGGATACATGATAGTGTCAACACATGGAGTTGGGTTGGATATAGTCATGGTAGGATACATGATAGTGGCAACACATGGAGTTGGGTTGGATATAGTCATGGTAGGATACATTATAGTACAACTTTATTTAAAAATGTAGAATATGTCTCTTGTGAATATTGAGACGTGGTACATATATATGTCTTTCAAACGGTAACAAATTTTTTATAATACTTGTTACAATACAAATACATATTTGGATTTAGTTCAGCATTGGTACAACTTTTTTCATTCCCCCCATTGTTATATAAAAATAACTTGGTAGTGATTAGCATGAGACAACATAAATAATAACATTTAAGTAAAATAAAAATAAACAGTATTATCCTAAATTCAGACGTGAATAAAACATTTTGTTATCACGTCAACAACAACAAAATCTTTCAGAATGTCCCTGTTTTCAGAATAGAATGTTGGCTACCAAGCTACCGATGTGTCTGAATCAGTAGTCATGTGTTGAAAGAAGCGGAAATACCTTTTAATTCCATGTCATTTATTCATTACTTTCAGAAGAAGTTATGTTACACTGCCTACAGGAAGTTATGATACACTGCCAACAGGAAGTTATGCTACACTGCCTACAGGAAGTTATGCTACACTGCCTACAGGAAGTTATGCTACACTGCCTACAGGAAGTTATGCTACACTGCCTACAGGAAGTTATGCTACACTGCCTACAGGAAGTTATGCTACACTGCCTACAGGAAGTTATGCGACACTGCCTACAGGAAGTTATGCTACACTGCCTACAGGAAGTTATGCTACACTGCCTACAGGAAGTTATGATACACTGCCTACAGGAAGTTATGATACACTGTATACAGGAAGTTATGCTACACTGCCTACAGGAAGTTATGCAACACTGCCTACAGGAAGTTATGCTACACTGCCTACAGGAAGTTATGCTACACTGCCTACAGGAAGCTTGTCATTAGGAACTGGGGCCACCTGGGAAGACATAACAAAGTGCCCATTCCTCCGTGTGCAGTCCGTCAAATAAGGGAGACATTTCAAATGAGGAAGGCATCCCTTACACTGGATTCAAAGCTGTCAGCGTCATCATTTAGTCAATCGATGTTAAAATGCATATGCTCACAGATGTGCTTGTTCTCATTTCGAGTACATTTTCTAATTGAATAAAACAGAATTAAACAAATAAAATGTATTATGCACCTGAATAACTTTGACATGGACAATCTGGTTGATTCTCTGCTCAACAACACGGACTGTGTCAAACGTTGCTGTGTGTCTAGCGCTGTCACTCCTGCCGTTAGGTTCCAACACCAGTGCTCCACCTTTGTCCTTGAGAGACTGGATGAACGGCTGCCTGCTCCCTCTTCCATAGTGAGAACACTGCTGGCTCGACATGGGCTTCTGAGAGACTGGATGACGGCTGCCTGCTCCCTCTTCCATAGTTGAGAACACTGCTGGCTCAACATGGGCTTCTGAGAGACTGGATGACGGCTGCCTGCTCCCTCTTCCATAGTGAGTACACTGCTGGCTCAACATGGGCTTCTGAGAGACTGGATGACGGCTAACTGCTCCCTCTTCCATAGTGAGAACACTGCTGGCTCAACATGGTCTTCCTGGTGATGAAAGGAAGTGTGGCGGTCAATAGTAGCCACTCCCATTGTGTGAAGAAGTAGTAATCTTTCTTGGCATGTATCCAGACACCAGATTGGCAGTAGAAAGGAGCCTGTTCCTCGCATGCTTTCTCCCAATCATTGGCTGGCTCGACCACTCCCCCACATGACCACAGGACCAGCACCGCTGTCTGATCTTCATTCCCACAACCTTCATCACCGTCCCTGGAGTCTCTTCACTGTCTGATCTGCATTCCCACAGTCTTCATCACCGTTCCTGGAGTCTCTTCACTGTCTGATCTTCATTCCCACAGCCTTCATCACCGTCCCTGGAGTCTCTTCTCAGTCTGATCTTCATTCCCACAGCCTTCATCACCGTCCCTGGGAGTGTCTTCGCTGCACATCAAGTTCCGAAGAGTTCCAGAAGCTGTAATAAAAACACGATGTACTTCATCTCCTTGTTAGGAGCAGAATTCTCAGACTCTCTCAAATAATATTATTAAAATGTCAATACATCAACAGCGATGTAGCGTCTATGTCCAATAATGTGTAGCCAATAAGAAACCTGTCCCATTTTACTTGTCTATAATCTTAACAATGTTTAGAAATAGTCATTTGTGATGACTTACTGATGCTTCTAGTGTGCTGTCTCAATGAAGAGAGCTGTGTGCCCATGTGACACCATCCTTGATGTGGGGAAGAGTGTTGGGCAGGCACATCCTGTTCCTATTAAGACCTGACCAGCTGAGTGCAGGTGGGCTCTCCTGTCAACATGAGGCTCCTGCTGCTGCCCTCAAAGGCACATTGACAGATTTTTCACCTAGTCGTCTCGGGGATTCAAACCAGGGACCTTTCGGTTACTGGCCCAACACTCTTAACCGCTAAGCTACCTGCAGCAGGATCCTCATGTTGAAAGGCGAGCCCACCTTTATTTTCCCCTCATTATGAACATTCCTATTGGACTGGACAGCTAGCTAACTGGCTACAGATCAACCTATTGTGTGTATTGAACATTCATATTGGACTGGACAGCCTTACCTATAGAGTAGCACCACCACCCATCAGCCAGTTCTCTTCTTGACGTCAAAGCCTCAGTGTATTGTTGCTATAGGAGTTTTTGATTAATAATCCTATTTATTTCAAGCCACACTAAGACGTCACCATACTATTCCTTTAAAGCCCCACTCAGTAAGATATAAATCATCAGAGTGGTCCACCAACTTAAATGTAAACAATGGAGCAAATGCATCACATGTAAATATCACTGATTATCAGAGGGGTATACTACGGAGCCAGATAGAACTACTGAGACATTCCAAATCAGGCTTCATCCATATCATGAAGGTGGATGTTGATCCAACCATTTCAAAAGTAATGACGGGGCTGATGGAAACAGGATTGTATAAATGCCGACAGACAATTTGTTCATTTGTTTTAACATGGTGTGATCTTTATGTGTCTGTAAAAATGTATAAGCGAGAAATGGCGGTGGAAACTCCCTTTATGTGCAAATATTGATATAATAACCATCATATCGAAGTTAACTTGGAGTCATGCGATGATATGTTGTGTGGTCCTCCCACTACGACTTGGGAACCCATGCAGTTTATTAGGCTACAGATGAAATAAGTTATGAACTTCTGTGGTAGAAATATTTGACTAATAGATAATCAACTCAAAAAATATCTCTCAAGACACCGGAGCTTGTGAATTCAAGAATTAGACTTTATTGAAAAACAAAGCCGAGCTTGCTCCATGGAACAACAACTGTCTCTCTTTGGCTTAGAGCTCCCTTTTTATACACACAAATGCATAATCATGTTACATAGCATATACAGTCCCTCCCCTTAGGGCAAATGATTAACTTATTTTAGTGCCACTCTACCCTTATCTTTCAACGTCCAGATGTCACCTGTAATTTACTCCAAAAGGTCATGGGCGCTTTTTCCACAGGAAGCCTCTTCCCTAATCTCATTATATTGGTAGCAGACCCTTTCCCTAATCTCATTATATTGGTAGCAGACCCTTTCCCTAATCTCATTATATGGTTGCAGACCCTTTCTTTACAAATAATACACGTACATACATTAAGGCATTTATCATTTACCATCCTCCCTGGCCCTTGAGATTATGTGCATGTGGCCATGTGTCAGGTCATAGGGTCATAAGCAAAACCAAATGATAACACTAGGTCCATTGTTCCTCCAATCTCCACACAGCCATCACACGTCATTGACATACCCCAGACCAGCTGCAGGGAGTTTATGAAAAAACACATAAATGTCTCTGCTCTGTATTAACCCTTCAAACTGGTTCTCAATCCATAAACATTTTAAGGCATATAGGTGTTCAATTCTACAAACATATGTACTTGAAAATCATCCATATAATTCCCCCCTTTGGGACATTCCAATAATGTCCCAATAATACAAAGATTAATAACCCATATCACAAGTATTATAACAATCAAAATATAATCAATATCCATATCTAATCAAAGTAATTGCCATGTCAACATCACTAAGCATTAATATTAATAAGTTAGTCAGATCAGTCAGTCCACTTATAATTTATAATCATAATCAAATTAATTACCCAAAACATCTTTAGAATGACAATTCTTAATTAGTCACCTTTGTTCCATCATTCAAAGTTAAAACTCTCACCTTGGCACATATTGACACTGGCCGAATGTATATTTATATTATACTAATTCTAGCATTAACTTCCTCATAACGAGATTTACCACAGATCAGTACCCCAATGCATTGTCCAAATTACTATAAATTTAGTAGTGTATAATACCTCCTTAATCAACATACTACCTCAACTAACACTCCCTTCCTCTACCGGCACTCAATCTTCTGGCGTCTTCATTATGTTCTTCAGATAGCTTCATAGTTCATCTTGGATTGCCCATAGCAATGTCCCAATTCCAATGTCACACCTGAACCGCCACACCTCCACCATCATTCTGTTTTGTCCATGTGCAACCCAGTATACCCAAACTAGGAAGAACGTTGCATTTGCATAGACCTCTTTCCTCACATTTTTGAAAGAAAAGGCACAAAAGAGAAGGCAATTGATTGCTTTGATTTGATGCTGGATTCAGGTCTCCTGGCAGCGGTGGTGTCAGACAGGAACGTCTTCAACGCCTTTGTTGTTCCTCTTCAGCCGAGTAGAGGATTTTTGGTTTTTATTGAGGTTTACACCGTTCTGGGCCAAATGATCTCTGCAATGCATTACGACACCATCCGTAGCAACCTCAGGAAAGGACAGATCATAACAGTTCAGTTGAGTTAATTTCCAATCCAAAACATGAATGTCAAATAGAGTATGAGCAAAAATATAGGAATGTTACAATAAAAACAATTGGGTTATATAATTTGGGGAGAATTCAAGGGAGAATGTGAAACATAATGACTTGTCATGTAGACAATGTTAATAGGGATGCTCTAACATATACAGGGTTTAATGCACTTTCCCAAGGAATAACTACTCCAATAACACTTCCCCCTGGAAATCTAACACCAAATACTACATCAAATTGTTTATCTAAGTCTTGGACTGTTCTCCTTATGTCTATGATTCACCTGTCTCTTTCTTTCATTATCTTAAGGTCACACTACCCCATGTGACTTCCCCATACTCTTTGTGCTGGTTTCTCACACACCAATAATATTTTAACCCTTGTATTCTACTAGTGATCCCTTCTGTGTCTTTTCCTTCTGCTCTTTATTATTATCAGTACTCCATTCCCCTTATTCTCAGGTAACAAGTCAAGTGTAGAGAAATCAATGATAAGGATATCTGGTGCGTCTTGGAGGTCTGGAATCTCTCGGTGGTCTGGAATCTCTCGGTGGTCTGGAAGGTCTTGGAAGTCTCCTAGTCATCAGTTCCCTCACTCTGGTACAATGGTTTAGATGATACCCGATCACACTCCCCTCTATCCGTACCGCTGTTGGTGTATCTGGGACGATGATGTATGGTCACTTCAGTTGTTAACCTTCCCCCGTCACTAGGGTCTCCGGATCAGCCAGAGTCCCTCTCAATCTATCGACATCGGTCTGTGAAAAGTGTCCTTCAATCAGCCTACCCATAGGGAAGCTCAGAGTTACTGCTGCAAAGACACAAGCACAGACACACACAAAAGACAACAATGCTACCCAATGGCTGAGGTTGGAACACTCCTATAGTGGGAAACATGGATCTAAGTATCTGTCTCCACCACTTTTACCATCATTAAGGTAGCCAACAACACCTGGTACAGGCCCCTCCACATAGGGTCTTTCCAGCTCTTTCTTCTGTAGTCTTTTGCCATCACATAGTCTCCAGGGCACAGAAAATACTCAGATTCTCCTACTCAGTTGGGCAGAGTTATCTTCACCCATGAAAAGAAAATCTTAAGAACATTGTTAGGTTAGGTGAGACACAGTATGCTACTTATGTCCTCTCATCCGTCAAGAGAAGCCTTGAAATTATGAAGCACACCTGCTTCCAGCTTGTTGTAGTCCACTTATTTCATGCCTCCTATCACAAAAACAAAAAAGATTTAACCTAACCCATAACACATTATTACTACTGCTCATATCCTTAATACACCTTGCATATTTAATAAAACATTAAAACCTCTGTAATCCCATGTCACGCTCGTCGTTAAGAGAGGAGGACCAAGGCGCAGCATGATGAACGAACATGTTTATTTATCATTAGCGATAAACACGGACAGTAAACAAAAACAACAAACGACTCATAACGTCCTAGGTAACATAGACCAACACGGAACAAGAACCCACAAACACAAAGGGAAAAACAGACAGTTTAAATATGGCTCCCAATCAGAGACAACCAGCCACAGCTGACACTCGTTGCCTCTGATTGGGAGTCACTCAGGCCAACATAGAAATAAACAAACTAGAACTCCCAACATAGAATTACACCACATAGAACGAACACACCCTGGCTCAACATATAGAGTCCCAGCGCCAGGGTGTGACAGTACCCCCCCCTAAAGGCGCGGACTGCGACCGCGCCTCAACTAGAGCAAAACAGGGGAGGGCTGGGTGGGCATTCCTCCTCGGCGGCGGTTCTGGCTCCGGGCTTGCCCACCACCCTCCAATAATCCCCCCATAGCGCCCCTGGTCCAGTCTGGCCCCGCTGGCTGGAGCTGAACTGGACGTAGCAGGAGCGGTTAGCTTCAGCTCCGTAGTGGAACAGTTGACAGGTACCTCATTAGGCACCGGTGACCCAGGCACGGGTTGTGCCGGACTGACGACGCGCACCCCTGGCTTGGTGCGTGAGGCAGGAACGGACCGGACCGGGCTGACGATGCGCACCCCTGGCTTAGTGCGTGGAGCAGCAACAGGCCGGACCGGGCTGACGATACGCACCCCTGGCTTGGTGCGTGGAGCAGGAACAGACCGGACCGGGCTGACGATACGCACCCCTGGCTTGGTGCGTAGAACAGGAACGGGCCTTACCAGGCTGACGACTCGCACCCCTGGCTTGGTGCGTGGAGCAGCAACGGGCCGGACCGGGCTGACGATGCGCACCCCTGGCTTGGTGCGTGGAGCCGGAACGGGCCTCACCGGACTGACGACTCGCACCCCTGGCTTGGTGCGTGGAGCAGCAACGGGCCGGACCCCGGGCTGACGATTCGCACCCCTGGCTTGGTGCGTGGAGCAACAACGGGCTTTACCAGGCTGACGACTCGCACCCCTGGCTTGGTGCGAGTAGCAGGAACGGGCTGGACCAGGCTGACGACTCGCACCCCTGGCTTGGTGCGAGTGGCGGGAACAGGCCGGACCGGGCTGGCGACGCGCACCGTAGGCTTGGTGCGAGTGGCAGGAACAGGCCGGGCCGGGCTGGCGACGCACACCGTAGGCTTGGTGCGAGTGGCAGGAACAGGCCGGGCCGGGCTGGCGACGCACACCGTAGGCTTGGTGCGAAGGGCAGGAACAGGCCGGGCCGGACTGGCGACGCACACCGTAGGCTTGGTGCGAAGGGCAGGAACAGGCCGGGCCGGGCTGGCGACGCACACTGTAGGCTTGGTGCGAAGGGCAGGAACAGGCCAGGCCGGGCTGGCGACGCACACCGTAGGCTTGGTGCGAGGGGCAGGAACAGGCCGGGCCGGGCTGGCGACGCGCACCGTACACTTGGTGCGAGGGGCCGTAACAGGCCGGACCGTACTGGGGACACACACCACTGGCTCTACCCCGGGATCTGGAACGGGCCGGACCGGACTGGTAACACACCCCAGTACCTCTCGCCGTGCCTCTAAACCTTCTTTCCCTACTTTGACCAGTGGCCCCCGTAACCTGGTGGCCTTCTGAATACGCCCCTTTTCTGCCTCCGTCAGCCCCGTCGTCCATGCCGTGTGCCCCCCCTAAATTTTTTTGGGGGTTGCCTCTCGTCCGTCCGACGACGATACAGATTACGCCGTTGCTCCTCTCTCTCCGTCGCGCCTCTACCGTCTCACACCATGGCCGGCGATCCATCCCGGCCAGGATTTCCTCCCAGGTCCAGGACCCCTGCCCGTCCAAAATCTGCTCCCACGTCCAGGCTGCATGCTCCTGGACACGCTGCTTGGTCCTTGTATGGTGGGTTCTTCTGTCACGCTCGTCGTTAAGAGAGGAGGACCAAGGCGCAGCGTGATGAACGAACATGTTTATTTATCATTAGCGATAAACACGGACAGTAAACAAAAACAACAAACGACTCGTAACGTCCTAGGTAACATAGACCAACACGGAACAAGAACCCACAAACACAAAGGGAAAAACAGACAGTTTAAATATGGCTCCCAATCAGAGACAACCAGCCACAGCTGACACTCGTGCCTCTGATTGGGAGTCACTCAGGCCAACATAGAAATAAACAAACTAGAACTCCCAACATAGAATTACACCACATAGAACGAACACACCCTGGCTCAACATATAGAGTCCCAGCGCCAGGGTGTGACATCCCAACTTCCCCCCTAGGACACATGCATCACATCGTGATTCATGTGTTCAAAAAACAAAACAACAACAATATTGCCTATTAAACCAAAAATAATAACTAAACTGAAAATGACAACCCTTGAGCATATATTTACTTAACTGTATCCCATAACACTATTCAAGGAATACCTCTCTTTCAGGACTAACTCTCTCACTTCTACCTTGTCCTGTTTGGACTAATATATATAAATATATAGAATTTTTTCCAAATTATAAACTTCTTCACAATTATCCTTATTTTATCTAACCCTCTAATACAGCATGCCTCTAGAATTTATAGTGCGGGTGATCAGGTCGCACTATAAAGCCAGGACAGATTTCAGAGGTCATTGAAATCATTCAATTAATTGTTTCATCCAATAGTATACTACTCATTAATAACCATCAAAACATTTCATAAATGTTGTATCCCGAGTGTACAGTAAGTACAGCTCTTTTCAAAATAAATCACACATATTTACTTATCACTCAGTAAATAAAACCCAAATTACATGCGTATGCCCCTTTAAGATATTTCACTTCCATCCTGTCAAAAAACCCAAAATAGAAATAAAAATCCTATACAGCTAACATTTCATACTAAGTAGTTTGTTTGTGGTTATTCGAACACCATATAGTAAAACAATAAACAAACAAAAATGGCCAGGCCTTATATATTTTGGTAGCTCCCTATGACAACCTAAAAATAAAACTACTTAATTTTACTAACTAGTTCCACCCTAGCCTACAGACTTTTTTAACCCCCCAATAAAGAAATCCCCATGTTCCTGGAAGAGAAAGTATACATGTCGTTAACATATAATCAACAATCCAAAGATAGTAATTACACACAAAACATCATACATATATCCCCAGTCCTATCTCATCAACAATCATTAACCCCAGCATCGATTTAAAATTGTTTGATACGTCGTGTCCTACTTTACCCCTAACATAATATTATAGGAGACTCCCATCAATCCTTAAAAGAAAACTCCCACTTAGAAGACACTAGATAATAACACGTTTTATTAAGTTAACTACACCTTCCACTATAAACCTATAACCCCTTTTTAGTAATTTAAACGTCGCAAACTGTTGCATTTATGTTTTTTTTTAAAATATAAACTTATTTCATAATCCAAAACCCATAAAAAGATGTCTACTTAATCCATCAAGCCAACAGCAACAACTACCTCCCAAGGTTCAACGTACTATAAACAAATGATCGTTATCTGAAGTAATAAACAATCGTCATAACTCACTGCTGTTTAAGCAAACTATATAATGTCATAATAAAATGATCAATTATCAAATATCGTTCCTTATTCAACTATCGAGACATGTTTCTTCATTAGTAAATCGTCTCCACAAAGCAATACTACCTAATAACATATTCTCATTCTCCTAAATAGAAATAATTACTTCTATTAAACAATCCCATTCAACATCAAGTCAACCTGTCTCATCACCAATTAACTTATTTTTTAAACCCTCTACAATATCTATCATACTCTACCGCTTATTTCCCTCATAACGGTACCTCAACAGATGACAAATTATTTTATATTTATATAAAAACCAATAAAACATCCAATTCACCAATATGCAATTTTAATTACTATGTTATCCTATCCAACATGGATTGGTAGGACAACATCTTTCCTATAATGTTATCAATGAAACCAGTAATTCACATCAATAACATCAATGTAAAAGATTTGCTTTCTGTCCCCTACTGGATTCGAACCAGGGACCCTCTGCACACATCGACAACATTCACCATCGAAGCACCTTTACCCGTCGCTCCACCAATGCCACACAAAGCATCTACTTCCAGTTCATAGAGCAAGTGACGTCACCCAACGAAAACCTCACTAGCTCTCACCGCTAACTAGCTAGCAATTTTCCTGGCCGATAATAATAATAATAATAATAATAATATGCCATTTAGCAGACGCTTTTATCCAAAGCGACTTACAGTCATACAAAATACGCGATCCTTGTACACCTAACTTAACCCATAATGTCCCTTATAGCGTTCTCACGTTTCAGCAAGCCCCAATGTTTAACACCCACAGACAAAAATGGAAATTCTTCCATTTTTACTAGCAGACCTAATAAAACACTTTCAAACAGCGTTCTGCATTTACCTCTATCATAGGGTTTAAAAACGAACTTAACAACATTAACCATCCTAAATTGCCATAGTAACGTCATGTTGGTTCAGTTGATCTATTACCATATAAGACATTCACTTCTCCATGCGTCGTAAACTAAGTAAGCCCTTTCTCCATCAGGCAGAAGCTTCAAACAACCTCAAATATATTTCCTTTCCTTACAGAAAGGCTATTTACTTGCAGGATTTCTTATTATTCTCATTCACACAGACGAGCAGCCACTTGTGCCCAAATGAATCAGACAGTTGAATGACTCACAGCTGCCAAAGCAACCCATTCACCATACGAGATGAGCAGACCTACTCTTATTTAACACTTTTATCATAATTTTGAAGCCCTTGTGACTATTTAACCCGTTCACCTACTCAGAATGACCGGTGTTACTCCAATTTATGGTGTCACCTACGCCGGATGACCTAACTTTTTTTACCTGATCGACCCTACCTATTTTTGGCATCACCACAACACAGGATGATGCCCTACCTACCCGAGCAGACCTCTTAACAATGAATTCCTCATTAGAGCGGTACCGTAGGTAGCCACCTGCCCGTTCAGGACCTCTGGAGTGCTAATTTAGCTCTCCAAAGCGGTATCCACAGGATTTCTATTTATTTACATTTACATTTACATTTACGTCATTTAGCAGACGCTCTTATCCAGAGCGACTTACAAATTGGTGCATTCACCCTATAGACAGTGGGTTAACCACTTTACAATATTTTTATATTTATTATTATTTTGTATGTTTACTGTTTTTATTTTAATAATTTTTTTCATTTTTATCTTTTATTTATTTATAAAAAAATTTGGGGGGGGTAGAAGGATTACTTTATCCTATCCCAGGTATTCCTTAAAGAGGTGGGGTTTCAAATGTCTCCGGAAGGTGGTGAGTGACTCCGCTGTCCTGGCGTCGTGAGGGAACTTGTTCCACCATTGGGGTGCCAGAGCAGCGAACAGTTTTGACTGGGCTGAGCGGGAACTATGCTTCCACAGAGGAAGGGGAGCCAGCAGGCCAGAGGTGGATGAACGCAATGCCCTCGTTTGGGGTAGGGACTGATCAGAGCCTGAAGGTACGGAGGTGCCGTTCCCCTCACTGCTCCATAGGCAAGCACCATGGTCTTGTAACGGATGCGAGCTTCAACTGGAAGCCAGTGGAGTGTGCGGAGGAGGGGGGTGACGTGAGAGAACTTGGGAAGGTGAACACCAGACGGGCTGCGGCATTCTGGATGAGTTGTAGGGGTTTAATGGCACAGGCAGGGAGCCCGGCCAACAGCGAGTTGCAGTAATCCAGACGGGAGATGACAAGTGCCTGGATCAGGACCTGTGCCGCTTCCTGTGTAAGGCAGGGTCGTACTCTCCGAATGTTGTAGAGCATGAACCTGCAGGATCGGGTCACCGCCTTGATGTTAGCGGAGAACGACAGGGTGTTGTCCAGGGTCACGCCAAGGCTCTTCGCACTCTGGGAGGAGGACACAACGGAGTTGTCAACCGTGATGGCGAGATCATGGAACGGGCAGTCCTTCCCCGGGAGGAAGAGCAGCTCCGTCTTGCCAGGGTTCAGCTTGAGGTGGTGATCCGTCATCCATACTGATATGTCGGCCAGACATGCAGAGATGCGATTCGCCACCTGGTTATCAGAAGGGGGAAAGGAGAAGATTAGTTGTGTATCGTCAGCGTAGCAATGATAGAGAGGCCATGTGAGGATATGACAGAGCCAAGTGACTTGGTGTATAGGGAGAAAAGGAGAGGGCCTAGAACTGAGCCCTGGGGGACACCAGTGGTGAGAGCACGTGGTGCGGAGACAGCTTCTCGCCACGCCACTTGGTAGGAGCGACCGGTCAGGTAGGACGCAATCCAGGAGTGAGCCACGCCGTAGATGCCCAGCTCGGAGAGGGTGGAGAGGAGGAATCTGATGGTTCACAGTATCAAAGGCAGCAGACAGGTCTAGAAGGACAAGAGCAGAGGAGAGAGAGTTAGCTTTAGCAGTGCGGAGAGCCTCCGTGACACAGAGAAGAGCAGTCTCAGTTGAATGACCAGTCCTGAAACATGACTGGTTTGGATCAAGAAGGTCATTCTGAGAGAGATAGCAAGAGAGAGGTGACTAAAGACGGCACGCTCAATAGTTTTGGAAAGAAAAGAAAGAAGGGATACTGGTCTGTAGTTGTTGACATCAGTGGGATCGAGTGTTGGTTTTTTTGAGAAGGGGTGCAACTCTCGCTCTCTTGAAGACGGAAGGGACATAGCCAGCGGTCAAGGATGAGTTGATCAGCGAGGTGAGGTAGGGGAGAAGGTCACTGGAGATGGTCTGGAGAAGAGAGGAGGGGATGGGGTCAAGCCCCTAGGTGTTACCCTTCCTCAACCCACACCTGGACTTCTACTACGCTTTCCTAAGCGACCTGTAAATTTGCCCTATTTTTTCTGTTACACTTCCTCAACACAGAAAAAGGAGCGGTATTACACAGGATTTCTGCCTACCTAAGCAGTCCTCAGACGATTCACTTCCACGACACGTCTAAAGCGGTATCTGTAGGTCCCAAATTTAGCTAGCCACCTGCCCGTTCAGACCTCTGGAGTGCTAATTTTAGCTCTCCAAAGCGGTATCCACAGGATTTAACATGTTATTGTCTGATCGCTCAACCAGCTGGACAGCCACCGTGCCGAAATGACTCAGACAAAGCGATCAGCGGGACGAATCCTAATGAATCAAATGAATCTAATGAATCAAATGAATCGAATCAATTGAACAGAACGG
Source organism: Coregonus suidteri (assembly GCA_036851935.1). Taxonomy (NCBI): domain Eukaryota; kingdom Metazoa; phylum Chordata; class Actinopteri; order Salmoniformes; family Salmonidae; genus Coregonus; species Coregonus suidteri. Next base: position 38,894,946 of record CM072244.1, on the reverse strand, counting down.
TTCAGGACAAACAACAGACGTGACATACGGACATGTATCTTAAAATCAAAAGCCCATAGTCTCTAATTTTCGGGTTCTTAAACTTTGGAGAGACCTACTTTGGGATTTATGCTGCTGATGCCGTGCCCAGGAGCGGACCACACAAACGTTATACTCATAATAAGTAAGAAACTGGCTTACCTTTTAAAAGCGGACCCCGGCTCTTGTTTGTATGTTCCGTCGCCAAGCCGTTTCATAAATGCAGATGACACCGACTCTGGGCCCCTTATTGTCAACCCTGGCCAAAGGCTCGCAATTAGGTATGAAAATTTCACTCAAAAATAGAACTTAAAAAATATTCTCAAAGAGGACTGGAACTTGTGACAATTTAGACTTTATTAGTTGCATAACAAAGCCGAGCTTGCTCCCATGGAGCAACAACTTGTGCTCTCTTTGGCTTAGAGCTCCCTTTTATACACACAAATGCATAATCATGTTACATAGCATATACAGTTTTCCCTTCCCCTTGGGCAAATGATTAACTTAGTTAGTGCCACTCTACCCTTATCTTTCAACGTCCAGAATGTCACCTGTAATTTACTCCAAAAGGTTATGGCGCTTTCCACAGGAAGCCTCTTCCCTAATCCATTATCTGTTAGCAGGACCCTTTCCCTAATCTCATTATATGGTTGCAGACCCTTTCTTTACAAATAATACACGTACATACATTAAGGCATTTATCATTTACCATCCTCCCTTGCCCTTGGATTATGTGCATGGGGCCATGGGGGCAGGCCCTTTAGGGTCATAACCCAAAACAAATGAAACCCTAGGTCCATTTTTTCTCCCAACTCCACACGCCATCAAAGTCATTGACATACCCAACCAGCTGAAAGGGATTTTTTTGAAAAACACAAAAAATGTTCTGCCTGTTTTAAACCCTTTAAACCCTGGTTCTCAATCCATAAACTTTTTTAAGGGCCCTATGGTTTTTAAATTCCCACAAATTGTACTTGAAAATCATCCATATTTTCCCCGGGGGGTAAAATGCACGTGTGATTTTTGATGCCCCTTTCCAAACATTTTAAAGGGTCTTATTTGGAGACATGATGCCTAGGTTTGTGGTGGGGAAAGGGGGTTTTGTGTTTTCTCTAGCAGGGGGGAAAGCAGGAGGTAAGCTTGGCTTCTTATAGGGTGTTGATTAAAGCTTAAACCATGCTTTTGATCAAAGGTAGGTATTGGGAGTTGGGTTATTGTAGGAGTTTATTTAGGTAGTTTTTTTGGTTTCCTTTAGGTAATTATTGTAGGTAAGTATTGTTTACGGGGGAGCCCAGAGAAAGCACGAGGCTAAGCTAGCTAGCGGGTACCCTACTGGTAACTTTTGCAACGGTGGAGGTTTTTTTCCAATTTTTAATGTGCTAGTAGCCAACGTTTTTTTTTTGCTGCGTTATAAAAGGGAAAAACTAACAGGGACACAAATTATCTGTTTGTGGGGTTAAAACCATTTTGGGTAGTTTGTTTTAACCAATTTATTGGGGGCAAAAAACGGTGTTTTTATTGGGATGCTAGCATTTTTTTTTACCCCTTGGCGTCATAGTTGGGCATCGTGGGTTGTTGTGGGAGTTGGGGGTAGGTTGAAGGGTTTTTTTCGGCGGTGCCGGTCAAAGCACGAAGCTAGCTAGCTACCCCGTTCTTAAAAACAAAGTCAACACAGTGGCTTGTACTAGCCAAAGACCAGCTAACTGTCTGTAGTAGCAAAATTTAAAATTTAAACTTTTGCTAGTACCCAAACGTTTAATTATTGCTCCCGGTTATGAAAGGAACTGGGACACGGAGGGCAAATGATCTTTTTTAGTGTTTAACACACTATTGGTATCTGTTGAAACCCAAGTATTGGTCCCAAAAATGGTGTGTTATTGGATGCAAAGTTTGCTATTTTAGCTATGGTGTCATGTTAGGAATCGTGGGCTGTTGTGGGTAGTTACTTTTTTAGGTTGGCATTGCCCTTGGGTGTAGCACGAAGCTGGGCCTAGTTTCCCTTTTTTTTCCAAACCCGAGTAAACCCACAGTAGCCATTGTGGGCTGTACTGTGGCAGCAAATAAAATTTAAAATTTGTGCTAAGCTACCCAAAGTTTAATTATTGCTGCGTTTGAAAGGAACTAGCACGGACACAAATTACTGCTTAGGGGGTTAACACACTATTGGTGGTTTGTTGTGCCCAAAGTGTTGGTGTAAACTGGGTGTTTTTGGGGTTTCTAGCAGGCTAGTTAGTTTAATTTTTCCCATAGTTGGGCTAGCTGAATAAAGTTTTTTTTAAAGTCTTTTCCTTTTAAAACATTGAACCGCTGTGGTTCACAACAATTCTGATTTCAAAAGGGGGGTTTTTGGGAGATTTTTTGGTTTTTTCGTGGGTTCAGTGAAACAATTATAGTTTTAGGGGGGGAAAAGGTTTTTGGTGGGGGGGCCCCTGCTCTCTCCTCCCCCAATTTTGGGGTCCATTTCTTTCCCGATCCCCCTCTCCCATTAATTGTACCCATTTGCCAAAGCCTGTCCTAGGCCTCTGCCTATCCTGTTTCTCCTTTTGGGAAAGGGCAAACACAAACGCCTCCCCCGCGTGGCGGGCTGCCTCTCTAACCCCTGGGGGGCCCCTGCACGAAACCCCCACACCGGGAGTTAAGGTCTGGCAGCCTCGGAAACCCTTCCCGTTTTTTGGCCTGCCAACAAAGCTGACCATCCCAGCCTTGCAAAACCCCCCAGCCCCTCGATTTCCGGGCGCTGACGGAAAAGGGTTTAAACCACGAAAACACTGCTACTCCTACTGCTCTCCCCCCTCGTCAAACCTTTGTGTTCTCCCATCCCCCGGAGCATCGGGTTTCAGAGGGGGGGTTGGGGCCAACGGGAAATTTCCTCTCCCCTCCCAATGGACATTCTAAATTTTTTCCCCTTTTTAAAACCCACCTGTCACCCTTCATTTAAATTCCATGCTGTCACAGCCCCCCTAGCCCATTTAAGCTTAATTTTCCTTTGGTCATCTATCGCCCTCCGGTTTCCCCCTTTGGGAATTTAAATCAATGAGTTAAACGCCTTAGATAATTTCCTTTCCTGAGGATGGTTTTCCCCCCTCACATTTTTTGGGGGATTTTCAACCTCCCATGCCCCCACTTTTGACTCTTTTCCCCTTCTGCCTCCTTTTTTTCCAAACTCCCCCTCCTTTTTTTAAACCTCCCCTCTCCCCGGGCCCCCCCTACCCCACAAGGCAGGCAATACCGACCTCATCTTTACTAGATGTGTCTTCCACAAATCTCACTCCCAACTCCCCCCCTGCCCTCCGACCACACTTTGTTTCCTTTTCTCTCTCGCTCCCCTCCAAACAAATCACTCGGGGCCCCTAAAAACAGATTTTTAAGGGCGCCGCCGCAAACCTTCGCCTCTTCTCCCCCATTTCCCTTTTCCCCCTCTTCCCATCCTATCATCTTTTCCCTTTTTTGCTCAACCCTTTCCCCCCAATCTCCGGGTTTCCCTGCCTCCTAAACCCCCCTCTCCCCCCTTTTCCCTGCCCCTTTTTAAATCTCTTGTCCCCTACCCCCTCCCGGCCGGCTGGGTTCCTCCCCCCCAGTCCGTGGCTTGATGACTCTTTGGGAAAGTCACGAACAAGCTCCGGGAGCGGAGTCGGAAAAAAGGAAAAAACCCAAAAAACCCCTTCCCCAAAACCTGGAAATCTTTTCATTTCCCCTTTTTTTTCCTCTCAAACCAATTTTCCTTAAAATTCTGTTTCTCCTGGTTTGGCCCAAAATTTTCCTTTAACCCACCCCCCAATTCCCCCAAACCCCCATCTCCCCCTTCCTTAAAACCCTTTTTTAAAGGAAGCCCCCCCCTTTGCCAAAATTTCCCCCCCCCTTTCCCCCCCCCCCCCCCCCCACCCCCCCCCCCCCCCCCTCCTCTCTCTCTGGGGAGGGACTTCGTCAACCCTTTGAAAAAAAAGGTTGACACATCCACCCTTCGTTTTTTAAATTTCCAATTAAAATGCTGGTCCTATACACTGCCCTACCCTATGCTTTGACTTCTTTCCCCCTTTTTCTCTCCCCCCCCCCAGAAAAAATTTGCAAATTTGTGAGAGGCCGCCCAAAAACCCTGCCCCCCCTTGACCCCACCCCCTCCTTTTTCTTTCCAGACCACTCCGGTGACCTTCCCCCAAACCTCACCTCGTGATAAAAACTCACCCCTTAAAGCTGGCCATGCCCCTTTTCCTTCTTCAAAAAGGCGGGGTTTTGCTCCCCTTCTAAAAAAAACCAACACTCGACCCCCAATGATGTAACAACTACGACCATATACCCTTCTTTCTTTTTTTTCCCAAAACTATTAGCGGGGCCGTCTTTAGCCAACTCTCCTGCTACTTCTCAAAATTTCCCCTTTTTGACCCAAAACCCCAGTCGGGTTTTCGGGCCCGGGTTTCTTTTCAACGAACTGCTCTTCTCTGTGTCCGGGGGCTCTCCGCACGGCAAAGCTAACCCCCTCCCCTTCCCTCTTGTCCTTCTAACCTGTCTGTGCCTTTGATACTGTAAAACCATAAAGACCCTTCTCCCCCCTCCCCGAGTTGGGGATCCCGGCGGGGCCCCACCCCTTTGGATTGGCCTCCCGGACCGGTCGCTCCTCCAAGTGGCGTGGCGAAAAAACTGTCCCCGCACCCCTGGCTCTCACCACGGTGTCCCCCGGGCTTTTTTTTCTGGGGCCCTCTCCTTTTCCCCCTTTTTATACCCCAAAGCCCCTTTTGGCTCTGTCTTTCCCCCACATGGCCTCTCCTTCTTGCTACTTTTGAGGGAAAACCCCAACAAATTTTCCCTCCTTTCCCCCTTTTCCCTTTGAAAACCCCAGGTGGCGAATCCCCAACCGGCATGTTTGGCAGCCCTATCAGTATGGATACGGTTTACCCCCTAAAAGTGAACCCTGGCCCAAGAGGGAGTGCCCCTTATTCCTCCCCGGGGAAGGAATTCCCCTTTCCCATGCCCGCCATCACGGTTGAAAACCCCGTGTTTTCCTCCCCCCCAAAAGTGCGAAGACCTTGGCTTTCCCCGGGGAAAAACACCCGTCGTTCCCGCAACATAAAGGCGGTGACCCGCTCCTGCGGGTTCATGCCCCTAAAACATTCGGAGATTACGCCCCTCCCCTTCCCACGGGAAGCGGCAAAAGGTTTCCTAACCCGGAAATTTAATCCCCCCCCCCTTCCCCCCCCCCCCCGTCTGGATTACTGCAACTCGCTGTTGGCTGGCCCCCCCCTGCCTGTCCCAAATTAAAACCCCCTAAAACTCATCCAAAACCCCGGGAAGCCCGTCTGGTTTTCCCCCTTTCCCCCCAAAGTTTTTTAACGTAAACCCCCCCCTCCCCCCGCACACCCCCACTGGCCCATTTGAAGCTGCATCCGTTACAAGACCATGGTGCTTGCCTATGGAGCAGTGAGGGGGAAGGGCACCCTGTCCCTTTGGGGGCTCTGTCAGCCCTACACCCAAACGGGGCTTTGGGCGTTCATCCACCCCTTGGCCTGTTTGGCCCCCCCTTCCTCTGGGGGAACATAGTTCCCGTTTCACCCCCCAGCAAAACTGTTCGCAGCTCGGCACCCCCAAAGGGTTTGGAAACAAGCTCCCTCACGACGCCAGGACAGCGGGGGACTCACCCCCCTTTCCCGGGAGCCCTTTAAAACCCCCCCTTTTTGGGAATACCTGGGATAGGAAAAAAGTAATCCTTTTTTACCCCCCCCCCCCCCCCCCCCAAAAAAAAAAAATGTTTTAAGGGGGTTATCCCACTGGCTATAGGGTGAATGCACCAATTTGTGGGGCGCTCGGATAAGAGCGTCTGTAAATGACTTTAAAAGTGCCCTTGGCAAGGGGTTAACCCTAAATTTCTCCTGTAAGGCGGGTCTGGATAAGAGCGTTTCTAAATGACTAAAAAAGTTTTTTAAAAAAATTTTAAGGGAAAGTCGGGGTTTCCATTTGACATACGGAGGGAAAAAAAATATTTTATCCCCTGCTAATTTTTTACGTTTTTCCCCTTGACAAAGAAATGATCGTCTTAATTTTAATGGTAGGGTTTTTTTTGAACAGTGAGAGACGAATAACAACAACAAAAACCAGAAAAACGCAGGTCAAAAATGTTTTTAAAAATTTATTTGCATTTTTAAAGAGGAAATAAGGGATTTGACCCCTTTTCAATCAGAGAGTTTCTGGCTCCCCGGGTATTTTATACGGGAACGGCTGAGATTAGGGAAAAACCTTAAAGGGAGTGCTCCTATCTCAGTTTTTTACCTGTATAAAAGAATGTCCCGAAGCAATCAACAATAAATTTCCAAAATCCCCACCAGGCCAAGACCAAAGAGCTCCCCAAGGATGTCGGGGACAAGTTTGTAATACACAAGGCGGGAAAGGGGGGACAAGACCATCCCCAAGCAGCTTGGTGAGAGGGACAACATTTGGTGCGTTTATTCGCAAAGGGAAAGAAACCAAAATAACTCTGCCTGGGGCCATGCAAGACTCACTCGGGGGTTTTGCAATGATATGAGAACGTGAGGAATCACCCCATAACAAAGGGGGAGGATCTTGTAAATGATCTCGGCGCGGGACCTAGTCACAAGAAAAAAATTGGGAAACACACTACCCCGTAAAGGACTGAAATCCTGCGCGCCCGCAAGGCCCCTCTGCTCAAGAAGATATATACAGGGCCGTCTGAAGTTTTGCCAATGAACTTGGTTTCAGGGGGAAACTGGGGAAAGTTTGTGGTCAGATGAGACCAAAACGAGCTCTTTGGAATCAACTAAAACTCGCCGTTTTTGGAGGGGGAGGAATGTGATGCCCCCAAGAAACCATCCCCCCCGTCAAAAATGGAGGGGGAAAAACTTTATGCTTGGGGGGTTTTTTTTGCAAAGGGGGGAAGGAAATTTCCCCGCTAAAGGGACGATGGACGGGGCCATGCCATCAAATCTTGGAGAGAACCCCTTCCCTAGCCAGGGGATTTAAAAAGGGTCGTGGTGGGTATTCCAGCATGACAATACCCAAAAAACAAGGCCCAAAGGAAAAAAAGGATGGTCAAAAGAAACACATTAAGGTCCGGAGTGGGCCCAGCCCGTCTCCAGACCTTAATCCCATAGAAAAACTGGGAGGGGCTGAAAGGTTTTGAGTTGCCAAAAGTCGCCCCGAAACCTTAATGACTTGGAGAAGATTGCAAAGAGGGGTGGAAAAAAATCCCTCTGAGATGTGTGCAAACCTGGTGGGCCCAAATACAAGAAACGTCGACCCCTGTGATTGCCCAAAAAGGGTTTGCCACCAAATACTAATCATTCTTTCAGAGGGGGCAAATACTTTTTTCCCTCATTAAAAGCAAAAGTCACCCCTCTTGGATTTTGATTTCCAGGTCAGAAAAAAAAAATGGGCGGAGGTGCTTAGTGGTTAAGAGGTTGTGCCAGTAACCGAAAGGCGCGGTTCAATCCCGAGCCCATAGGGAAAAAACTGTCGATGTGCCCCTTTAGCAAAGGACTTAACCTAATTGCTCTGTAAGCGCTCTGGTAGACGCTGCTAAAGACCAATTATTATTATTATTAAATATTTGTGTTTTTTGAAAAATAATCATTTTTCACTTTGATTAAAATTCACAGGAATTTTTTTTTGTTGAAATGATGTGGAACAACGTTTTTCCCCCCGTGGAGGCTTTTAAATGCCCCCAGGAAAGCAAACGGGGAAACCCTTTTCTTTGAGAAGAGAAACGCAATCTGGGGGCGATTTGTGGGGTTTTTTTAAAAAATAAGGATCTGCTGGAGTCTAAGTAAACCAAGATCTTTATTTCTGAGCCTCAGAGAGAATAACAGAGTTCACAGTGCAGTGTAGACAGATAAATTCCAAAGCCATTTTGGGTGATAAGACATATCTTTATTTTCCTGTTCGGGGCCGGACTTATTTAACAAGGACCAGGTGCAAGGGGTTTTGCAACAAGGATGATACCCCAAGAACAAAAGATTAAAAAATTTTTTTTTATTTTTTTTTTTTTTTTTTTTTTTTTTTTTTTTTTAATTTTTTTTTTTTTTTTTTTTTTTTTTTTTTTTTTTTTTTTTTTTTTTTTTTCCCCTTTTTGGGGGTTTTTTTTTAATCTTCAAAAGGTTTTCACACACTGTTGTGGTATTTTGGCCCATTCCTCCCTGCAGATCTCCCCTAAAGCAGTGATGTTTGGGGCTGTGCTGGGAAAAGGACTTTCAACTCCCCCCAAAGATTTTTTATGGGGTTTAGATCGGAGAGGGAGGCCACTCCAGGACCTTGAATGCTTCTTACGAAGCCATCCTTTGTTGCCCGGGCGGTGTGTTTGGGATCATTGTCAGCTGAAAAACCCAGCCCGTTTTTTTCAATGCCCTTTCGATGGAAGGGAGGTTTCATCAAAAAACTCACGATACAGGCCCCATTTATTTTTTCCTTTTCACGGATCAGGTCCGGTCCCTTTGCAGAAAAAAAAGCCCCAAAGCATGATGTTTCCACCCCGCTTCACAGTTTTATGGGTTTTTGGAGCAATCGCATCTTTTTCCCCCAAAACGAGAGTTTAGTTTTACCAAAAAGTTTATTTGGTTCACTGACCATAGAATTTTACAATCCTTCTGGATCCCCAAATGCACTTAGAAACTTCGATGGGCCTGGACATGTATGGCTTTGCAAAGGGGACACGTTGGAAAGCAGGATTTGAGTCCCCGGCGGGGGAGTGTGTTACTGATGGAGGCTTTGTTTCTTTGGTCCCAGCTCTCTGCAGGCATTTACTAGGTCCCCCGTTTGGCGGGATTTTTTTCACCCGTTTTGTGATCATTTTTACCCCAAGGGGTGAGACTTTCGGGAGCCCCCGACGAGGGAGATTATCGTGGTCTTTTAGTCTTCCATTTCTAAAATTGCCCCACAGTGATTTTTTCAAGTCTTGAGTCTTTTATTCCCAATAATTGTCCCACATTGATTTTTTAAACAAGTGCTTTTCCCATTTCAGATTCAGTCTTCCCCGCCTGGGCAGGTTACAATTTAGTTTTGGTCCTTTGAATCTTTGTTTTGGCCATACTGGAGTTTTGGGGTGTGACTGTTTGAGGT
>CM072244.1:38792812-38885371 GCA_036851935.1 Coregonus suidteri | reverse complement strand
CTGCACTCACTGGTCAGGTTTAATGGGAACGGATGTGCCTGCCCAACACTTTCCCACATAAAGGATGGTGCACATGGGCAACAGCTCTCTTATTGGGACAGACATAGAAGCATCAGTAAGTCAAAAAAAGACTATTTCAAAACATTTTTAAGATTTGAAAAAAAAAAAATGGGACGGTTTCTTTTTGGCTACACATTTTGGACATAGCGCTCATCGCGTTGATGTTTTGGGACTTTTAAATATATTTTTTTGAGAGATTTGAGAATTTGCCCCTAACAAGGAGTGAAGTACATCGTGTTTTTTTAAGTTTTGGGAAACTCTCGGAATTTGAGTCAGCGAAGCACTCCGGGGGCGGTGAAAAGCTGTGGGAAAAAATCAGACTGAGAAGAGACTCCAGGACGGGATAAAGGCTGGGGGAAATGAAGATCAGACAGTGAAGAGACCCAGAACGGTGATGAAGACGTGGGAATGCAGATCAGACAGGAAAGACCCCGGGGGGAACGGTGAAAGGTTGGGGGTAAGATCAGACAGCGGTGCGGCCTTGGTCATGTGGGGGGGTCGACCCGAAATGATTGGGAGAAAGCTGCGAGGAACGGCCCCCTTTTTCTACTGCCAATCGGGTTTTGGTAAGCCAAGAAAGATTACTATTTTCAACAAGGGAGTGGCTACTATTGCCCGCCACCTCCTTTTCATCACCAGGAAGACCATGTGACCCCAGCAGTGTTCTCACTATGGAGGGGGAGCTTTTGCCTCATCCAGTCTTCAGAACCCATGTTGACCCCACAGTGTACTCACTATGGAAAGGGAGCAGGAAAGCCGTCACCGTCTAGAACCCCATTTGAGCCAGCGGGTTTTTCTCACTAGGGAAAGGGGGGAGCAGGCAGCCGTCATCCAGTCTTCAAAGCCCATGTCGAGCAGCGTGTTCTCACTAGGGAAGAGGGAGCGGGCAGCCGTCATCCAGTCTCTAAAGGACAAAGGTGGACCCTGGTTTGGGAACCTAAGGGCAGGAGGCACGTAGACACACAGCAACGTTACCAGCCCGTGTTGTTGAGCAGAAATCAACCAATTGTCCATTAAAAAGTTATGGCATAATAATTTTATTTGTTTTTTCGTTTATTAAATTAGAAAAGTACCAAAATGGAACAACAATCTGGAGATATGCATTTAACATCGATTGACTAAATGTGACGCTAAGTTTGAACCAGGTAAGGGATCCCCTTCCCTTTTTAAAAGTCCCCCTTTTTTGAGGGACGCACACGGAGGAATGGGCTTTTTGTTATGTCTTCCGGGTCCCCCATTTCCTAAAACAAGCTTAGGGCAGTGTAGCAAACTTCCGTAGGCAGTGTGCATAATTTCCCGTAGGCAGTGTTGCTAATTCCCTTAGGCAGTGTAATAATTTCCTGTAGACAGGTATAAATTTCCTGTGGCAGTGACAAAATTTCCTTAGGCAGTGTAGCATAATTTCCTGTAGGCAGTGTGATAACTTCCTGGGGCGTTCGCATACTTCCTGTAGCAGTGTAGCATAACTTCCTGTAGGCGTGTAACATAACTCCTGTAGGCAGTGTAGCATAACTTCCTGTAGGCAGTGGTAGCATAACTTCCTGTAGGCGTGTAAGCATAACTTCCTGTAGGCAGTGTAGCACTAACGTCCTGTTGCACTAGGTATCTAACTTCCTTAGCAGTGTAACATTAACTTCTTCTGAAGTAATGAATAAATGACAATGGAATTAAAAGGTGTTTCGCCTTCTTCACCACATGACTACTGATTCAGACCACATCGTAGCTTGGTAGCAACATTCTATTCTGAAAACAGGGACATTCTGAAGATTTTGTTGTGTTGACGTGATAACAAAATGTTTTATTCACGTCTGAATTAGTATATCTGTTTTTATTTTATTTGTACTTAATGTTATTATTTATGTTTTGTCCTCATGCTAATCACTACCAGTTTATTTTATATAACAATGGGGGGAATAATCAAAGGTTATTTTTTTTTTTTTTTTTTTTGTTTTTTTTATTTGTTATTGTAACCCAGTATTATAAAAAATTTGTTACGTTGGAAAGACATATATATGTCCACGTCTCAATATTCACAAGAGACATACTACATTTTTTAAATAAAGTTGTACAACTATTGTAGCCTACCATGACTATATTTCCAACCCCAACTCCATGTGTTGCCAACTATCATGTATCCGTACCATGACTATATCCAACCCTACTCCATGTGTTGCCACTATCATGTAGCCTACCATGACTATATCCAACCCAACTCCATGTGTTGCCACTATCATGTATCCTACCCTGACTATATCCAACCAGCGCCATGTGTTGACACTATCATGTATCCTACCATGACTATATCCAACCCAACTCCATGTGTTGCCACTATACCATGTCTAGATCCTACCATGTGTTGACACATCATTTCCTACCATCCATTCCACCCTGTACTCCATGTGGTTGCCACTATCATGTATCCCTCCTACCATGACTATATCCAACCCAACTCCATGTGTTGCCACTATCATGTTATCCTACCATTACTATATCCAACCCAGCTCCATGTGTTGCCACTATCATGTATCCTACCATGACTATATCCAACCAGCTCCATTTGTTGCCACTATCATGTAATCCTACCATGACTATATCCAACCCAGCTCCATGTGTTGACACTATCATGTATCCTACCCATGACTATATCCAACCCAGCTCCATGTGTTGCCACTACATGTATCCTACCATGACTAACTATCCAACCCAACTCCATGTTGTTGACACTATCATGTATCCTACCATGACTATATCCAACCCTACTCATGTGTTCGCCACTACATCATGTATCCGACCCCCCCATGACTCATATCCAACCCAGCTCCATGTGTTTGCCACTATCATGTATCCTACCATGGGCTGAAGCTTATGATCCAGTCATGGAATGTACCTGGCTGAAGTATTGAGGGGGCAGGGGAGGTTAAAGGTCACTGCAGGGATGCAGCTGTTACTCTACACTATCCCTAATAATCCAGTAATGAGAGAAAATGGATAGAATATTTAGGGCCCCCTAATCAAATCTGTTAAATGTTTTTACCTAATTACGTTGTTTTCTTTAACGTTTTTTTCTCTGTGTCGTTTTTCCAGGTTTCTGATTTGTCCCTGGTTTTCTGTTTTTCGCTCTCAAAATCACACGGTTTAATAGAAAAACAACAAACATTCTGAGTCCACAACAATACTTAAAACCCATCAGGAGACCACTTTTGACATCTTCATTTTGGGTGTAGATACCCTTTAATTCAAGCGGCACCAACCCGCAAGAGCCTTGCTTGGTTAGTGGTGTCTCTGTTGCACACGTGATTGCAGAGTTTGCTGAAACAAATCACAACTGGATTGATGCAAATAATCATGAACATCAATTCTGCCCGGTAGGCACAGACTACTTTGTAGTTAACCAGCGTTTTTGGGAAACCCTTCCATCAATCAGAGGATGGTTGTCATTACATCATACGCTAACGGCTACACCATAGTGGTAGATTAAACGCTCACACTCAGACAGGGGCATTTCAGCGCTGTTTCCACTTCAGGAAATTTGAAGGAAATACAAATCACTTAGGCAGATTTACAAACACTTGCAGTGGGTTTCAGAACAACTAAAGACAAAAAAATGAATACAAATGATACCACCACTGAAAAGGTCACTATAGAGACTGGAAGGGCTAAGGGGCAATGTGCTCTACACAGGGAGAGTCCCTCTCTCCCTCCCCTCCCAGAGGACCTGAGCCCTAGGACCATGCCTCAGGGACTACCTGGCCTGATGACTCCTTGCTGTCCCCCAGTCCACCTGGTCGTGCTGCTGCTCCAGTTTCCACTCTTCTGCCTGCGGCTATGGAACCCTGACCTGTTCACCCGGACGTGCTACCTTGTCCCAGACCTGCTGTTTTCAACTCTCTCTCTCTCTACCGCACCTGCTATTTCAAGCTCTAAATGCCCGGCTATGAAAAGCCAAGTGATGTTTACCTCCTGATGTACTGACCTGTTTCAACATCTACACAACTACTGTGATTATTATTTGACCCTGCTGGTCATTTATGAACGTTTGAACTCTTGGAGAAAAATCTGGCCTTAATGGGCATGTCCTGTTACACCCCTCAGAGCCTGGTCCTCTCTAGGTTTCTTCCCAGGTTTCTGCCTTTCTAGGTAGTTTTTTCCTAGTCCCCCATGCTTCTACACTCTGCATTGCTTGCTGTTTGGGGTTTTAGGCTTGGTTTCTGGATAGCATCTTTGTGACATCTGCTGATGTAAAAAGGGCTTATATAAATCACATTTGATTGATTGATTGATCTGTCCACGTTACCTTTGGGTAAGTGGGCATTGCTTCATGTGGCAACATCAACACTCACCTAAAATAGCCCATATGCCACTGGGTGATAGATAAGTTTCATCATTTTTTGGGCAGGGAATGATGAGGTGTTATGTGTTGTTAAGGATGAGCCTTGGTCAATTTAGCTCAGAATATGCCAGCCTCGTCAATCTGTCACCTAATCCTGCCTAATGGCCAGGTTCAGCCCTGGAAGAAAGTATTGGCTGTAAGAAGTAAGAGTAAAACATAACATTTTGGTTGTTTTTTAAATTATTTCTTATGACATTGTTTGCCAAGAATCAGAGGTGGGTAGAGTAGCCAAAAATTGTACTCAAGTAAAGTACTGTTACTTCAGAATAATATGACTCAAGTAAAAGTAAAAAGTAGTCATCCAATAATGACTTGAGTAAGAGTAAAAAAGTACTACTTGGTGAAAAAAACTACTCAAGACTGAGTAACTGTTGAGTAACGTCTGATTTATTTTTTAACACAAGACAACCAATCCGACAGACAAAAATAAAAAATAATCATCAAAATTTAATGAATTACAAAATAGCTTGAATTAACAATAATTCAGGTAAATTCAAGTATAAAAAAATAAAAAAATAAACAAATAAAAAATAAATAAGCACAAGTAACGACAAAATTCCAAACCTTTAATACTTCTTTTTTACCAGGCAGAACTAGAACGAGGCAGCCCATAAAACTCTCATAAACTGTGTGTGTGTGTCTCCACAGTGACAGAACAACAGAAGGAAACACACAAACTTTCATACCAGGCATGCTGAACAGAAAAACTGCACACCAGAAGGAAGCGGTCAGACGTAAAATAATCAATAGGTGTTGATTAGGCCTACTCAGTACCTTTGTATTGCATGGCAAGCAACAGCCCTTTTTCTGTGTGCCTAGAAATGACTACTCTGATCTGTGATTAGGCCACACTGCAACATCTCTCAGCTGAGCAGAGAAAAAAAGAGCAGCAGTAACACATCAACTGAAAAAGCACCAGTCCATGATAGATGGCCAAATAAAACAATATTGCAGGCCTAGTAATCCCAGAACACAAATTAAGCTGAATGCATGTTCTCTAAAAGGCATTAGAGGAGAGTGATGTAGTTGTAGATCGGGCATTATGTTTACTTCCAGTTCCCAATATCTAACAAGAAAAGTCAGCCAAAAAAAAGTCACACTAACTATATTGCCACCCTGTGGTTTGTCACTGACACACTATAATCCTAAAATGACAGTAACATTATACAGAGTTATATAGGTCAATGTCTACTGGTTCACATTTGAATTGATAAACAAGTATATTTATCAGCATTTAAGATGTTTCTCCTCTGTGGTCCAGGATGTTCTGAATCTTGGTATGAGTATTGCTGCTGCAATCAGCTCAGGCTCTCTTTCATGACGTCTCCAAAACGTTTCTGGATCCTTGCTTGCTGCAGGGCGTGAACAAGAGGTGTACACATTTTGCAAGTTGACTGCCAACTTCTTCAGCTTGTCCCGCAAACTGGTAAAGTGTTGGCAGCAGGAGGCCCAGTATGCACAGATGATTCCCCTTGGAGGATATTAAGGGCCATGGCAACAGGCTTCATCACAGCAGCATACTCGACCAAAAACCACTTTTCAGCTGGATTGAACCTATAAAAGATGTAACGATAAACAATTACTTATAGCTATTTCTGGTACAATGTCTTTTATTATGCATTGTACATGTTTAAATACAAAATATATATATATATAATTTCATTCAAAGTCATCCACAATTGTCACACCACCATGCAAATAGAAACTTAGTTACTTGAGACAAGTGGATTCACCCATTAATCAGCAAGGCTTATTTACTTTTATTATTCTTTAAAAACACAAAATATACATTTTGTCAACTTACATCTTTATCTTTAAAAAAAATGCTGTGCAGACATTGGCGAATTGCTTGTTCTTCCTTGCTCTCGGTGAATGCGCAACAATCCTTTCTACAGCGAGGAACAGGGAGCTCCAGCCGTGTCTGATTGGGTCGGAGAAACTGCAGCTTGCATTCACGTTCCACTGTGTTTCATGAGCCATGGTGACCTGCTGGTTTATTCCAAAGAGCATGCATGACATTTTGCAAAGCAGACCGAGACAGCCTCTTGTAGGTTTCGTTTGCAGCTCCTCCTGCAGCAGTGGCATCAACTGTGGATATAAGATTGAGGAGATGGCATGCACACTTTTGGTGCCTTGGAAAGTTGGTACTCAAGGCCTGTTGTTGTCATCCAGAATTGCAGACATCTTGATACTCCACCTCTGACTCACTTCTGATCTTCTGTTTGCATCATCAAGGGTGGAGTCACTTCCTCTCTCCTCTTGTACATTGATGGCTTCCTCCTCACCATATAATCGAAAGGAAGTTTGAGCCACTGTCTGTTGTCGTCCTGGTCACTTTTTCCCTGATGTGGTACTCAGAATGTATTCCTCTAATGCAGCAGCAAGGACATCAAATGTGTGCTAGCCTTTGACATGGTCTACAAGCCAATGTGGAGTGCCTCTCCAGTGAGGTGTTTGTCTATCCCAGTGACAGGTGAACACCTAAGTAGCTACGTTAGCAACCATAGTTTCACACAGCACTCAGCTTTTTGATGATTATGCTCTTCTTGTGTTTTGCAGCTTCTTGTATTCTTGTGCATAACGTTTTCCTTGTCATTACTGTATTGAGGTTGCAAGGTTTCTATCAAAGTATTGAAGGATGACGTCTCAACCACAGAAAATGGTTGGTTGGCCTCACATACAACATTTAGCATCAGCTTGTCAAGCGTTGCTTGTGTTACCCGCCCTGGGGCAGCAAAGGCTGTGATTTTTTGCATTTTTCACAAGAGTATCACTGGAAGAGGAGGCCTTACGCTTTCTGTGGTTCTCTAGTAAGTCTGTGTACTTTTTGCCAGTTTGTTGGGGTGAATCCTCTGTGGACAAAAAAAAATCTGTGAGGCTACAGGGAGATCAAGACATGAAAAAGAGACTTATTATCACATCAAATGTGGATATATATATATAGAAAATGTTTAAAACATATGTAAACCTAAAAGACAAAACATTCGCCTATCCACAGCAAAAAAAAAAAAAACGAATTTAGGAAACTTACCGCTACATGTTTCCTCAAGTTAGATGTTGAGTTCTTGAATGCTGAAATGTCCGTTTGTTTTGGTAGACACAGAAGAAGACACCGCATAATGTAGCTGTTCTTTCGCACTTTTACTAAGGTAAAACTGCTTTCAATATGAGGCCAGGGGGTGCGGGTGTTCCTCCTCGGTCTGTGTCTGCATTGCCGACGGCTAATTCTGACATTTTTTGTGTTGCTATGACTGTAAAGCCAACCGTCCCCCGCCGCTGAGATTGAGTATGTAAAGTGACGAGACTGCACAACTACGTTTGACTTGGTGAAACACAGTCACGTGGTAGAGCCTCAGCGGAAGTCTCTCTCTCTCTCTGTCAAAAATAAACATTAAAATAAGGCATATGCGGGGGGATAAAGACAATGACGCGTAGAATACCAAAGAGGTAAAAACAAAAGTAACGACCTCATTGTAGCCTAATGTAGCGGAGTAAGAGTACAGTTTCTTCTTCACAAATCTACTCAAGTAAAAGTAAAAAGTATAGTGATTTAAAACTACTCCTAGAAGTATAATTTTTTCAAAAACTTACTCAAGTAAATGTAACGGAGTAAATGTAACTCGTTTACTTACCCACCTCTGGCCAGAATACACAATGTAATGGGCGGCTGGTAGCTTAGTGGGCAAGAGCGTTGTGCCAGTAACCGAAAGGTCGCTGGTTCTAATCCCCGAGCCAATTAGGTGAAAAATCTGTCGATGTTGCCCTTAAGCAAGGCACTTAAAACCTAATTGCTCATGTAAGTCGCTCTGGATAAGAGCGTCTGCTAAATGACTAAAATGTTAATGTAATGGATATTTTTTCCAATCTGCGTTACCCACTCCAGTCAACAGATGGCGATGTGCGTCTTTCTGGTGATGCTTCTTGCGTATAATCTAGTGGACGGGACCAGAGTCTTCTTCAACCAGCGACAAAAGGCTACTGATTGTTTAACCGTAGCTTGCTAGCAAACATAAAACCGAAATATTGACGCTCTTAAGACCAATCTTGTGTATATTCTTTTAGTGTTTTGAACAACCTCGGTAGCTTGCTAGCGAACATAAACCGAAACATTGAAGCTCTTTAGACCAATCTTGTGTATTTAATCTTAGTGTTTAGCATCATAATTATGTTTACGTGTCTACTAGTTCATTTAAACGTATTTTTGCTTCCTTGTTAAATTATCAAATGTGTTAAATTGATACTGCACTAGGTTAATCGCCCGGAGCTTGAGCTCACTAACTAAACTAGACGGAGAAAGAAGCTCTGGTGAAAGGAGAGGAAGAAGCTTTCAGAATGAAAAAGGAGGAAGAGGAGGCTATCACATTGAAAGAAGAAGAGGAGGATGTTACAGTGAAAGAAGAGGAGAAGCTTTAATAATGATATAAAGGAGGAAGAGGAGGCTATCACATTGAAAGAAGAAGAGAGTGTAGTGAAAGAAGAGGAAGAACCTTTTGTAGTAGTAGTAGTAGTAGAAGAAGAGGAGGCTATCTCAATAAAAGAGGAGGAAGACGTTTTGGGAGTGAAAAAGGAGGAGGAGGAGGAGACTGAAGATCTGATTAACACCAGTGAGTACTGTCTTTAAAACAGGGGCACAAACTATGCAGTTCTTGAACTAATGTATGGTTTTAAATGGTCTTTCTTCTGAAGTTCTACACTTCAATATGTTGTTCAGTACTGTAGGTATTGTTTAAGGGGCAATATGCCATTGGTACATATATTTTTTGGACTTTTAAATTAGATTTATTGAATTCTCCATGTGGTCTACATTAAAGTGCACTTCATCTAATATAACAGGCTTTTTAAATAAAATGTTTGTGCATAATTTCTATTTTAAAATATCAAAGAGCACCCATTTCGTGGAAAGACCCTTTTACATTTGCATCAAACAATATTTTATAAAATCATGATGAATGTGGCCATTTTAGGCCCTTTTTAGACACATTCATGCCTCTTGTAAGACTCTATGATTGTAATAGATCATAAGTTTACCCATCTGTTTGATGTTCTCGTTCACACAAGGAGACAGACATGACTATCATGGATCCTTTGTGGAGCCTCAACAACATCCTGATGCTGACGAGGCAGAGAAGAGTCTCTCCAGATCAGAACACCAGATGGTACAGCTTGGTCTGGTCTAGCATACAGCTTGCTCTAATCGGGGTCTGGGTTTCTGTAAAGCACTTTTATGACAACAGTGACATCAGCATCCATAATGATATGTGTCTGTGTCCCCTCTATATGGTTACCAGGACAACGCTAGCCCTTCCGCCCTCCCAGAGTCCCCGTGTCGTACCTCTCCCAGTAGCACCTTACTGCTGGGTCTGAAGAGGTTGTCTGTGCGGCTGGTGGACTGCAGGAAAACAACGGGGCTGAGTGGAACTGTGAGAGGAGGAGAAGAGAAGAAAGGAGCAGATTTGACTCATCAAAGTAAGTGCTGTAGTTTAGTTTTGAACAAATAAAATAGATCT
Source organism: Coregonus suidteri (assembly GCA_036851935.1). Lineage (NCBI taxonomy): Eukaryota > Metazoa > Chordata > Actinopteri > Salmoniformes > Salmonidae > Coregonus > Coregonus suidteri. The sequence goes on along the minus strand of CM072244.1, from coordinate 38,875,414 downwards.
GCCCACTGGTATCTGTTACCAGGACAACCAGCAGAGTTCTGTTAGTTGACATGAAGAAAGACTGGTGGATATGGATGTTATGAATATCATAACACTGAAAAAGGATTCTGCCAATGAAAAGAGAGAAACAAATAGACTACATAAAACCTTGATGAAAGTTAGATTTAGAGAGAAACATTTCCTAAAAACATTATGGATGTTACATTGCCTGTCCCAGTCACCCCCCCCCCCCCCCCTATCTTTACAATACTGTAGAAGAGGTAAACCAAACTCAAGACACTTCAATTTGGTCTGTATTGCTTCATTAACATCTGATCTACAGAATTGGTAAAACATTGTAAATACAGTGGGGTAAAAAAGTATTTAGTCAGCCACCAATTGTGCAAGTTCTCCCACTTAAAAATATGAGAGAGGCCTGTAATTTTTTCATCATAGGTACAGTGGGGAAAAAAAGTATTTAGTCAGCCACCAATTGTGCAAGTTCTCCCACTTAAAAAGATGAGAGAGGCCTGTCATTTTCATCATAGGTACACGTCAACTATGACAGACAAATTGAGGGAAAAAAATCCAGAAAATCACATTGTAGGATTTTTAATGAATTTATTTGCAAATTATGGTGGAAAATAAGTATTTGGTCACCTACAAACAAGCAAGATTTCTGGCTCTCACAGACCTGTAACTTCTTCTTTAAGAGGCTCCTCTGTCCTCCACTCGTTACCTGTATTAATTGGCACCTGTTTGAACTTGTTTATCAGTATAAAAGACACCTGTGCACAACCTCAAACAGTCACACTCCAAACTCCACTATGGCCAAGACCAAAGAGCTGTCAAAGGACACCAGAAACAAAATTGTAGACCTGCACCAGGCTGGGAAGACTGAATCTGCAATAGGTAAGCAGCTTGGTTTGAAGAAATCAACTGTGGGAGCAATTATTAGGAAATGGAAGACATACAAGACACTGATAATCTCCCTCGATCTGGGGCTCCACGCAAGATCTCACCCCGTGGGGTCAAAATGATCACAAGAACGGTGAGCAAAAATCCCAGAACCACACGGGAGGACCTAGTGAATGACCTGCAGAGAGCTGGGACCAAAGTAACAAAGCCTACCATCAGTAACACACTCTACGCTGGCAGGGACTCAAATCCTGCAGTGCGAGACGGTGTCCCCCTGCTTAAGCCAGTACATGTCCAGGCCCGTCTGAAGTTTGCTAGAGTGCATTTGGATGATCCAGAAGAGGATTGGGAGAATGTCATATGGTCAGATGAAACCAAAATATACTTTTTGGTAAAAACTCAACTCGTCATGTTTTGGAGGACAAAGAATGCTGAGTTGCATCCAAAGAACACCATACCTACTGTGAAGCATGGGGGTGGAAACATCATGCTTTGTGGCTGTTTTTCTGCAAAGGGACCAGGACGACTGATCCGTGTAAAGGAAAGAATGAATGGGGCCATGTATCGTGAGATTTTTGAGTGAAAACCTCCTTCCATCAGCAAGGGCATTGAATGATGAAAACGTGGCTGGGTCTTTCAGCATGACAATGATCCCAAACACACCGCCCGGCAATGAAGGAGTGGCTTCGTAAGAACCATTTCAAGGTCCTGGAGTGGCCTAGCCAGTCTCCATAACTTGCACAATTGGTGGCTGACTAAATACTTTTTTCCCCCACTGTATACATATTTTTTAAACAAGGTCCGTAAGCCTTTTCTAAAAGTCATGAAATATGATTGAATGAAAGGCATTTTTTGTGACACCTGGCCTCCGTCTCTGTAATGGACAAAATTCATGCAATTTCCTACTTTAACAGGTCAAATAAAACCTGAACTCCAACATATAGACCTTAAAGAAGTGGTTTAATTTGGAAATGCCTAACTTTATTTGTTCATGTGTGACTGATGTCAGTGTGGTGCTAACAGTTTAGTTTCCTCCTCTGTCCCTGTCCCCATACCGGGCTCAAACCAGTGATCCTCTGCTTCTCAGCACACGTGACCGCTCTCCTTGACAATGAACCGATTGAGCTGTACAAAAGGTACCAGTTGGACAGCTCCATCTGTGACGTTTCAAGCTAAAGGTACCAGTTGGATAGCTCCATCTGTGACGTTTCAAGCTAGCTGTGGAGCGAGCTTACGGCACGTTCTTTTCACCGTTACACATGTTCAGGTTGACTTTTCCTGTGTCCCCACCATCACACAATTACTGTTGTTGTTTATTACAAACCTATGTCTGGATCAATTGGGCATCATTTGGAAAGCTTATTCTATTGCCAACATGACTAGCTAATGTCTAAAATGAGATGTGTTGTGGCCAGTGAGAGGATGAATATTAATGTGATCTACTGCTGAAAGTTGTGCTACTATTCAGAGTGCTAGAGCCAGACACTCACTATACCACAATAAGTGGTGTGTATTTAACAGATGGTCAGAAACAAATCAGTCCCATTGTTTGCTCTCAAGATGATCCAATATAAGGTGCATGTTTTACAAAAACATTTCCTAAAAACATTAGCAAATTTTCCCCCAACATCGGACACCCCCTAACTTCGCACTCTCTAGCGGTTGGAGGACTAAATCACCTCGAGCTCAACATTTAAACGGACTGGAAAAGAACGGTAAGTTTTGCGACTAACGACACCCTTCTAGCTAGCTGACCACCGATTTTCATTGAGAGCTTTTTACCTCTGAAATATAGCTAACGGATTTTCTAATGTTACTAGCTTAGTTGCTAAATGTTGATAGAACTGCTAAGACAGCAAAAAGGAAAGAAATTGTGTGCGTTAGATAATAGATATCACGAAAACAGATGAATGTTGTCAAGCTTTATCGTATCAAAATTGGAGTCCTCTGACGGAGGCGTTTTGCACAATCTGCAAAAATGTATTTGGAACTTTGAACCATTAACCTTTTGACACCTATCACTGTTGGCTATGTTTCATCTTGCAACAGCTACATAGAGGCAGTATTTAGTCAAATTTTACAATGTATGCATCAATATTAAACTAATTGGGACACTCATTTTCATTACAGATAACATCAAACAAAAAACTTGGGTACACTTTCAGTTAATGTGAAAACTTTCATCACCTTTCAATGCCTTAGCTCTGAAATGTAAATGTTTATACATATTCAGATTGAGTTATCTGTCTAAAATGTGTATAGTATGCCAAGTTATTTAGCTACATGTATTAACACCACAGCATGGAGAAAGTCAAGATGAAGCAGTGGAGTGAGGTGGACATGTTCCATGCCATGGAGGACTGCGGGGCAGGGATGTCTATCCGCCAGGCTGCCAAGGTTAGGCATCTTTTGTTTTTAGGAGATTACCATGTGTATGTGAATTTTATCTGCTAGTAACAGTTTTATTTTCTTATCTACCAAGGTGCATGGTGTACCTCGGCAGACCCTGGCGGACAGGCTGAGCGGCCGGGTGACCAATGGTTGAAAATTCTCTGGTGCAGTACTGCATCTACTGTTCCAGCCATGGGTTCACCTTCACCAGACAGAGGCTGGTAAAATACGTTGACAAAATAAGCAGGTATTTGGTGTTCTATGTGTTTATGTACAGTGATGAGAACAAGTATTTGATACACTGCCGATTTTGCAGGTTTTCCTACTTACAAAGCATGTAGAGGTCTGTCATTTTTATCATAGGTACACTTCAACTGTGAGAGATGGAATCTAAAAAAACAAATGCAAATTAATTACTTAAAAATCATACAATGTGATTTTCTGGATTTTTGTTTTAGATTCCGTCTCTCACAGTTGAAGTGTACCTATGATAGAAATTACAGACCTCTACATGCTTTGTAAGTAGGAAAACCTGCTAAATCGGCAGTGTATCAAATACTTGTTCTCCCCACTGTATATAGATTGGTGGACTGACTGTTCTCAATGTGTGTGATGTAAATGTGGATGTGTATGGTGATGCCAAAACAAACATTTTCATCCTGGATGGACAATTATATATTCTATTCTATTGTAGGTTTCGGCACCCAGGGGAAGCAATCCCACCACTTGGGAAGAGGTGGTGGGAAATGTTCAGGAAGAGGCACAAGAACCTGAGCATGAGGAGGCCGGACACCCTGGATAGGGGGAGAGCTGAGTGTGCCTCACGTCCGACGATGGACACCTTCTTCACTTCTTATGAGAAGCACTTGGAGGAGAGTGGGTTGAGGGAGAAACCCAGACAAATCTATAACTGCGATGAGTCTGGGTTTCGTAGCGACCAGAGCAGGCACAAAGTGCTGGCTCCCCGGGGGTGCAAAAACACGTGTACCAGCAGGCTTCGGGGACCAAGGAGCACATCACAGTGCTGGCCTGCTTCAACGCAGCTGGGGAGGACGCCCCCCCCGTCTATCATCTACCCCAAGTGTTTCCCCGGTGGCCACTACACACTGGGAGGCCCCTCCCAAGCCTTGGCTAGTGGTGGCTACATTGACGGGGACCTGTTCAGGAAGTGGTTTCTGCACTTCATTAAGCATGCAGTGAAGGAGCGCCCTCTCCTTCTCCTCTTCGATGGGCACAAGAGCCACATGGGTTATAATTCTTTGTCTTCCACCAAACTGCAGCCGCTGGACGTGGCATACTTTGGCCCTTTAAAGGCTGAGTTCTCCAAGGTAGCTGGAGACCTTCTACCCCCCCCCCCCCCTTACCCTACGCCACCAAAAAATAAATAATAATAATAATTGTAAAGTGGTTATCCCACTGGCTATAAGGTGAATGCACCAATTTGTAAGTCGCTCTGGATAATGACGTAAATGTACCCGTACCAGCCAAGGACATGCGCTATGTGGTGGAAGGGTTTAAGAAGTGTGGCCTCTTCCCTTTTGACCCTTCAGCCATTGAAGGGTCCCGTTTAATGCCGTCTCGGTCCCTACCGGGTCCCACCACCACCTCTCCTGAAACCAGCAGCACTGTGCCGTCCATCAGCACCTCCTCCCCAGTGACCAGAGGCAGAGGAGAAAGAGCGTCGGGCAGCCCTCAGATCACAGTGGGCACAGGAGAGGGCTGCCATGGATGAGACCATTGACGCCATCGCCTCTGCTGGACCCCCTGCTCCTGACAGCTGTATCACCACTGCCAGTGCCTCCCAGTGTGCAACACCTGTAGGAGCCGCCGGAGTCCCCAGCTGCAGAAGAAGGCCACGTGCCTACTCTCCCGGCCACACCATCGTTGGCCCCTCAACCCCACCATTACAAACTCCAGTTCCTCCAAGCCATCGTCAGCGGTTTTGTCCACCACCACCACGATGCACCCCCCCGTCTGTCACCACCAACACGGCCTCCTCTGGACCAACTGCCTCCTACGTCTCCCCTGGTCACACCACCATAGCAGCCTCGTCTGGTGTCCCTGCCCCCTGCAATTTGAATACAGCCACCTCCACATGTAAACACATGTTAAATTACAAAAAAATGACTTCTGTTTTATAAAACAGCAACTAAAAAAATAAAAAGTTATCTCTTTACATATCTACAGTCCATAGCACCAGCCCTCAAGTCATCTCCACCTCCTCCAAAACCTCTGCAGCTTCCTCCAGAGGTATTGTCAAGTTATGCGTGATTTCTGGCTGACCACAGCTCTGCCCAAACTTGAAAACGGCTTTATCCTTGATGAACGCAAAGGACAACTCAAAACTGTTCACTTTATGATTTTTATTGTCATAAAGATGGAACAGAATAGGTTGATAACCTTCAAAACACACAAACAAAAACCATGGATTAGTTACAAATAACTCTCAATTCCACTTTCTCAAAAATAAGCATAAACTAATGTTACTGAATCCTCAACCTAACCAAACAATCATTTCATCATTTAGATTAACCTAGGATCATTGCAAGTTAATAATTAAATATCAATATCATAATTAAACATTTAACAACACACATGATTATAGTAAGGTTACTGTCAAGTTCTACGTTCACATAATGAAGTCTTCACTATTTAATTTAATTAATAATTGTATTGTATGTTACAACCAAACAAAAAGGCATATAGAAGCATGAATTCAACACATTTCAACACATTCTGTCCTACCAGTTGCGTCTTTGGATGATCAGGAGCTGTGGTCATTGGTATCTCTTCTCAGGAATGAGTGAGAGCCAAGTAAGCTTTTACCAAACATTTCGATGCCATGCACATGCACTGCTGCTTGTGGGTGCGCAGGTTAATATGGTCCCCAGAGCACTTCCTGGTGGTTGGTTTCAACAGCTCCGGTTGCATGGTTGCCCCCTGCAGGTTGGGAGTGCTTTGAGCACCCTGGGTGGATTTAGGCTTGAGTGCTCGGTATAGCTTGTAGTCAGGAATTGACACAACACCTCCCACTTGACCTCCTGGTTCTTCAACCCAAGGAGGTCACACAGAACTGTGATGTGTTTGGATTCAGTTACTCTATTTTTGATCCTGTTGCTGCTGCTCTTCAACTGGAAGCAAGACAACTATCCGTCTGACATCTCTGTGAAGAACTGTTGCTGGTATCTTGATTGAATGTTTTTCCATCTTTTTAGTGGGCTTCACAGTTGCGACTGGGTAGCTGGGGAAGGATCGGAGATATACATCCCTCACAATTCCCTTCTTGTCAGTGTTAACGTCAATAACTCCTGGCAAGCCTGTACTGCAGTTTTTTCTTCATTAAAGATTTGGAATCTTCCTCCACAGAGCAAGAGTCCAGTGTTTTCCTCTTTGACCACAGCAAGCCTGCTGAGTGTGGTGTCTGGCCAGGTTACATCCTTTTGGGCTGCAAGGAAGAGATCCCTGAGTGCATCTTCACACTCCATGATGGTAAGTGTAGCTTTCTTGATTCTGGACTTGATCTCAAGAGCTGAAGGAATTTCCTTTTTCTTTGGCTTGCTTGTGGTGGTGGTCTTGGCTAGCATTTCTTTCCACCTTGTGGCAGCTCTCCACACCCAGGCAATGACTCTTGTCAACCTGGTTAAACTGCTGAACTTGCTGATGTTAAGGATATTCCCCACTGAATAACCAGAAGGTGGTCTTTGGACTTGGATTTGTTGCCCTCTTCCATTAGGGCTGCTTTGCAGGTCTTTACCTTTGTCAGAGGTTGGAGATATTGGTATACGTGGAGCATGTTGGATCTTTTTCCCCACCTGCGCTCGGGTCAGTGCTGCTGTAAACCATTTCCTTTGGAGCTTGTTTATGCCTTCTTTGGCATCTGCAGCGACTTCTTTGGCTGACTTTGTCGGCCAATCCTCTACAGGTCGTTTCAGAAACTCTGGGCCGTTCTGCCACACAGAGTTCTCTTTGAGGTCCTCTGGGGTTGCTCCTCTTGTCATGAGGTCAGCAATGTTTTGCTCACCTGGAATCCATCTCCAGTCCTCAACTGATGTGGACTTCTGGATCTCTCCCACTCTGTTTGCAAAAAAGGTCTGGTACCCATAACTGTCCCCCTTTGGATTGCACCCAGCACAGTTTGACTATCTAACAGATGGATCCAACGTCCTACCTGCATCCGACTGTGCTTTTCAATGTATTTCCTGAGTCTTGCAGCGAACACAGCACCACAGACTTCAGCCTTCACTGGTTCTCCCTTTTGGGCAAGTGGTGTAGCTTTGGCTTTGGACTCAACAAGACGGACCAGGATGCCTTGCTCGGTCTCCCCACTGAAGTATGCCACTGCTCCATAACTCTGGTCGCTCCCATCTGAGAATGTTATTCCCCAGGGTTCTCCAATCCTTTTGACTGGAGTCAGGCTTCTATGGAGGTAATTTGGTTGAGGCGTGTGTATTCCTCAAAACAGGTGGATTGCTTCTCCTCTAAGTTTCTCAGACAGAGGTGTGTCCCATGTGTCTCTTGTTAGAGCTTTGCCTCCAGTTTCTTGGAATGCTTTTCTGACTACAATGGCTCCTTTCTGTTTGGCAGGTGTTGCAAGGCCTATTGGGTCATACAAACTAGCTACTTGGCTAAGCAGTTGCCTTCTGGTCAGTGGGTTTGGAGTTTTCATTCTCACTTCCTCTCCAACGAGATCTTGACTGATCCTCATCTTCTTTTGTCTCTTTGAGAAGTTTATCGAGGTCATGAGGTACAGTTTGTCTGATTCGACTAAATAACCAACTCCAAGGGCTCTGTTGTCTCCTTCTCTCACTTGGTTGGGGAGGATGAAGACTTCATCTGACGATGTTCTGATGTAGATGTTTGCCTCCCACTTTGGCCTGATCGGACCCACGGCTTGAGGAAGAATCCACCTGCCTTTAGGATTTCTTCGACTTTTTTGGTGGTTCCGTCTAGCTTTTCCAGGTCATTATGGGATGTCAGGATGTCATCTACGTAGGAATCCTCTTCAAGGACCCTCCGTTCCTCTTTCAGATGTGTGAACATGGGCAACTTCGCTGTTTCTCTCATGGCTAGTTGTGCGATACACCCTGCTGGTCGATCGCCCATGTTGACCCTGGTGATGGCATATTCCTCAATGTCCCCATCATCACCGTCTCTCCAGAGGAATGTATGGAGGTGCATCTCCAGGTCTTCGAGCCACACAGAATTGTACATCTTTTTGATGTCGCCGAGAGCAGCATGGATTCCTCTCCTGAACCTTAGCAGTACCGCTCGAATAGGATTAAGTACCTCAGGCCCTTTCAGAAGAAGGTCATTCATGCTGCTTCCTCTAAACCTCTGGCTGCTGTTCCATACCAGTCGGACAGGTGTAGTTATAGAGTGTGGGTTTGGTGCTATCAAGTGACTGACGTACCATACTGGACCTTTCCAGTCGGCAATGGTCTTTCTAGTGAGTTTCTTTGCTGCCTTCCTTTCCACCATCTCATGAACTTGAGTTGTGTATGCTGCACGCCAATCTGGTTCTCTCTTGAGTTGTTTCTCTCCGTCCTCAGAAACGTGGGCTTCCACTGCGCTTCTGTTGTTGGGCAGGGAACTTGGATCTTCAATCCAAGGATATTTTGTGTCCCAGTGAGGCTCCTGACTATGCACATCTGACTCCACGTAACTGAGACCTTGCCTGATTATCTCAAGCTCTCTTTCTTCACTAAGAGTCATGTCTTTGCCTCCTGGTTGACAGTTACCACAACGACATCCTCCACACATGGGTTCACAGGCCGCACCAATGCTGTCCCACTTCCACCAGTCCAAGAACTCTTTGCCAATAACAGTGGTTTTTAGTTTCAGCTCTAGATTCTTGCATCTCAGCAATTTCTTGATACTTTACTGCTGTGATTCTCATAGATCGTGCAAAATGAGTTTCAGAATTGTGCAGGGCCATGTCCACTACTTCACAGAGGTCTGGATGTGCTCCTCCAACGGTCTTTCCTAAAGGGCTCTCCCACAGGACAAGATCTCCTACTACCTTTACTCTCTGTGGAGCAAGTCTTCCTTCACGGTGGCTTATGAGAAGCTCAACATGTTCTGGTCTGTGAAGGTCTTCCAGGTTGGTATCGGGGAAGAACTTCTTGAAGTGTTGTGCTTTGATTGCTCTGTGAACTTTTGCAATTTCATCCAACCCATAACAGATCAGCTCATGAGCTTTCTCCGTGCCTCTTGGTGTCTTGACTCTCACCTTGAGTAAGTATCTTTTTGGTCTTCACCTTCATGGCCATGCCTCCAACTCCATGGACGACTAGTGTGATCCTTTCACTTCGAAGCTTCAGTCTCCTGGCGGCTGTGTGAGTGATGTAGTTGGTGTCTGATGCTAAGTCAATGAGAGTTCCAATTTTCTGCCCTGCGTTAGTAGTTACTTCGAGAAGCATAAGAATAACTGGTAATTCACGTGTGCTTGAGTCCATTACCCCAGGAAGGCTTCCTCCAGTGCAGTGTGATTTTGCCATGTTGGTGAAAGCATTCCTGAATTTTCCTGCCATGTCCGGGGTGAGCTCACGTATTAATCTCTCTTGCTCCTCTGTGAATGTTTTGCCTCCTGGTGCTGGGTTTTTCACTTTCACGTATTCATTCCTCTTAGCCCCTCCTTTAAGGCAGAGAAAAGAAATGGTGATCCGAGGAGCTTCCTCTTTTGCAGTCTCTGTTTCTGCAAAGGTAAGTGTCCGTACATTCCTCATCCTCTCCATGACATCTGAGGCATCTTCTGCATGCTCCCAGTCTTTCGACAGCATTCAGCTTCTCACTAGGCTTTAGTTCTTTGAACTGCTTACAAAAGAAAATCTTCTCACGGTGCTTTTCATCTCCACACACAACGCATCCTCCCTTTCTCGTGGACCTTGTGGAAGCATACCGCTTCTCCGGGTACGTAGCTTTCTTTTCAGGTTTTTCACTTACACCCAACTGGTCTAGTTTCTCCAGTATGTCTTCTTGTGTCTTTAAAAATCTTAGAAGGCTGTCGAAGTGATTGTCAGGTGTGACTCCATTTCTTGGGTTGACCATGAATGTCAGCCAGTCCCTCTTCATGTTATCCGGCAGCTTGCTCTCTATGGATCTGATGACAAGGGGATTCCTTATGGCTCCACTGCTTTCGAGCTCCGTGAGGTCATTCAGGGCCTTTTCCACAGCTTGAATCAGGTCAATAACCTTCCTTGGTTGGTGTGACTTTAAAGGAGGGACCCTCTCCAGGTCCTCAATTATCTCCAAAGCGATTGTTGGCTTGTTTCCATACCGGTTTTGGAGTACTCTAAAATGTCTTCAGCACTGTTATATGTTGACAGGCGCAGGTCTCTACATATTCTCTCGTCCACACTGTCAAGAAGTTGAAACTTCTTCACCTCCACTGAACCAGTCGGCTCTCCCTGCTTTTGCAGGCTCTCCCAGTCTTTCCTCCATCTGTGGAAATTCCTCCTAAGCCCAGTGAATTTAGGTAGACTGGTTGGTTTTATTCTCACCACTGGTTGTGGGACTGCTATTGGTTGAAGCTCTGTAGGTCTTCTGTCCTCTTCTGCAATTCTCTGTGCGATGAGGAATTCTGTTCTTTTGGCCTTGAGGTTACTGCCGAATATTCTCAGATCTTTTACTCTGCCTTTCAGATCTGCAGTCTCATCGTGTGGGACCCATTTTTCCCAGTCTTTCAGGCTTTCACTTGCATCATGGATTAGCTTCCTCGCTCTTTCCAGCTGTAGTTCATAGCCGTCCCTGTTAATAGCAGTGACGGGGGTTTCTTTGGCTCTGTCACAGGCTTTCTCCGCTTCTTGGATTGCAAAGTCTCTACCTCCTCTTTACCGTATCTTGGCCAGAGGTTGAATTGGACTGCCTCTCGGATTTCCTCCAATTTCATGTCGCACTCTTCAATCGTCCTTTCAAGATCAGCCTGCTGGTCCTTGTCGAGCTTGACCTCTTCATCTCCCTTAGTTCCCGCTTCAGCCAGTAGGCCAACCGCGTAGTCATCATTTGAATCACCGACACTTCTAGCCAGGGAACTGAGCTTGCTGAACTCCTCTTGTAGTTCATGCTTAATCATACCAGCTGCAGCTTTACTCAGGTAGTTCGCTTGTCTGGTGAAAGCAGATTTGGCTAAGGTCCGCTCTTGCTTCAGTTGCTTGACTGTTTTCCCAAAAGTTTCCTTGGCCATGGTGTAGAGTTCTACAGGCAATTCTTCCTTTGCGTCGACAGCTTGACTTCAGCCCTTTGATCCTCGTCCTCACTGCCGCGCTGGTTATCAACTGTCAAGTTATGCGTGATTTCTGGCTGACCACAGCTCTGCCCAAACTTGAAAACGGCTTTATCCTTGATGAACGCAAAGGACAACTCAAAACTGTTCACTTTATGATTTTTATTGTCATAAAGATGGAACAGAATAGGTTGATAACCTTCAAAACACACAAACAAAAACCATGGATTAGTTACAAATAACTCTCAATTCCACTTTCTCAAAAATAAGCATAAACTAATGTTACTGAATCCTCAACCTAACCAAACAATCATTTCATCATTTAGATTAACCTAGGATCATTGCAAGTTAATAATTAAATATCAATATCATAATTAAACATTTAACAACACACATGATTATAGTAACGTTACTGTCAAGTTCTACGTTCACATAATGAAGTCTTCACTATTTAATTTAATTAATAATTGTATTGTATGTTACAACCAAACAAAAAGGCATATAGAAGCATGAATTCAACACATTTCAACACATTCTGTCCTACCAGTTGCGTCTTTGGATGATCAGGAGCTGTGGTCATTGGTATCTCTTCTCAGGAATGAGTGAGCGCCAAGTAAGCTTTTACCAAACATTTCGATGCAATGCACATGCACTGCTTGTGGGTGCGCAGGTTAATATGGTCCCCAGAGCACTTCCTGGTGGTTGGTTTCAACAGCTCCGGTTGCATGGTTGCCCCCTGCAGGTTGGGAGTGCTTTGAGCACCCTGGGTGGATTTAGGCTTGAGTGCTCGGTATAGCTTGTAGTCAGTAATTGACACAACAGGTATTGATGTAGAAAAGTTGAAAAGGGTTTTCATGAAACATGCTCTGTCTAACAGAAAAGGAAGAGAAAAGCTCCACCGGTCACCTATGTCACGCCACCCATGGCACCACTCTCAGGTACTTCATCAGTTTTTCTCTCTCTCTCAGTTGTATCAATTACTATTGTTGCTGAAGAACTTCTACATTTTGTAAAACCATATATAATCCATTTTTATTATTATTTTATTTTTTACAAAAGAAGACACCACCCGCTGCGGGGAGCATGATCCGCCTGCAAGCTCCCCTCAGGAGTGTAGATCCGAGGTGCCATGGGTGTGCTGTGACTTCTGCCAGCACTGGTTCCACTGCAGGTGTGTGCTGTGGGATCCAGAGGTAGCGGTGGAGCTGGATTTATATTGTGATTTTTGTGACAATATAGGGATGGAGGTGGAGATTTAAATTGTTTGTTTTGTTTGTGTTCATATGAAATTATTTATTTGTACAAAAAAATTAATGTCTAAAATATAATATCTATATTATTGTATTTCTTCCTTTACTTTCCAAGTGCACCTCTGCAACACAAACTCCAACAGTGTTTTTCATTGTTTATGTCAATGCGCATAACTGAAATTAAAGTTTTATTTGATGTAAATTATGAATACTCATATTTTAGAATTCAACTGTTATCTACTTTCTCAAAACATAAGATTAATCTGTAAAACAAATGATGAGACATTATTTGGTTACAACACTGAAAATGTTGGTGAATAACCATTTTTTAAGAGTCCACAGGAGGGCGCACCGGGCTACACAATGAAAAGTTGACAGGCAAGTCATTATTTTTTACCAGAAGGCTAACCAACTATCAAGTAAACACTTCAGATGCAAGGTTGGTGTCTCTTTTTTGAACAAAATTAAACGGATATATCTTGTAATTGAACAAAATAGTAAGGTGGCCAATAACTGGGGACCGTATGTCGATAATACGGGACGTATTGTTTTTGCTAAACCGCTTTATCAAAAAGCTGATAACAGTAATATTTCCACTGACGTGTCAAACATGCTAACTGCTAACCCGTTAGCTAACATTTTTACGACACCAATAATCACAAAACATTGATGGCTTGATCACAAGATAACACTGTTGAAGGTAATATATTTCTTAAACGCTGTTGAATATGCCAATAACACGGGGTTCCACGCTAGCTAGTGTTGCCATAAACAACTCTAAAACATTTCCTAAAAACATTATGGATGTTACATTGCCTGTCCAGTCACCCCCCCCCCCCCCACTAACTTTACAAGACTGTCTTGATGAAAGTTAGCTTTAGAGAGAAATGTTCAAGATTATACAATGTTTTACAAAACCTTTTCCTAAAAACATGATGGATGTTACATTGCCTATCCCAGCGATCCCCCACTAAGGGCTTGATGGCTCAATCCACCAGAGGTGTGGCTACATCCTAGGCATCTTTCAAAGGCATCTCTGTTCAAGAGATCTGTAATGGAGCATGTTGTGGTGATGTACCTTCATGAGGTTCTACCGACTGGACATCACTGCACATACGGTGAGTTAGTGTCGGGATCTCTGAGGGATGATCCTGTCTAGACTTGGCATCGGAGAGTATATGAGCGCTATATCCCCAAAGTGAGAGACCGAAAGAGTCATTGAAATAGAACTTAAGGTTACCTAACATAACCCTGATTCTATGATGTTCACCACATCACCTTTCACACATGGAAGACAAACATGTACTTAGAAGGGAAGACAGGAGCGACTATGGCCCCTTATATGGGAAGTGGAGTGTTCTGCTTTGTAGCCTGTAGTATCTAATGATGCAACATTATGGAGTCTTAAAGGAGGACTGTAGCATCTAATGATGAAACATTATGGAGTCTTAAAGGAGGACTGTAGCATCTAATGATGAAACATTATGGAATCTTAAAGGAGGACTGTAGCATCTAATGATGAAACATTATGGAGTCTTAAAGGAGGACTGGAGCATCTAATGATGAAACATTATGGAGTCTTAAAGGAGGACTGTAGCATCTAATGATGAAACATAATGGAGTCTTAAAGGAGTACTGTAGCATCTAATGATGAAACATTATGGAATGATGAAACATTATGGAGTCTTAAAGGAGGACTGTAGCATCTAATGATGAAACATTATGGAATGATGAAACATTATGGAGTCTTAAAGGAGGACTGTAGCATCTAATGATGAAACATTATAAAGTCTTAAAGGAGGACTGTAGCACCTAATGATGAAAGTCCTCCTTTAAGACTCCATTATGTTTAATCATTAGATACTACAGTCCTCCTTTAAGACTCCATAATGTTTCATCATTAGATGCTACAGTCCTCCTTTAAGACTCCATAATGTTTCAACATTATGTTCAGTTGTCAGAGCACCTTACCGATCACTGCACCTGTACACAGCCCATCTGAAATTAGCCCGCCTAACTACCTCATCCCCTATATATATATATATATATTTTTTGGATGGATCAGCTTAATATTGCAGAGAGATTGTATCTTATATCAATGTAATTGTCTGCATCACTTCCAATCCCCCATGTTTATTTTTATTTTTTTATATATATATTCCCCTTTATTACTTTTCAACCCCACCATCCTTTTCCTACTTGGAGTAAATTAGTGAACAACAATGCCCAGGCCTCTACTTCCGGTCTATACTTACTATCTACACCAGGGGTGTCAAACTCATTTTAGCTCAGGGGCCACATGGAGGAAAATCTATTCCCAAGTGGGCCGGACCGGAAAAATCATGGTATATATAACTTAAAAACAACAACTTCAGATTGTTTTCTTTGTTTTTAATACGATCAACATACAACATAAAGCTGGAGCCTGAGGACAGTGTGTCCAAAATAGTACAAGCACAACATCACTATTAATCATAAACACGTCAAGTTTATTTGAAAATTCTAAAGAAAAAGAACACACAAACACACAATGCCTCAGTGATTAACAGAACTGTTTCACAGATCACAGAACTATATCAGGGTGTCATTTCTCAGGCAGAAAATGTAAGATAAAAATAATAAAATCCTGTTCCCCAAACAAGTGCAAGAACCACAGAGTCAAGAATAGGTTAAATATACAAATAAAATAAAATAAATTAAAAACAATAGCACATCAACATAAAAACATATAAACATAAAGCTGGAGCCTGAGGACAGTGTCCAAAAGCACAACATCACTATTAATCATAAAACACCTCAAGTTATTTGAAAGTTCTGAGGACAAAGAACACACAAACACACAATGCCTCAGTGATTAACAGAACTGTTTCACAGATCACAGAACTATATCAGGGTGTCATTTCTCAGGCAGAAATGTAGACTAAAAATAATGAAATCCTGTTCCCCAAACAATTGCAAGAACCACAGAGTCAAGAATAGGTTAAATATACAAATAAAATCAATTAAAAACAATAGCACATCAACATAAAAACATAAACATAAATCTGAAAGCGTTGCTCAAACTTCCGTAACAGTCCCGTTATTTTATCTTTGAACCGCTTCATGTCTGCCATGTTGTTGGGTCGCGCACACACATTTTTCAGACAGGGGAAGTGAGCTGCATCACCACCGGCAAGTTGCGTCTCCCACAATGACAGCTTCAACTTGAAAGAACGTATGCTGTCATAATACTGCGTGACAACTTTGTTGCGCCCTTGCAGCTGTTTGTTCAAGTTATTCAGGTGCTCTGTAACATCCACCATAAATGCTAGGTCCTGCATCCATTCTGCGGAATGAAATTCTAACACTGGTTTGCCCTTTTTCTTCCATGAACTGTTCAATTTCTTCTCGTAAATCAAAAGAAACGCCTCAGCACAGCACCTCGGCTTAACCATCTTACCTCAGTGTGGTATGGCAGACCATAGATGTGGTCTTTCTCTCTGAGAAGGCTGTCAAACTGACGGTGATTCAGGCTTCTGGATCGGATGAAATTAACAGTTTGGATGACCACCTTCATGACGTTATCCATCTTTAATGACTTGCAACACAAAGCCTCCTGGTGCAAAATACAGTGAAAAGTCAAAAAAATCACGTCCTCCATTTGCAGATTGCACTTTCTCTCTGAACTTTGTCACAACGCCTGCTTTTTTCCCGATCATTGAGGGCGCACCATCTGTAGCCAGGCTGACAGCGCGGGACCAGTCCACTCCGACCCTGTCCAGCGCGCCGACGAGTGCGGTAAAAATATCAGCTGCTGTCGTTGTATCTGTCATCGGCACCAACTCCACGAACTCCTCGGTGACGGTCAATGTGTCATCAACTCCGCGGATGAAAAATGGCCAGTTTGTGCAACATCTATAATGTCCGTGCTTTCATCAATTGCAACCGAAAACGCAATAAATGACTTTACTTTTTGCTTCAACTGGCTGTCCAAATCCACTGAAAGATCGGAAATCCTGTCTGCAACTGTGTTTCTTGTCAGGCTGATATTTGCAAAAGCCTGCCGCTTTTCAGGGCACACAATCTCCGCTGCCTTCATCATGCATGTTTTTACAAATTCACCCTCACTAAATGGTTTTGAAGCCACTGCGATTTCATTAGCAATGAGGTAGCTAGCTTTCACTGCAGCGTCACTGATGTCTCGGCTGTGAGTAAACACAGACTGCTGTTTCTTCAGAGACCGCCAACAGTTCATTCACCTTCTCTCATCTCCGCTGTCCTTGAAAGTTGTCATATTTGTCGGCATGAAGACTCACATAGTGGCGACGAAGGTTATATTCTTTCAGCACTGCAACATGCTCTGAACACACCAAACATACAGCTTTCCCATTCAATTCCGTGAATAAATAGGATGACCATTTTTCTTGGAACACTCTGCACTCTGCGTCTACTTTTCTCTTTTTTGACAGAGACATATTGGGGCAATGAGGGTGCCAAAGCACATAATGTTAAAAGTAGAAGCCGTAATAAATATCGCGGGCAAACAAAGTAGCTCATTGGCTGCACGTGCTTGACCTACTTGCTCTCTGCCCCGGTATAAACAGTTTGCTTGCTTAACACAATTGCTATTGCGCCATCCAGTGGACGCAATTGGAACAGCAGTTTATTTTATTGAAAAATTGCAGCGCATTTTTATACTTTACAAAAAAAAAAAAAAAAAAAAAAAAATAAAATTCCTCTTTTTTTCTAAATCATCTCGCGGGCCGGATTAAACCCGTTTGCGGGCCTTATCCGGCCCGCGGGCCGTACGTTTGACACCCCTGATCTACACCTTATGGACAGAGTTAATTTTACAATAATTCTATATATATATATTTTTTTGCTCCTGAACTTCTTCTACTCTCAACCTCTCCGATCATTTTCATGATGTCCATCCGGTTTGCTTCTAAATGCCATATCTTTCTAACTGTGCTCTTTCCCAAAAGCTCCCAACATACAACCTATATACTTATTATGGACACAGTATGCTTACATTATTAGCTATCTTTGTTATTATTTGTTGTTATTTGTTATTAGTCCCATCCTTCAACTCTATTCAATACCTCCCATCCATCTCTTAACACCATCCATATAGGATTTCTATTTGCCATATATATTTCAAACCGTACTGTGATGTTTTACAAAAGTTCTGAACCTTTCTATTCTCATTGCTTCTACAGATTGTGAATTAAAAATAAACATTTTTGCTAAAAGTATTATTATATTATTGATTGATTGACTATGACTTTTTCAGATCACCCAGTAATGCTATCTGCAAGGTTAGTTCCAGGTAAATATTGCAATCCTTTAGCCATTCCTGGACCTGTGTCCAAAAACAAGCTACAAATGGACAGAACCAAAACAAAATGATCATTAGATACTACAGTCCTCCTTTAAGACTCCATAATGTTTCATCATTAGATGCTACAGTCCCCTTTAAGACTCCATAATGTTTCATCATTAGATACTACAGTCCTCCTTTAAGACTCCATAATGTTTCATCATTAGATGCTACAGTCCTCCTTTAAGACTCCATAATGTTTCATCATTAGATACTACAGTCCTCCTTTAAGACTCCATAATGTTTCATCATTAGATGTTATAGTCCTCCTTTAAGACTCCATAATGTTTCATCATTAGATGTTATAGTCCTCCTTTAAGACTCCATAATGTTTCATCATTAGATACTACACTCCTCCTTTAAGACTCCATAATGTTTCATCATTAGATGATACAGTCCTCCTTTAAGACTCCATAATGTTTCATCATTAGATACTACAGTCCTCCTTTAAGACTCCATAATGTTTCATCATTAGATGTTATAGTCCTCCTTTAAGACTCCATAATGTTTCATCATTAGATGTTATAGTCCTCCTTTAAGACTCCATAATGTTTCATCATTAGATACTACACTCCTCCTTTAAGACTCCATAATGTTTCATCATTAGATGTTATAGTCCTCCTTTTAAAACTCCATAATGTTTCATCATTAGATGATACAGTCCTCCTTTAAGACTCCATAATGTTTCATCATTAGATGATACAGTCCTCCTTTAAGACTCCATAATGTTTCATCATTAGATACTACACTCCTCCTTTAAGACTCCATAATGTTTCATCATTAGATGCTACAGTCCTCCTTTAAGACTCCATAATGTTTCATCATTAGATGTTATAGTCCTCCTTTAAAACTCCATAATGTTTCATCATTAGATGATACAGTCCTCCTTTAAGACTCCATAATGTTTCATCATTAGATGTTATAGTCCTCCTTTAAGACTCCATAATGTTTCATCATTAGATGTTATAGTCCTCCTTTAAGACTCCATAATGTTTCATCATTAGATGATACAGTCCTCCTTTAAGACTCCATAATGTTTCATCATTAGATGTTATAGTCCTCCTTTAAGACTCCATAATGTTTCATCATTAGATGATACAGTCCTCCTTTAAGACTCCATAATGTTTCATCATTAGATGATACAGTCCTCCTTTAAGACTCCATAATGTTTCATCATTAGATGATACAGTCCTCCTTTAAGACTCCATAATGTTTCATCATTAGATGCTACAGTCCTCCTTTAAGACTCCATAATGTTTCATCATTAGATGTTATAGTCCTCCTTTAAAACTCCATAATGTTTCATCATTAGATGATACAGTCCTCCTTTAAGACTCCATAATGTTTCATCATTAGATGTTATAGTCCTCCTTTAAGACTCCATAATGTTTCATCATTAGATGTTATAGTCCTCCTTTAAGACTCCATAATGTTTCATCATTAGATGCTACAGTCCTCCTTTAAGACTCCATAATGTTTCATCATTAGATGTTATAGTCCTCCTTTAAAACTCCATAATGTTTCATCATTAGATATCACGTGACTTCCGTCTCGCTTCCGCATTGTCTCCGTACTGCTGTGCTGTTTTGTTGCTACTTGGCTACCTGCCAAACTATTCACGTTTTACTTTTAATAAACGTTTAATCAATCTCTGTGTTCAACAAATTTACCAACTTTTTAGTTTTGTCCTCACTCATCTTTTTTCGTTAAAACTTTTTCACCCCGGACGTTTATCCCGAGACAGAAGAGTCATTTTCCTGTGCGTTTTTTAGCTGCCAACTTTACGTTATTTTCCTTTTTTTCCATTGCAACTTTTGTTCCCTTATTCAACTTTTTCACTCCGGACGCTTTATCTGGACATGGTTCATCAACATCTTCAACAGCCGAAGCTAAGTAGTAACATTAACATGATGTCTTCTAATTGCAGTCGCTGTACTCATAATATACAGGAGAATTCTCGCCTTACGGCGAGAATAGCTGTGCTACAAGCCCAGCTTCAGACGCAAATCGTTAGGCAAGGGTAATATCAGTGTAGGAAAGGAAAAGAAACAGCGTCTGTGCCACCAGTAAGTACAGACAGTAACGTTAGTATAAATCCCCCCGCACAGTCCCCGCAGCCGGACAAACTTTCTCATGGCTTCTGGAGGGAAATACTGTTGGAATGCTCAACCGGTGTCGCTCATTCAGCCGACAGAAACCTTCAACCGGTTTTTTCCCCATTATGTAGCGAGTCGGAGTCTGAGTCTGAGTCTTCTCTAGTCTCTACTCCTCCCGTTACGGGGTCTGAGACTCCGAAGGCTCCCACCATTAGCTCTGACAAAATTGAAAACCCTAGTCATTGGCGACTCCATTACCCGCAGTATTAGACTTAAAACGAATCACCCAGCGATCATACACTGTTTACCAGGGGGCAGGGCTACCGACGTTAAGGCTAATCTAAAGATGGTGCTGGCTAAAGCTAAAACTGGCGAGTGTAGAGAGTATAGAGATATTGTTATCCCACGTCGGCTTTCGGCACCAACGATGTTAGGATGAAAACAGTCAGAGGGTCACCAAGTGCAACATAGCTTCAGCGTGTAAATCAGCTAGAAAGATGTGTCGGCATCGAGTAATTGTCTCTGGCCCCCTCCCAGTTAGGGGAAGTGGACGAGCTCTACAGCAGAGTCTCAGCACTTAATCGCTGGTTGAAAACTGGTTTTCTGCCCCTCCCAAAAGATAACATTTGTGGATAATTGGCCCTCTTTCTGGGACTCACCCACAAACAGGACCAAGCCTGACCTGCTGAGGAGTGACGGACTCCATCCTAGCTGGAGGGGTGCTCTCCTCTTATCTACCAACATAGATAGGGCTCTAACTCCTCTAGCCCCACAGTGAAATAGGGTGCAGGCCAGGCAGCAGGCTGTTAGCCAACCTGCCAGCTTAGTGGAGTCTGCCAATAGCACAGTCAGTGTAGTCAGCTCAGCCATACCCATTGAGACTGTGTCTGTGCCTCGATCTAGGTTGGGCAAAACTAAACATGGCGGTGTTCACCCTAGCAATCTTATTAGGATAAAGACCTCCTCCATTCCTGCCATTATTGAAAGAGATCGTGATACCTCACATCTCAAAATAGGGTTACTTAATGTTTAGATCCCTCACTTCAAAGGCAGTCATAGTCAATGAACTAATCACTGATCATAATCTTGATGTGATTGGCCTGACTGAAACATGGCTTAAGCCTGATGAATTTGCTGTGTTAAATGAGGCCCTCACCTCCTGGTTACACTAGTGACCATATTCCCCGTGCATCCCGCAAAGGCGGAGGTGTTGCTAACATTTACGATAGCAAATTTTCATTTACAAAAAAAAAATGGCGTTTTTCATCTTTTGAGCTTCTAGTCATGAAATCTATGCAGCCTACTCAATCACTTTTTTATAGCTACTGTTTACAGGCCTCCTGGGCCATATACAGCGTTCCTCTCTGAGTTTCCTGAATTCCTATCAGACCTTGTAGTCATAGCAGATCATATTCTAATTTTTGGTGATTTTAATATTCACATGGAGAAGTCCACAGACCCACTCCAAAAGTCTTTCGGAGCCATTATCGACTCAGTGGGTTTTGTCCAACATGTCTCTGGACTACTCACTGCCACAGTCATACTCTGGACCTAGTTTTGTCCCATGGAATAAATGTTGTAGATCTTAATGTTTTTTCCACAAAATCCTGGACTATCGGACCACCATTTTATTACGTTTGCAATCGCAACAAATAATCTGCTCAGACCCCAACAAAGGAGCATCAAAAGTCGTGCTATAAATTCTCAGACAACACAAAAATTCATTGATGCCCTTCCAGACTCCTTCTGCCTACCCAAGGACGTCAGAGGACAAAAATCAGTTAACCACTTTAACTGAGGAACTCAATTTAACCTTGCGCAATACCCTAGATGCAGTTGCACCCCTAAAAACGAAAAACATTTGTCATAAGAAACTAGCTCCCTGGTATACAGAAAATACCCGAGCTTTGAAGCAAGCTTCCAGGAAATTGGAACGGAAATGGCGCCACACCAAACTGGAAGTCTTCCGACTAGCTTGGAAAGACAGTACCGTGCAGTACCGAAGAGCCCTCACTGCTGCTCGATCATCCTACTTTTCCAACTTAATCGAGGAAAATAAGAACAATCCAAAATTTCTTTTTGATACTGTTGCAAAGCTAACTAAAAAGCAGCATTCCCCAAGAGAGGATGGCTTTCACTTCAGCAGTGATAAATTCATGAACTTCTTTGAGGAAAAGATCATGACCATTAGAAAGCAAATTACGGACTCCTCTTTGAATCTGCGTATTCCTCCAGGGCTTAGCTGTCCTGGATCTGCACAGCTCTGCGAGGGCCTGGGATCGGGAGAGACACTTAAGTGTTTTAGTACTATATCTCTTGACACAATGATGAAAATAATCATGGCCTCTAAACCTTCAAGCTGCATACTGGATCCTATTCCTACTAAACTGCTGAAGGAGCTGCTTCCTGTGCTTGGCCCTCCTATGTTGAACATAATAAACAGCTCTCTATCCACCGGATGTGTACCAAACTCACTAAAAGTGGCAGTGATAAAGCCTCTCTTGAAAAAGCCAAAACTTGACCCGGAAAATATAAAAAACTATCGGCCTATATCGAATCTTCCATTCCTCTCAAAAATTTTAGAAAAAGCTGTTGCGCAGCAACTCACTGCCTTTCTGAAGACAAACAATGTATACGAAATGCTTCAGTCTGGTTTTAGACCCCATCATAGCACTGAGACTGCACTTGTGAAGGTGGTAAATGACCTTTTAATGGCGTCAGACCGAGGCTCTGCATCTGTCCTCGTGCTACTAGACCTTAGTGCTGCCCTTTGACACCATCGATCACCACATTCTTTTGGAGAGACTGGAAACCCAAATTGGTCTACACGGACAAGTTCTGGCCTGGTTTAGATCCTACCTGTCGGAAAGATATCAGTTTTGTCTCTGTGAATGGTCTGTCTCTCCGACAAATCAACTGTACATTTCGGTGTTCCTCAAGGTTCCGTTTTTAGACCACTATTGTTTTCACTATATATTTTACCTCTTGGGGATATGTTATTTCGAAAAAATAATGTTAACTTTCACTGCTATGGCGGATGACACACAGCTGTACATTTCAATGAAGCATGGTGAAGCCCCAAAAATTTGCCCCTCGCTAGAAGCCTGTGTTTCAGACATAAGGAAGTGGATGGCTGAAAACTTTTTACTTTTAAACTCGGACAAAACAGAGATGCTTGTTCTAGGTCCCAAGAAACAAAGAGATCTTCTGTTAAATCTGACAATTAATCTTGATGGTTGTAAAGTCGTCTCAAATAAAACTGTGAAGGACCTAGGCGTTACTCTTGACCCTGATCTCTCTCTTTTGACGAACATATCAAGACTGTTTTTCAAGGACAGCTTTTTTCCATCTACGTAACATTGCAAAAATCAGAAATTTTCTGTCCAAAAATGATGCAGAAAAATTAATCCATGCATTTGTTACTTCTAGGTTAGACTACTGCAATGCTCTATTTTCCCGGCTACCCGGATAAAGCACTAAATAAACTTCAGTTAGTGCTAAATACGGCTGCTAGAATCCTGACTAGAAACCAAGAAATTTGATCATATTACTCCAGTGCTAGCTTCCCTACACTGGCTCTCCTGTTAAGGCAAGGGCTGATTTCAAGGTTTTACTGTTAACCTATAAAGCGTTACATGGGCTTGCTCCTACCTATCTTTCCGAGTTGGTCCTGCCGTACATACCAATACGTACGCTACGGTCACAAGACGCAGGCCTCCTAATTGTCCCTAGAAATTTCTAAGCAAACAGCGGGAGGCAGGGCTTTCTCCTATAGATCTCCATTTTTTATGGAACAGTCTGCCTACCCATGTGAGAGACGCAGACTCGTTCTCAACCTTTAAGTCTTTTACTGAAGACTTATCTCTTCAGTAGGGTCATATGATTGAGTGTAGTCTGGCCCAGGAGTGTGAAGGTGAACGGAAAGGCTGGAGCAACGAACAGCCCTTGCTGTCTCTGCCAGGCCGGTTCCCCTCTCCACTGGGGTTCTCTGCCTCTAACCCTGTTTGCAGGGGCTGAGTCACTGGCTTGCTGGTGCTCTTTCATGCCGTCCCTGGGAGGGGTGCGTCACTTGAGTGGGGTTGAGTTTACTGACGTGATCTTCCTGTCTGGGTTGGCGCCCCCCCCTTGGTTTGTGCTGTGGTGGAGACCTCTGTGGGCTATACTCGGCCTTGTCTCAGGATTGTAAGTTGGTGGTTGGGGATATCCCTCTAGTGGTGCGGGGGCTGTGCTTTGGCGGAGTGGGTGGGGTTATATCCTTCCTGTTTGGCCCTGTCCGGGGGTTTCTTCGGATGGGGCCACAGTGTCTCCGGACCGCTCCTGTCTCAGCCTCCAGTATTTATGCTGCAGTAGTTTATGTGTCGGGGGGCTGGGGTTAGTTGGTTATACCTGGAGTACTTCTCCTGTCTTATCCAGTGTCCTGTGTGAAATTTAAGTATGCTCTCTCTAATTCTCTCGTTCTCTCTTTCTCTCTGAGAACCTGAGCCCTAGGACCATACGTCAGGACTACCGGGCATGATGACACCTTGCTGTCCCCAGTCCGCCTGGCCTTGCTGCTATTCCAGTTTCAACTGTTCTGCCTGCGGCTACGAAACCCCTACCTGTCCCCAGACCTGCTGTTTTTCAACTCTTAATGATCGGCTATGAAAAGCCAACTGAGAGACCTGAGCCCTAGGACCATACGTCGGGACTACCGGCCGTGGTGACTCCTTGCTGTCCCCAGTCCGCCTGGCCTTGCTGCTATTCCAGTTTCAACTGTTCTGCCTGCGGTTATGGAACCCCTACTGTCCCAGACCTGCTGTTTTCAACTCTTAATGATCGGGCTATGAAAAGCCAACTGAGATTTATTCCTGATTATTATTTGACCATGCTTGTCACTTATGAACATTTTTGAACATCTTGGCATGGTTCTGTTATAATCTCCACCGGCACAGCCAGAAGAGGAGGGCCACCCCTCATAGCCTGGTTCCTCTCTAGGTTTCTTCCTAGGTTTTGCCTTTCTAGGGAGTTTTTTTCCTAGCCACCGTGCTTTCTACACCTGCATTACTAGCTGTTTGGGGTTTTAGGCTGGGTTTCTGTACAGCACTTCGAGATATTAGCTGATGTAAGAAGGGCTATATAAAATAAAATTGATTGATTGATTGATGATACAGTCCTCCTTTACGACTCCATAATGTTTCATCATTAGATGTTATAGTCCTCCTTTAAGACTCCATAATGTTTCATCATTAGATGTTATAGTCCTCCTTTAAGACTCCATAATGTTTCATCATTAGATGCTACAGTCCTCCTTTAAGACTCCATAATGTTTCATCATTAGATGTTATAGTCCTCCTTTAAGACTCCATAATGTTAAATCATAAGATGTTATAATCCTCCTTTAAGACTCCATAATGTTTCATCATTAGATGATACAGTCCTCCTTTAAGACCCCATAATGTTTCATCATTAGATACTACACTCCTCCTTCAAGACTCCATAATGTTTCATCATTAGATGCTACAGTCCTCCTTTAAGACTCCATAATGTTTTCATCATTTAGATGCTACAGTCCTCCTTTAAGACTCCATAATGTTTCATCATTAGATTATACAGTCCTCCTTTAAAAACTCCTAATGTTTCATCACTAGATGCTACAGTCCTCCTTTAAGACTCATAATCATTAGATGTTACAGTCCTCCTTTAAGACTCCATAATGTTTCATCATTAGATGTTATAGTCCTCCTTTAAGACTCCATAATGTTTCATCATTAGATGATACAGTCCTCCTTTAAGAGATCCATAATGTTTCATCATTAGATGATTATAGTCCTCCTTTAAGACTCCATAATGTTTCATCATTAGATGATACATAGTCCTCCTTTAAGACTCCATAATGTTTTCATCATTAGATGATACAGTCCTCCTTTAAGACTCCATAATGTTTTCATCATTAGATGCTACAGTCCTCCTTTAAGACTCCATAAGTTTCAATCATTAGATGATACAGTCCTCCTTTTAAGACTCCATAATGTTTCCATCATTAGATGATACAGGTTCCTCCTTTTAAGACTCCATAATGTTTCATCATTAGATATACAGTCCTCCTTAAGACTGACTCCATAATTTTTCATCATTAGATGCTTCAGTCCTCCTTTAAGATTCCACTCCATACTAAGTTTCATCATTAGATGTTACACGTCCTCCTTTAAGACTCCATAATGTGCATCCCATTTTCATCATTAGACTCCATATGTTTCACATTAGATGCTACAGTCCTCCTTTAAGACTCCATAATCGTTTCATCATTAGATGATACAGTCCCTCCTTTAAGACTCCATAAATGTTTCATCATAGATTATACAGTCCTCCTTTAAGACTCCATAAGTTTCATCATTAGATACTAACACTCCTCCTTTAAAGACTCATTAGATGAAAGTCTTAAAGGAGGACTGCAAGCATCAAATGATGAAAACATATGGAGTCTGCAAAGCATCCTTCTTCTAACCCCTCCCAGCGTCTGAGTTTGATTAGTCATATCACATATCAATAGCTTTTTAGCCTAACCCCTCTATCCTGGGTTCCCCCCCCCACTGTCTCCAGCTTTCCACCCTTTGACCGCTCCGCCACACCTCCCCAGTTTATGCAAAAATGTGACTTCTCACTATTCAGTTTGGAAAAGTCATGGGTGGTACACTCCATCGAAGCCCTGTCATGAAAAGTTAATCAGTGTTCAGTTTGAACTCAGCTCACCCTGGCTCGACCCTTGGATTAACTGTTGGACGTGGCAGGTCCATAATCAATCTCTCAAACATACCCCAGCCATTAACTCCTCTCTTCCTCCCGTCATGCTGTAATTAAATCAAGAAGCCTCCCCCAGAGAGACAAAGGTTTAGCCTGAACTCTGTTCAACTCTTGCTCCGTTTTCCAGGACTTTGCATGAGAAGAGAGTTTAAAGGCGACAGTCTGGTTTTCAGTCACTGATAAGTTAGGACAGCCCTGGATTAGGTAGAGCGAAGACCTTTGACCCGAGGTCAGATCCCCATTTCACACACACACACAAACCCAGTGAGAGAGGAACCAATTAAGTTTATTGCCCAGCAACAGAGATTGTACCCATGTTTAACCCTGGCTCCGTGTTTGTCAGTTGTGGATTAACTTTTGTTTATCGTTACTGAAAAATACTCCTCATCAGAGATCGGTTGATTGTGGATGCCAGGTCATCTAAAATCCAGCACTCCATCACTCTGCTTCTATGGTCAAATAGCCCTTTAAACAGCCTGGAGTGTGTTTTTAGTGGCCCTTACACAGGCCTGAAAGGTGTGTTTTTTGGCCCTTTACACAGCCTGGAGGTGTGTGTTTGGCCCTTTACACAGCCTGGAGGGTGTGTTTTGGCCCTTTACGACAGCCTGGCAAGGTGTTGTTTTGGCCCTTTACACTGCCTGGAGGTGTGTTTTGGGTCATTGTCCTGTGAAAAACAAATGATAGGTGCAAACCAGAGATGGTATGGCGTATCGCTGCAGAATGCTGTGGTTAGCCATGCTGGTTAAGTGTGCCTTGAATTCTAATAAATCACTGCCAGTGTCACCATCAAGTACCCCCACACCACCTCCTCCATGCTTCACGGTGGGAACCACACATGCGGAGATCATCCGTTCACCCCTGCTCTGCGTCTCACAAAGAAACGGTGTTTGAGAACCAAAGATCTCGCAGTTTTGGACATCATCAGACCAAAGGACAGAGTTTCCACTGGTCTAATGTCCATTGCTTTAGGTTTCTTGGCCCATTTCTGAGGCTTGTAACTCTAATTGAACTTATCCTCTGGCAGCAGAGGTTACTCGGCGGTCTCCTTTCACAGCGCTGTATGGTTTTTGCGACTGCACTTGAAAAAACCTTTAAAAGTTCTTCACATTTTCTGGATTGACTGACCAGGTCTTAAAGTAACAATGGACTGTTGTTTCTCTTTGCTTATTTGAGCTGTTCTTGCCATAATAAGGACTTGGTCTTTTTACCAAATAGGGCTATCTTCTGTATAACCCCCCCTTGTCACAACACAACTGATTGGCTCAAACGCATTAGACGGAAAGTAATTCCCAAATTAACTTTTAACAAGGCACACATGTTGAAATTGCATTCCAGGTGACTACCTCATGATGCTGGTTGAGAAGAATTCGAGAAGGTTCAAAGCTGTCATCAAGGCAAAGGTGGCTACTTTAAAAAATCTAGAATATAACATATGTTGATTTGTTTTTTAACACTTTTTTAGGTTACTACATGATTCCACATGTGTTATTTCATAGTTTTCATGTCTTCACTATTATTCTACAATATAGAAAATAGTTTTAAAAAAATAAGAAAAACCGTTGAATAAGTAGGTGTCCAACTTTTTGACTGGTACTTTTGTGGTCCTCTGTCAGCTCAATTGGTAGAGCCCCTCCGCTTGTAACGCAGGGTAGTGGGTTCGATCCCCGGGACCACCCATACGTAAAATGTATGAGCACATGACTGTAAGTTCGCTTGGATAAAAGCATCTGCTAAATGGCATATTATTATATATTATTATTAGTGTTATACTGAATAAAAATAGAAACGCAACAATTTCAACAATTTACAGTTCATATAAGCAAATCAGTCAATGTAAATAAATTTCATTAGGCACTATCTATGGACTTAACATGACTGGGCATTGGCACAGCCATTGGTGGGCCTGGGAAGAGGCATAATCACACCCTCTTGGCAGCCAGGCCCACCCACTGGGAAGCCAGGCCCAGCAATCAGAATCCGTTCTTTTTTTCCCCACTAAAGGGCTTTATTACATAGAGAAATATTCCAATTTCAATCAGCTGTCCGGATTGCTGTCTCAGACTATGTGGATGTCTGGGCTGTTGGCGTTGTTATAAAACGTGGTCTGCGGTTGTGAGGCGGTTGGATGTAATGCCAAGTTCTCCAAAACAACGTTTAGAGAAATTTAACATTCAATCTCTGTCAACAGCTCCAGTGGATAATCCTGCATTCAGCATGCCAATTGCACGCTCCATCAAAACTTGAGACATCTGAGGCATTGTGTTTGTGTGACAAAACGGCACATTTTAGAGTGGCCTTTTTTTTTCCCCAGCACAAGGTGCACCTGCTGTAATGATCATGCTGTTTAATCAGCTTCTTGATATGCCACACCCTGTCAGGTGGAGGATTATTTTAGCAAAGGAGAAATGTTCACTAACAGGGATGTAAACAAATTTGTGCTACAACATTTGAGAGAAATTAGCTTTCGTGTGCTTGTAAAATTATGGTATCTTTTATTTCAAGCTCTCATTAAACATGGGACCGACACTTGTTGCGTTTATATTTTTGTAACAAAATATTTCACATTCTTTTTAAATATCATGACATTAGTCAAAATGTAAAAAAATGTGTGAATGTCTAAATCAGTAAAATTGCCATTTAAACATTTTGTCGAACCCTTTTCGACAATGTGGAAGATGTTACTGATGTGCTTTGTGTCTGTCTCCAATGTACAACATTTAAAAAGTGTGGGACTTCCACACAATTACTTCTTTACTTATTTAGGTTTAAGGAAACTGTGTAGGGTCGCATTCTTTGTATTATACAACTATTTAGGGTATACAGTGGGGAAAAAAATTATTTAGTCCAGCCACCAATTGTGCAAGTTCTCCCACTTAAAAAGATGAGAGAGGCCTGTAATTTTCATCATAGGTTACAACGTCAACTATGACAGACAAAATGAGAAAAAAAAATCCAAAAATCACATTGTAGGATTTTTAATGAATTTATTTGCAAATTATGGTGGAAAATAAGTATTTGGTCAATAACAAAAGTTTCTCAATACTTTGTTATATACCCTTTGTTGGCAATGACACAGGTCAAACGTTTTCTGTAAGTCTTCACAAGGTTTTCACACACACTGTTTCCTGGTATTTTGGCCATTCCTCCATGCAGATCTCCTCTAGAGCAGTGGATGTTTTGGGTGCTGTCGCTGGGTAACACAAACTTTCAACTCCCTCCAAGATGTTCTATGGGGTTGAGATCTGGAGACTGGCTAGGCCACTCCAGGACACCTTGAAATGCTTCTTACGAAGCCACTCTTTCGTTGCCCGGGCGGTGTGTGTTGGGATCTTGTCATGCTGAAAGACCCAGCCACGTTTCATCTTCAATGCCCTTGCTGATGGAAGGAGTTTTCACTCAAAATCTCACGATACATGGCCCCATTCATTCTTTCCTTTACACGGATCAGTCCGTCCTGGTTCCCTTTGCAGAAAAACAGCCCCAAAGCATGATGTTTCCACCCCCATGCTTCACAGTAGGTATGGTGTTCTTTGGATGCAAACTCAGCATTCTTTGTTCTCCAAACACGACGAGTTGAGTTTTTACCAAAAGTTCTATTTTGGTTTCATCTGGACCATATGACATTCTCCCAATCCTCTTCTGGATCATCCAAATGCACTCGGGCCTGGACGGGCCTGGACATGTACTGGCTTAAGCAGGGGGGACACGTCTGGCACTGCAGGATTTGAGTCCCTGGCGGCGTAGTGTGTTACTGATGGTAGGCTTTTGTTACTTTGGTCCCAGCTCTCTGCAGGTCATTCACTAGGTCCCCCAGTGTGGTTCTGGGATTTTTGCTCACCGTTCTTGTGATCATTTTGACCCCACGGGGTGAGATCTTGCGTGGAGCCCCAGATCGAGGGAGATTATCAGTGGTCATGTATGTCTTCCATTTCCTAATAATTGCTCCCCACAGTTGATTTCTTCAAAAACAAGCTGCTTACCTATTGCAGATTCAGTCTTCCCAGCCTGGTGCAGGTCTACAATTTTGTTTCTGGTGTCCTTTGGACAGCTCTTTGGTCTTGGCCATAGTGGAGTTTGGAGTGTGACTGTTTGAGGTTGTGGACAGGTGTCTTTTATACTGATAACAAGTTCAAACAGGTGCCATTAATACAGGTAACAAGTGGAGGACAGAGGAGCCTCTTAAAGAAGAAGTTACAGGTCTGTGAGAGCCAGAAATCTTGCTTGT
The DNA here is from genome assembly GCA_036851935.1 of Coregonus suidteri. Taxonomy (NCBI): domain Eukaryota; kingdom Metazoa; phylum Chordata; class Actinopteri; order Salmoniformes; family Salmonidae; genus Coregonus; species Coregonus suidteri. The sequence goes on along the minus strand of CM072244.1, from coordinate 38,844,195 downwards.
TTGTAGGTGACCAAATACTTATTTTCCACCATAATTTGCAAATAAATTCATAGAAAATCCTACAATGTGATTTTCGGAAAAAAAATCTCATTTTATCTGTCTTAGTTGACGTGTACCTATGATGAAAATTACAGGCCTCTCTCATCTTTTAAGTGGGAGAACTTGCACAATTGGTGGCTGACTAAATACTTTTTTCCCCCACTGTACATTTACAGCCAGCTGTGGCGATAGGAATCTAAACATATTGTTTTAAATGATGAAATGTTTGAAAACTGGCCTCAGGTTATTGAAGGATCTGATTTGGATTAAACCTCACATCAAGGCAGTTTTATCATGTGGAGGTTTCATTCAGGTCTCTCTTTAAATAAACACTGTCTTTGGCAGAGAGAAAAACCAAAGTCGGAGGAACCAGAGACGTCCAAAACCAGCAAGACGACACCTCTGCTCCCAGTGTGGAAAGAGTTTTATCCAGTTAGGGAAGCCTGAAAAGACATGAGACGACGCACACACGAGAGAAGCCACACCATTGTTCCAGTGTGTGGAAAGAGTTTTACACCAAATTAGGAAGCCTTAAAGCTCATGAGCGAATCCACACAGGGGAGAAGCCTTACCACTGCTCCAAGTGTGGCAAGAGTTTTAACTGGTTAGAATGCCTGAAAAGACATGAGAGGGGACACACAGGAGCGAAGCCACACCATTGTGCCCAGTGTGGAAAGAGTTTTATCCAGTTAGGGCAACTGAAAGAACACATGAGAACGCACACAGGGGAGAAGCCTTTCCAATGCTCCCACTGTGGAACGAGTTTTTAGCCATTTAGGAAGCTTGAAAGCTCATGAGCGAATCCACACAGGGGAGAAGCCTTACCACTGCTTGCAGTGTGGACGTAGTTTTAGCCATTTAGGAAGCCTGAAAGGTCATGAGCGAATCCACACAGGGGAGAAGCCTTACCACTGCTCCCACTGTGGAAAGAGTTTAACAGGTTAGGAAACCTGAAAAGTCATGAGAGGGCACACACAGGGGAGAAGAAGTCTTACCACTGCTCGCGGTGTGGAAAAAAGAGTTTTAGCCATTTAGGAAGACTGAAAGCTCATGAGCGAATCCACACAGGGGAGAAGCCTTACCACTGCTCCCATTGTGGAAAGAGTTTTTAACTGGTTAGAATCCCTGAAAAGTCATGAGAGGGCACACACAGGGGAGAAGCCTTACCACTGCTCGCAGTGCGGAAAGAGTTTTAGCCATTTAGGAAGCCTGAAAGCTCATGAGCGAATCCACACAGGGAGAAGCCTTACCACTGCTCCCATTGTAGAAAGAGTTTTAAAACCGGTTAGACACCCTGAAAAGACATGAAAGAGCACACACAGAAGAGAAGCCACACCACTGCTCCCAGTGTGGAAAGAGTTTTACCAAGTTAGGAAGCCTGAAAAAACATGAGCGGACACACACAGGCGTGAGACCATACCATTGCCCCCAGTGTGGAAAGAGTTTAACTTGTTAGGAAACCTGATAGCTCATGGTCGAATACACACAGGGGAGAAGCCTTCCATTGCACCCAGTGTGGAAAGAGTTTTAACCAGTTAGGAAACCTGAAAGCTCATGACCGAATACACACAGGGGAAAAGTCTTTCCATTGCTCCCAGTGTGGGAAAGAGTTTTAACAGGTTAGGAAACCTGAAAGCTCATGATCGAATACACACAGGGGGAGAAGCCTTTCCATTGTTCCCAGTGTGGAAAGAGTTTTAACCAGTTAGGAAAGCTGAAAGCTCATGATCGAATACACACAGGGGAGAAGCCGTACCACTGCTCCCAGTGTGGGAAAAGATTTACCTGCTCCTCTAGCCTGAAAATCCATGAGAGGATACACACAGGGAGAAGCTTTTTCCATTGCTCCCAGTGTGGAAAGAGTTTCATCCAGTTAGGGCACTTGAAGGAACACATGAGAACGCACACAGGGGAGAAGCTTACCACTGCTCCCAGTGTGGAAAGACCTTTAACTACTTAGGAAACATGAAAGCTCATGAGCGAATACACACAAATGCTCAGACTGTGGGAAGACATATTACTCATCACAGTCACTTAAAAGTCATGTGAGAATCCACACAGGAGAGAAGAATTACTTCTCCTAGTGTCTAAATTGATATTTTACATCACATGACTTAAAGTTAATAAGTTAATCAGAGAACATACACACTGCTCCCATTGTCTTATATGTTGACTGAGAATGTGTTTACTTATTTTACCATATGAAATCGAATTGTACAAAGTATACTCAAAAATATTTGTATGTTTTTATTAGAAAACATTAATTGAATATAGAGTGTGTCAGTTTGAATATAGAGTAGATCAGATTCCACGTGTTTAAGTTGTATGTTTATCTGGGTGTGTCATTCCTCCAGCACTTCGGATAATCAAGTGATATTTGGATGTGATGCATTGGCTCCATTGTTTACATCTTAGTGGGACTTTAAGGGAATAGTATGGTCACATCTTACAGAGTGGCTTTAAGGGAATAGTATGGTCACATCTTATAGAGCTTGGGTTTGAGATGTTACAATCGGTACTATAGGCTCTGGAATTTTCTGGAATTTTCCAAGCTGTTTAGTGTGTAAATTGATATTTCACATCACATTGACTTAATTACTTCTCCTAGTGTCTAAATTGATATTTTTACATCACATGACTTAAAGTTAATAAGTTAATCAGAGAACATACACACTGCTCCCATTGTCTTATATTGTTGACTGAGAATGTGTTTACTTATTTTACCATATGAAATCGAATTGTACAAAGTATACTCAAAAAATATTTTGTATGTTTTTATTAGAAAACATTAATTGAATATAGAGTGTGTCAGTTTTTGAATATAGAGTAGATCAGATTCCACGTGTTTAAGTTGTGTGTTTATCTGGGTGTGTCATTCCTCCAGCACTTCGGATAATCAAGTGATATTTGGATGTGATGCATTGGCTCCATTGTTTACATCTTAGTGGGACTTTAAGGGAATAGTATGGTCACATCTTACAGAGTGACTTTAAGGGAATAGTATGGTCACATCTTACAGAGTGACTTTAAGGGAATAGTATGGTCACATCTTACAGAGTGGCTTTAAGGGAATAGTATGGTCACATCTTACAGAGTGACTTTAAGGGAATAGTATGGTCACATCTTTACAGAGTGACTTTAAGGGAATAGTATGGTCACATCTTACAGAGTGACTTTAAGGGAATAGTATGGTCACATCTTACAGAGTGACTTTAAGGGAATAGTATGGTCACATCTTACAGAGTGGCTTTAAGGGAATAGTATGGTCACATCTTCCAGAGTGACTTTAAGGGAATAGAATGGTCACATCTTACAGAGCTTGGTTTAAAAATGTTTACAATCGGTATATAGGCTCTGGAATTTTCTGGAATTTTCCAAGCTGTTTAAAAGGCACACTCAACTAAGTGTATGTAACTTCTGACCCACTGGAATTGTGATATAGTGAATTATAAGTGAAATAATCTGTTTGTAAAGAATTGTTGTCATGCACAAAGTAGATGTCCTAACCGACTTGCCAAAACTATAGTTTGTTAACAATAGATTTGTGGAGTGGTTGAAAAACGAGTTTTAATGACTCCAACCTAAGTGTATGTAAACTTCCGACTTCAACTGTATATAGGCACTTATAACGCCTCATACTAGTGGACGGGACTCTTAGTCAACAACAAGAACAACACAGAACAGCTAGTCAGCCACCTCAGTAGATCCCAGACAGCAGATTCTCACACCAGGCTGGAGAGAGAGAGAGGGTATATTATATTGCATGGTTGTAACTCTTAACTAATACTGTTTACATGTGTTCATATCTTTTGTCTTTGTACCAAGTAATTCGTTTCTCTCTCTCCAAGAGGTGAATGTTATTATTGATACTGTGTTTATAGCCCTTAATAGACGTGTTGTAAGTGTAATGCCATATGCCATTTATTCATGTACCTGTATGTATATTATATTGCATGGTTGTAACTCTTAACTAATACTGTTTACATGCGTGCATATATTTGTCTTGTAGAACCACAACAATAAGATTCCAAGTCATTCAGATTATTACCACAATCATATAAAATCTTCAAATGGAAACCGCTGTGTGTGTGTGTGTGTGTGTGTGTGTGTGTGTGTGTGTGTGTGTGTGTGTGTGTGTGTGTGTGTGTGTGTGTGTGTGTGTTGTGTGTGTGTGTGTGTGTGTGTGTGGTGGTGGTGACTATCAAGAGTAACAGTGACGGGGCTCAACATCATGTTCTAACCAGACAGCCCTATAGAAGGACAGAACCAAACCAATCAGTTATAAGTATATAGCGGGTGGTGAGGGCATTCACAGCCGACCGCTCTGACGGGTGAGGGCATTCACAGCCGACCGCTCTGACGGGTGAGGGCATTCACAGCCGACCGCTCTGACGGGTGAGGGCATTCACAGCCCGACCGCTCTGACGGCTGGTGAGGGCATTCACAGCCGACCGCTCTGACGACGGGGTGAGGGCATTCACAGCCGACCGCTCTGACGGGTGAGGGCATTCACAGCCGACCGCTCTGACGGGTGAGGGCATTCACAGCCGACCGCTCTGACGGGTGAGGGCATTCACAGCCGACCGCTCTGACGGGTGAGGGCATTCACAGCCGACCGCTCTGACGGGTGAGGGCATTCACAGCCGACCGCTCTGACGGGTGAGGGCATTCACAGCCGACCACTCTGACGGGGTGAGGGCATTCACAGCCGACCACTCTGACGGGTGAGGGCATTCACAGCCGACCACTCTGACGGGTGAGGGCATTCACAGCCGACCGCTCTGACGGGTGAGGGCATTCACAGCCGACCGCTCTGACGGGTGAGGGCATACCAGCCAACCGTTTTTATATGGTCCTTCATTCAGCTGGATTTAAAGATCAATCGTTTTTACACTCTGTGTCCCCCATCTAGACAGTCAGTCTCAGTGTCCCCATCTAGACAGTCAGTCCAGTTTTGTTGCTCCAGTCTCAGTGTCCCCATCTAGACAGTCAGTCAGTTTGGTTGTTGCTCCAGTCTCAGTGTCCCCATCTAGACAGTCAGTCAGTTTGGTTGTTCCAGTCTCAGTGTCCCCATCTAGACAGTCAGTCAGTTTGGTTGCTCCAGTCTCAGTGTCCCCATCTAGACAGTCAGTCAGTTTGGTTGCTCCAGTCTCAGTGTCCCCATCTAGACAGTCAGTCAGTTTGGTTGTTCCAGTCTCAGTGTCCCCATCTAGACAGTCAGTCAGTTTGGTTGTTCCAGTCTCAGTGTCCCCATCTAGACAGTCAGTCAGTTTGGTTTGTTACAGTCTCTTTGTCCCCATCTAGACAGTCAGTCAGTTTGGTTGCTCCAGTCTCAGTGTCCCCATCTACAGTCGTGGTCAAAAGGTTTGAGAATGACACAAATACTACTTTTCACAAAGTCTGCTGCCTCAGTTTTGATGATGGCAATTTTTAATTTTTATTTTAATTTTTTATTTTTATTTTGGGGGGGGATGGATCAGCTTAATATTGCAGATAGATTGTATCTTCTATCAATGTAATTGTCTGCATCACTTCCAATCCCCCATGTTTTTTTATATATATATACTCCCCTTTATTACTTTTCACCCCGCCATCCTTTCCCTACTTGGAGTAAATTAGTGAACAACAATGCCCAGGCCTCTACTTCCGGTCTATACTTACTATCTACACCTTATGGACAGAGTTAATTTTACAATAATTCTATTATATATATATATATATATATATATATATATATATATATATATATATATATATATATATATATATACTATTTATTTATTTTTTTGCTTCTGAACTTCTTCTACTCTCAACCTCTCCGATCATTTTCATGATGTCCATCCGGTTTGCTTCTATATGCCATAGCTTTCTAACTGTGCTCTTTCCCAAAAGCTCCCAACATACAACCTATATACTTATTATGGACACAGTATGCTTACATTATTAGCTATCTTTGTTATTATTTGTTGTTATTTGTTATTAGTCCCATCCTTCAACTCTATTCAATACCTCCCATCTATCTCTTAACACCATCCATATAGGATTTCTATTTGCCATATATATTTCAACCTTACTGTGATGTTTTACAAAAGTTCTGAACCTTTCTATTCTCAATGATGGCAATTTGCATATACTCCAGAATGTCATGAAGAGTGATCAGATGAATTGCAATTAATTGCAAAGTCCCTCTTTGCCATGAAAATGAACGTAATCCCCCAAAAAACATTTCAATTCCAGCCCTGTCACAAAAGGACCAGCTGCCATCATGTCAGTGATTCTCTCGTTAACACAGGTGAGAGTGTTGATGAGGACAAGGCTGGAGATCACTCTGTCATGCTGATTGAGTTAGAATAACAGACTGGAAGCTTTAAAAGGAGGACGGTGCTTGAAATCATTGTTCTTCCTCTGTTAACCATGGTTACCTGCAAGGAAACACGTGCCGTCGTCATTGCTTTGCACAAAAAAGGCTTCACAGGCAATGTTGCTGCTAGTAAGATTGCACCGAAATCAAACAATTATCGGATCATCAAGAACTTCAAGGAGAGAGGTTCAATTGTTGTGAAGATGGCGTCAGGGCGCCCAATAAAGTCCAGCAAGCGCCAGGACCGTCTCCTAAAGTTGATTCAGCTGCGGGGATCGGGGCACCACTGGTGCAGAGCTTGCTCAGGAATGGCAGTAGGCGTGAGTGCATCTGCACGCACAGTGAGGCGAAGACTTTTGGAGGATGGCCTGGTGTCAAGAAGGGCAGCAAAGAAGACACTTCTCTTCAGAAAAAACATCAGGGACAGACTGATATTCTGCAAAAGGTACAGGGATTGGACTGCTGAGGACTGGGGTAAAGGCATTTTCTCTGATGAATCCCCTTTCCGATTGTTTGGGGCATCCGGAAAAACACCTTGAGCGCTACCATCAGTCCTGTGTCATGCCAACAGTAAAGCATCCTGAGACCATTCATGTGTGGGGTTGCTTCTCAGCCAAGGGAGTGGGCTCACTCACAATTTTGCCTAAGAACACAGCCATGAATAAAGAATGGTACCAACACATCCTCCGAGAGCAACTTCTCCCAACCATCCAAGAACAGTTTGGTGATGACCAATGCCTTTTCCAGCATGATGGAGCACCTTGCCATAAGGGAAAAGTGATAACTAAGTGGCTCGGGGAACAAAACATCGACATTTTGGGTCCATGGCCAGGAAACTCCCCAGACCTTAATATCATTGAGACCTTGTGGTCGATCCTCAAGAGGCGGGTGGACAAACAAAAACCCACAAATTCTGACAAACTCCAGGCATTGATTATGCAAGAATGGGCTGCCATCAGTCAGGATGTGGCCCAGAAGTTAATTGACAGCATGCCAGGGCGGATTGCAGGGGTCTTGAAAAAGAACACTGCAAATATTGACTCGTTGCATAAACTTAATGTAATTGTCAATAAAAGCCTTTGACACTTATGGAATGCTTGTAATTATACTTCAGTATACCATAGTAACACCTGACAAATTATCTCATAACACTGAAGCAGCAAACTTTGTGAAGACCAATACTTGTGTCATTCTCAAAACCTTTGACCACGACTGTAGACAGTCAGTCAGTTTGGTTGTTCCAGTCTCAGTGGCCCCATCTAGACAGTCAGTTTGGTTGTTCCAGTCTGTGTCCCCATCTAGACAGTCAGTCAGTTTGGTTGTTACAGTCTCAGTGTCCCCATCTAGACAGTCTGTCAGTTTGGTTGTTCCAGTCTCAGTGGCCCCATCTAGACAGTCAGTCAGTTTGGTTGTTCCAGTCTCAGTGTCCCCCATCTAGACAGTCAGTCAGTTTGGTTGTTCCAGTCTCAGTGTCCCCATCTAGACAGTCTGTCAGTTTGGTTGGTTGTTCCAGTCTCAGTGTCTCCATCTAGACAGTCAGTCAGTTTGGTTGTTCCAGTCTCAGTGTCCCCATCTAGACAGTCAGTCAGTTTGGTTGTTCCAGTCTGTGTCCCCATCTAGACAGTCAGTCAGTTTGGTTGTTCCAGTCTCAGTGTCCCCATCTAGACAGTCAGTCAGTTTGGTTGTTCCAGTCTCAGTGTCCCCATCTAGACAGTCAGTCAGTTTTGGTTGTTCCAGTCTCAGTGTCCCCATCTAGACAGTCAGTCAGTTTTTGGTTGTTCCAGTCTGTGTCCCCATCTAGACAGTCAGTCAGTTTGGTTGTTCCAGTCTCAGTGTCCCCATCTAGACAGTCTGTCAGTTTGGTTGGTTGTTCCAGTCTCAGTGTCTCCATCTAGACAGTCAGTCAGTTTGGTTGTTCCAGTCTCAGTGTCCCCATCTAGACAGTCAGTCAGTTTGGTTGTTCCAGTCTCAGTGTCCCCATCTAGACAGTCAGTCAGTTTGGTTGTTCCAGTCTCAGTGTCCCCATCTAGACAGTCAGTCAGTTTGGTTGTTCCAGTCTCAGTGTCCCCCATCTAGACAGTCAGTCAGTTTGGTTGTTCCAGTCTCAGTGTCCCCATCTAGACAGTCAGTCAGTTTGGTTGTTCCAGTCTCAGTGTCCCCATCTAGACAGTCTGTCAGTTTGGTTGTTCCAGTCTCAGTGTCCCCATCTAGACAGTCAGTCAGTATGGTTTTCCAGTCTCAGTGTCCCCATCTAGACAGTCAGTCAGTTTGGTTGTTCCAGTCTCAGTGTCCCCATCTAGACAGTCAGTCAGTTTGGTTGTTCCAGTCTCAGTGGCCCCATCTAGACAGTCAGTCAGTTTTTGGTTGTTCCAGTCTCAGTGTCCCCATCTCTAGACAGTCAGTCAGTTTGGTTGTTCCAGTCTCAGTGTCCCCATCTAGACAGTCTGTCAGTTTTGGTTGTTCCAGTCTCAGTGTCCCCATCTAGACAGTCAGTCAGTATGATTGTTCCAGTCTCAGTGTCCCCATCTAGACAGTCAGTCAGTTTGGTTGTTCCAGTCTCAGTGTCCCCATCTAGACAGTCAGTCAGTTTGGTTGTTCCAGTCTCAGTGGCCCCATCTAGACAGTCAGTCAGTTTGGTTGTTCCAGTCTCAGTGTCCCATCTAACAGTCTGTCAGTTTGGTTGTTCAGTCTCTGTGTCCCCATCTAGACAGTCAGTCAGTTTGGTTGTTCCAGTCTCAGTGTCCCCATCTAGACAGTCTGTCAGTTTGGTTGGTTGTTCCAGTCTCAGTGTCCCCATCTAGACAGTCAGTCAGTTTGGTTGTTCCAGTCTCAGTGTCCCCATCTAGACAGTCAGTCAGTTTGGTTGTTCCAGTCTCAGTGTCCCCATCTAGACAGTCTGTCAGTTTGGTTGTTCCAGTCTCAGTGTCCCCATCTAGACAGTCAGTCAGTTTGGTTGTTCCAGTCTCAGTGTCCCCATCTAGACAGTCAGTCAGTTTGGTTGTTCCAGTCTCAGTGTCCCCATCTAGACAGTCAGTCAGTTTTGGTTGTTCCAGTCTCAGTGTCCCCCATCTAGACAGTCAGTCAGTTTTGGTTGTTCCAGTCTCAGTGTCCCCATCTAGACAGTCAGTCAGTTTGGTTTTTTCCAGTCTGTGTCCCCATCTAGACAGTCAGTCAGTTTGGTTGTTCCAGTCTCAGTGTCCCCATCTAGACAGTCAGTCAGTTTGGTTGTTCCAGTCTCAGTGTCCCCATCTAGACAGTCAGTCAGTTTGGTTGTTCCAGTCTCAGTGTCCCCATCTAGACAGTCAGTCAGTTTGGTTGTTCCAGTCTCAGTGTCCCCATCTAGACAGTCAGTCAGTTTGGTTGCTCCAGTCTCAGTGTCCCCATCTACAGTCGTGGTCAAAAGTTTTGAGAATGACACAAATACTAATTTTCACAAAGTCTGCTGCCTCAGTTTTTGATGATGGCAATTTTTAATTTGTATTTTAATTTTTTATATTTTTTGGGGGGGGGGGGGTGGATCAGCTTAATATTGCAGATAGATTGTATCTTCTATCAATGTAATTGTCTGCATCACTTCCAATCCCCATGTTTTTTTATATATATACTCCCCTTTATTTACTTTTCAACCCCGCCATCCTTTCCCTACTTGGAGTAAATTAGTGAACAACAATGCCCAGGCCTCTACTTCCGGTCTATACTTACTATCTACACCTTATGGACAGAGTTAATTTTACAATAATTCTATTATCTATATATATATATATATATTTATTTATTTTTTTGCTTCTGAACTTCTTCTACTCTCAACCTCTCCGATCATTTTCATGATGTCCATCCGGTTTGCTTCTATATGCCATATCTTTCTAACTGTGCTCTTTCCCAAAAGCTCCCAACATACAACCTATATACTTATTATGGACACAGTATGCTTACATTATTAGCTATCTTTGTTATTATTTGTTTGTATTTGTTATTAGTCCCATCCTTCAACTCTATTCAATACCTCCCATCTATCTCTTAACACCATCCATATAGGATTTCTATTTGCCATATATATATTTCAACCGTACTGTGATGTTTTACAAAAGTTCTGAACCTTTCTATTCTCAATGATGGCAATTTGCACATACTCCAGAATGTCATGAAGAGTGATCTGATGAATTGCAATTAATTGCAAAGTCCCTCTTTGCCATGAAAATGAACTTAATCCCCAAAAAAACATTTCAATTTCAGCCCTGTCACAAAAGGACCAGCTGCCATCATGTCAGTGATTATCTCGTTAACACAGGTGAGAGTGTTGACGAGGACAAGGCTGGAGATCACTCTGTCATGCTGATTGAGTTAGAATAACAGACTGGAAGCTTTTAAAAGGAGGGCGGTGCTTTAAATCATTGTTCTTCCTCTGTTAACCATGGTTACCTGCAAGGGAACACGTGCCGTCATCATTGCTTTGCACAAAAAAGGCTTTCACAGGCAATGTTGCTGCTAGTAAGATTGCACCGAAATCAAACAATTATCGGATCATCAAGAACTTCAAGGAGAGAGGTTCAATTGTTGTGAAGATGGCGTCAGGGCGCCCAATAAAGTCCAGCAAGCGCCAGGACCGTCTCCTAAAGTTGATTCAGCTGTGGGATCGGGGCACCACACTGGTGCAGAGCTTGCTCAGGAATGGCAGTAGGCGTGAGTGCATCTGCACGCACAGTGAGGCGAAGACTTTTTGGAAGATGGCCTGGTGTCAAATAAGGGCAGCAAAGAAGACACTTCTCTTCAGAAAAAACATCAGGGACAGACTGATATTCTGCAAAAGGTACAGGGATTGGACTGCTGAGGACTGGGGTAAAGGCATTTTTCTCTGATGAATCCCCTTTCCGATTGTTTTGGGCATCCGGAAAAAAACCTTGTCCGGAGAAGACAATGTGAGCGCTACCATCAGTCCTGTGTCATGCCAACAGTAAAAGCATCCTGAGACCATTCATGTGTGGGGTTTGCTTCTCAGCCAAGGGAGTGGGGCTCACTCACAATTTTGCCTAAGAACACAGCCATGAATAAAGAATGGTACCAACACATCCTCCGAGAGCAACTTCTCCCAACCATCCAAGAACAGTTTGGTGATGACCAATGCCTTTTCCAGCATGATGGAGCACCTTGCCATAAGGAAAAAGTGATAACTAAGTGGCTCGGGGAACAAAAACATCGACATTTTGGGTCCATGGCCAGGAAACTCCCCAGACCTTAATATCATTGAGACCTTGTGGTCGATCCTCAAGAGGCGGGTGGACAAACAAAAACCCACAAATTCTGACAAACTCCAGGCATTGATTATGCAAGAATGGGCTGCCATCAGTCAGGATGTGGCCCCAGAAGTTAATTGACAGCATGCCAGGGCGGATTGCAGGGGTCTTGAAAAAGAACACTGCAAATATTGACTCTTTGCATAAACTTAATGTAATTGTCAATAAAAGCCTTTGACACTTATGGAATGCTTTGTATATTATACTGCAGTATACCATAGTAACATCTGACAAAATTATCTCATAACACTGAAAGCAGCAAACTTTGTGAAGACCAATACTTGTGTCATTCTCAAAACTTTTTGACCACGACTGTAGACAGTCAGTCAGTTTGGTTGTTCCAGTTCTGGTCCCCATCTAGACAGTCAGTCAGTTTGTTTGTTACAGTCTCAGTGTCCCCATCTAGACAGTCAGTTTGGTTGTTCCAGTCTCAGTGTCCCCATCTAGACAGTCAGTCAGTTTGGTTGTTCCAGTCAGTGTCCCCATCTAGACAGTCAGTCAGTTTGGTTGTTCCAGTCTCAGTGTCCCCATCTAGACAGTCTTGTCAGTTTGGTTGTTCCAGTCTCAGTGTCCCCATCTAGACAGTCAGTCAGTTTGGTTGTTCCAGTCTCAGTGTCCCCATCTAGACAGTCAGTCAGTTTGGTGTTTCCAGTCTCAGTGTCCCCATCTAGACAGTCAGTCAGTTTGGTTGTGTTCCAGTCTCAGTGTCCCCATCTAGACAGTCAGTCAGTTTGGTTGTTCCAGTCTCAGTGTCCCCATCTAGACAGTCAGTCAGTTTGGTTGTTCCAGTCTCAGTGTCCCCATCTAGACAGTCAGTCAGTTTGGGTTGTTCCAGTCTCAGTGTCCCCATCTAGACAGTCAGTCAGTTTGGTTTGTTCCAGTCTCAGTGTCCCCATCTAGACAGTCAGTCAGTTTGGTTGTTCCAGTCTCAGTGTCCCCATCTAGACAGTCTGTCAGTTTGGTTGTTCCAGTCTCAGTGTCCCCATCTAGACAGTCTGTCAGTTTGGTTGTTCCAGTCTCAGTGTCACCCATTCTAGACAGTCTGTCAGTTTGGTTGTTCCAGTCTCAGTGTCCCCATCTAGACAGTCAGTCAGTTTGGTTGTTCCAGTCTGTGTCCCCATCTAGACAGTCAGTCAGTTTGGTTGTTCCAGTCTCAGTGTCCCCATCTAGACAGTCATGTCAGTTTGGGTTGTTCCAGTCTCAGTGTCCCCATCTAGACAGTCAGTCAGTTTGGTTTTTTCCAGTCTCAGTTGTCCCCATCTAGACAGTCAGTCAGTTTGGTTGTTCCAGTCTCAGTGTCCCCATCTAGACAGTCAGTCAGTTTGGTTGTTCCAGTCTCAGTGTCCCCATCACTAGACAGTCTGTCAGTTTGGTTGTTCCAGTCTCAGTGTCCCCATCTAGACAGTCTGTCAGTTTGGTTGTTCCAGTCTCAGTGTCCCCATCTAGACAGTCTGTCAGTTTGGTTGTTTCCAGTCTGTGTCCCCATCTAGACAGTCAGTCAGTTTGGTTGTTCCAGTCTGTGTCCCCATCTAGACAGTCAGTCAGTTTGGTTGTTCCAGTCTCAGTGTCCCCATCTAGACAGTCAGTCAGTTTGGTTGTTCCCAGTCTCAGTGTCCCCATCTAGACAGTCAGTCAGTTTGGTTGTTCCAGTCTCAGTGTCCCATCTAGACAGTCAGTCAGTTTGGTTGTTCCAGTCTCAGTGTCCCCATCTAGACAGTCAGTCAGTTTGGTTGTTCCAGTCTCAGTGTCCCCATCTAGACAGTCAGTCAGTTTGGTTGTTCCAGTCTCAGTGTCCCCATCTAGACAGTCAGTCAGTTTGGTTGTTCCAGTCTCAGTGTCCCCATCTAGACAGTCAGTCAGTTTGGTTGTTCCAGTCTCAGTGGCCCCAAGTTAACAAACAGATCACCGACCATTTCGAATCACACGTACCTTCTCCGCTATGCAATCCGGTTTCCGAGCTGGTCATGGGTGCACCTCAGCCACGCTCAAGGTCCTAAATGATATTATAACCGCGATCGATAATAGACAGTACTGTGCAGCCGTCTTCATCGACCTGGCCAAGGCTTTCGACTCTGTCAACAACCGCATTCTTATTGGCAGACTAAATAGCCTTGGGTTTCTCAAATGACTGCCTCGCCTGGTTCACCAACTACTTCTCAGAGTTCAATGTGTGCCAAATCGTAGGGCCTGTTGTCTGGACCTATGGCAGTCTCTATGGGGGGTGCACAGGGTTCAATTCTCGGGCTGACTCTTTTTCTCTGTGTATATCAATGATGTCGCTCTTGCTGCTGGTGACTCTCAGATCCACCTCTATGCAGATGACACCATTTTGTATACATCTGGCCCTTCATTGGACACTGTGTTAACAAACCTCCAAACGAGCTTCAATGCCATACAACACTCCTTCCGTAGCCTCCAACTGCTCTTAAACACTAGTAAAACTAAATGCATGCTCTTCAATCGAACGCTGCTGGCACCCGCCCACCCGAGTAGAATCACTACTCGCGACGGGTCTGACCTAGAGTATGTGGACAACTACAAATACCTAGGTGTCTGGTTTAGACTGTAAACTCTCCTTCCAGACTCACATTAAGCATCTCCAATCAAAAGTTAAATCTAGAATTGGCTTCCTATTTCGCAACAAAGCCTCCTTCACTCATGCTGCCAAACATGCCCTCGTAAAACTGGACTATCCTACCGATCCTTGACTTCGGCAATGTCATTTACAAAATAGCCTCCAACACTCTACACTCAGCAAATTTGATGTAGTCTATCACAGTGCCATCCGTTTTTGTCACCAAAGCCCCATATACTACCCACCACTATGACCTGTACACTCTTGTTGGCTGGTCCTCACTACATATTCATCGCCAAACCCACTGGCTCCAGGCCATCTATAAATCACTGCTAGGCAAATCCCCGCCCTTATCTTAGCTCATTGGTCACCATAGCAACACCCCACCCGTAGTATGCGCTCCAGCAGGTATATCTCACTGGTCATCCCCAAAGCCAACACCTCCCTTTGGCCGCCATTCCCTCCAGTTCTCTGCTGCCAATGACTGGACACGAACTGCAAAAATCTCTGAAGCTGGAGGACTCTTATCTCCCTCACTAACTTTAAGCATCAGCTGTCAGAGCACCTTACCGATCACTGCACCTGTACACAGCCCATCTGAAATTAGCCCACCCAACTACCTCATCTCCATATTGTTATTTATTTTGCTCATTTGCACCCCAGTATCTCTATTTGCACATCATCTCTTGCACATCTATTATTCCAGTGTTAATACTAATTGTAATTATTTTGCACTATGGCCTATTTATTGCTTACCTCCATAACTTGCTACATTTGCACACACTGTTATAATATTTTCTGTTGTATTTTTTGACTTTATGTTTTGTTTTACCCCATATGTAACTCTGTGTTGTTGTTTTTATCGCACTGCTTTGCTTTTATAATAATAATAATAATAATAATATGCCATTTAGCAGACGCTTTTATCCAAAGCGACTTACAGTCATGCGTGCATACATTTTTGTGTATCTTGGCCAGGTCGCAGTTGTTAAATGAGAAACTGTTCTCAACTGGCTTACCTGGTTAAAATAAAGGTTTAAATAAATAAAATAAAAATAGAAAATCTAGACAGTCTATCAATTTGGTTTGCTCCAGTCTCCCTTTTGTCCTCACATATATTGGTGTCATCAGCATAAAGTTGAGGTCCAAAATCTTTGGATTAGTGTGGCAGCATGTATATTATAAAGAACTGCCAGGCCCATCAATAAGAATGTCTTCTTAATTGACCCTGCCTGGTAAAATAAAAGGTAAAATAAACTATCTAATAAAATAAAGGGCAGGTTGTAAGTTGGTCTGTAATTGTTTAGGGTGTTTGGTCCAGTCCAGGTGTTTTCAAGGTTGGTTTTTAATGGTTGTTTAGGGTGTTGGGGTCCAGTCCAGGTGTTTTCAAGGTTGGTTTAATGGTTGTTTAGGGTGTTGGGGTCCAGTCCAGGTGTTTTCAAGGTTGGTTTAATGGTTGTTTAGGGGTGTTGGGGATCCAGTCCAGCGGTGTTTTCAAGGTTGGTTCAATGGTTTGTTTAGGGTGTTGGGGGTCCAGTCCAGGTGTTTTCAAGGTTGGTTTAATGGTTGTTTAGGGTGTTGGGATCCAGTCCAGGTGTTTTCAAGGTTGGTTCAATGGTTGTTTAGGGTGTTGGGGTCCAGTCCAGGTGTTTTCAAGGTTGGTTTAATGGTTGTTTAGGGTGTTGGGGTCCAGTCCAGGTGTTTTCAAGGTTGGTTTAATGGTTGTTTAGGGTGTTGGGGTCCAGTCCAGTGTTTTCAAGGTTGGTTTAATGGTTGTTTAGGGTGTTGGGGTCCAGTCCATGTGTTTTCAATGTTGGTTTAATGGTTGTTTAGGGTGTTGGGGTCCAGTCCAGGTGGTTTCAAGGTTTGTTTAATGGTTGTTTAGGGTGTTGGGGTCCAGTCCAGTTGTTTTCAAGGTTGGTTTAAATGGTTGTTTAGGGTGTTGGGGTCCAGTCCAGGTGTTTTCAAGGTTGGTTTAATGGTTGTTTAGGGTGTTGGGGTCCAGTCCAGGTGGTTTCAAGGTTTGTGTTTAATGGTTGTTTAGGGTGTTGGGGGGTCCAGTCCAGTTGTTTTCAAGGTTGGTTTAATGGTTGTTTAGGGTGTTGGGGTCCAGTCCAGGTGTTTTCAAGGTTGGTTTGACCTCATACTTTTTACAATTTCAGAGACCGATGTTGGGGTTGTCAATATAAATGAGGTGAAACTGCAGTTGGGAGTGTAGAGGGGTAGATTGTACAGTGAAGTACAAGTGAGGGAAAAAAGTATTTGATCCCCTGCTGATTTTGTACGTTTGCCCACTGACAAATAAATTATCAGTCTATCATTTTAATGGTAGGTTTATTTTGTACAGTGAAGTAGATGCTCTTGATTTTGGATTTATGGATTAGAAGCATTTAAGAACTTACATTGTTCAATGAAGGGGGTAAAGGAGGAGTTATCTGGGGTTAAACAAAACATGTTTATTTACAATGGAAATGAGATTGGTATACAGTGCATTTCAGAAAGTATTCAGACCCCTTGACTTTTTCCACATTTTGTTACATTACAAGCCTTATTCTAAAATGGATTCAATGTTTTTTTCCCCCTCATCAATCTACACACAATACCCCATAATGACAAGCAAAAAACAGGTTTTTAGAACTTTTTGCAAATGTCTTAAATTAAAAACTGAAATATCACATTTTACATAAGCATTCAGACCCTTGGCTTGGTTTTTGCTCTGACATGCACTGTCAACTGTGGGACCTTATATAGACAGGTGTTTGCCTTTCCAAATCATGTCCCATCAATTGAATTTACCACAGGTGGACTCCAATCAAGTTGTTGTAGAAACATCTCAAGGATGACCAATGGAAACAGGATGCACTGAGCTCAATTTCGAATCTCATAGCAAAAGGGTCTGAATACTTATGTAAATAAGGTATTTATTTTATTTTATTTTATATATAAATTATGAAAAATTCATAACCCCGTTTTACCTTTGTCATTATGGGGTATTGTGTGTAGATTGATGAGTTATTTGTATTTATTTAATACATTTAGAATAAGGCTGTAACGTAACAAAATGTGAAAACGTCAAGGCGTCTGATTACTTTCCGAATGCACTGTAGGTCATCATTCTCGCCGCCTCAGAGAGAAGACAGACAGAAGAAACCATCATTTACCTCTAGGCTGCTATAGACTCTATATTTTATTTGGTTTGTCATTCTGTCATTTTTTCATGGGATTTTAGTGGTAAATAATAATTTATTTAGAATTTTTGTCCATAAAATAGTTTTGACCAGCTCCTTGTATTCTGAAATTGAAAGAGGGAGGGAGAGCCGCTCCTCTGCGCTCCGCCAGCGCTACACCCCTGCTGAAAATAGGGGGTTTTTGTTTATGCCTTTATTGCCATATGAATCAAATTGGATAAAGCCTACTCAGAATACATTTGTATGTTAAAAAAAAAAAAATCTCAAGTCATGAATTTAATATGGATATGTCAGTTGAATATAGAGTATCAATTCAATTTACCTGATTCTCTGTGATTAAATTGAAACACCGATTGGCACGTGTGTTTTGCTGTTTCCTGACCGAATCCGCATTTGGTACTGATGTTTTTTCCCGCATGAGAGGATTTATTTTAGTTGCACAATTTTACATCTAAATAAGGTGTTTGGTGCAGTATTTCTCAAGTTAAAAAATGTGCAACGTGTTGTCTTTATGTAAACACAAAGTCGGAGCTGCTGGGCAGGTCTGTCTCACTGTCTATGCTATCGGATAGAGAGCAGATCATCCTTAATTTATTGACTACTACTCTTTCTACTGTATAGGCTGCATGATTTATGTAAGATGACTCATCCAACAGTTCCCTGAAGAGGCGCCCTGGACATGGACGTCATTTAGCAGACGCTCTTATCCAGAGCAACTTACAGTTAGTGAGTGCATACATTTTCATACTGGCCCCCCATGGGAAACGAACCCACCAACCCTGGCGTTGCAAGCGCCATGCTCTACCACTGAGCTACAGGGGACATAATAAATATTTGCGTGCCTTTTTTTTGTGTGCTTTTTCCATCAACCAGAAGATGGTTTGTAATTAGCATAATCGCTAACAGCTACACAGATTGGAATATGACACCCTCGTCAATATGTCACCCAATCCTGCCTAATGGGCAGGTCAGCCCTGGAGGAAAGTATTGGCTGTAAGAAGTAGAGAGAAAAACATAACATCTGGTTGTTTTTAAATTACTTCTCATGACGTTGTTTTATTTTTTGTCCAATCTGCGTTACCCACTCAGTCAGCAGGTGGCGATGTAGACTTTCAGGGGATGCCTCTTGTGTGACGTATAATCTAGTGGACGGGACGGAAAGCTTCTTCAACAGCGACAAAAGGGTACTGATTTGACCGTAGCTTGCTAGCGAACATAACACCGAAACATTGAAGCTCTTTAGACCAATCTTGTGTATTTAATCTTAGTGTTTTAGCACATAATTGTGTTTACGTGTCTACTAGTTCATTTAAACGTAATTTGCCTTGTTAAAATTATCAAATGTGTTAAATTGATACTGCACTAGGTTAATCGCCCGGAGCTTGAGCTCACTAAATAGACGGAGAAAGAAGCTCTGGTGAAAGGAGAGGAAGAGGCTTTCAGAATGAAAAAGGAGGAAGAGGAGGGGCTATCACATTGAAAGAAGAGGATGTTACAGTGAAAGAAGAGGAAGAAGCTTTAATAATGATAAAGGAGGAAGAGGAGGCTATCACTTTGAAAGAAGAAGAGGATGATATTACAGTGAAAGAGCGAAGATGGGGAAGAGGTTGTCAGAGTGGAAGAGGAGGAGGTAAAAGCTTTCAGAATCAAAAAGGAGGAAGATGCCAGAACATTTGAAAGAAGAGGAAGAACCTTTGGAGGAGTAAAAGAGGAAGAGGAGGCTATCTCAATAAAAGAGAAGCAGGGAAGACGTTTTGGGAGTGAAAAAGGACGGAGGAGGAGACTGAAGTTCGATTAACACCAGTGAGTACTGTCCTTTTAAAAACGGGCACAAACTATGCAGTTCTTGAACGAATGTTTGGTTTGTAAGGGGCATTACTGAAGTTTATATACTTCAATATGTTGTTCAGTACTGTAGGAATTGTTTAAGGTTCAATCTGCAATGGTTCATATTTTTTGGACTTTTAAATTAGATTTATTGATTTTCTCCATGTGGTCTACATTAAAGTGCACTTAATCGAATATAACAGGCTTTTAAAATTCAATGTTTGTGCATAATTTCTATTTAAAATATCAAAGGGGCACCCATTTGTGGAAAGACCCTTTTACATTTGCATCACAAAACAATATTTTTAAAAAATCACAATGAAAGTGGGCCAGTTTAGGCCCTGTTTATTGCCTCTTGTAAGACCCTATGATTGCAATAGAAGATAATACGTTTACCATCTGTTGATGGTCTTGTTCACACAGGAGAGAGGCAGACCACGACTATCATGGATCCTCCTGGAGAGCCTCAACAACATACTGATGCTGACGAGGCAGAGAAGAGTCTCTCCAGATCAGAACACCAGATGTACAGCTTTGGTCTGGTCTAGCATACAGCTGCTCTATCGGGGCTGGGTTTCTGTAAAGCACCTTTATGACAACAGTGACATCAGCATCCATAATGATATGTGTCTGTGTCCCCTCTATAGGTTATCAGGACAACGCTAGCCCTTCCGCCCTCCAGAGTCCCAGTGTTTCGTTACCTCTACCAGTAGCACCTTACTGCTGGTCTGAAGAGGTTGTCTGTGCGGCTGGTGGACTGCAGGGGGGGGGAAAAAAGAACGAAAAAAAAAAAAACCTAAAAAAAAAACAAGTGAGTGGAACTGTGAGAGGAGGAGAAGAGAAGAAAGGAGCAGATTTGACTCATCAAAGTAAGTGCTGTAGTTTAGTTTGAACAAATAAAATAGAATCTGCCCACTGGTATGCTGTTACCAGGACAACCAGCAGAGTTCTGTTAGTTGACATGAAAGATAGACTGGTATCTGTTTACCAGGACAACCAGCAGAGTATGTGTTAGTGACATGGAGATAGACTGGTGGATATCGGATGTATGATATCATAACACTGAAAAAGGATTCTGCCAATGAAAAGAGGAGAAACCAATAGACTATATAAAAACCTTGATGAAAGTTAGATTTAGGAGAAAGTTTCAAGATGATCCGATTTATGGTGCATGTTTTACAAAAATATTTTCCTAAAACATTATGGATGTTACATTGCCTGTCCCAGTCAAACCCCTGTCTTCACAATACTGTAGAACAAATCAAATACATTTTATTTGCACATGCGCCGAAAACAACCGGTGTAGACCTTAGAGTGAAGTGCTTACTTACAAGCCTTAACCAACAAGGCAGTTTTAAGAAAGAAAAATAAATATAGCAAATAATTAAGGAGCAACAATAATAACAGTAGCGAGGGCAATATACAGGGGTTCACGACGGTACAAAGTCAATGTGCGGGGGGCAACGAGTTAGTCGAGGTAAAATTGAGGTAATATGTACATGTAGGTGGAGGTAAAGTGGAATATGCATTGGATAATAAACAGAGAGTAGCAGCAGCGTAAAATGGGGGTGGGGTGGGAACAATGCAAATAGTCCCAGGTAGCAATTTGATTTAACTGTTCAAGGAGTCTTATGGCTTGGGGTAGGAAGCTGTTAAGACGCCTTTTTTCTTACCCTTGACTTGGTAGCTCCCCGGTACCGCTTGCCGTGCGGTAGGAGAGAGAACAGTTGTATGACTAGGGTAGCTGGAGACCCTTTGTATAGAGGTCCTGGATGGCGGGAAGCTTGGCCTCAGTGATTGTACTGGCCGTACGCACTACCCTCTGTAGTGCCGTGCGGTCGGAGGCCAAGCAGTTGCCATACCAGACGGTGGATGCAACCAGTCAAGATGCTCTCGATGGGGCAGCTGTATAACTTTTGAGGATCTGTGAGGAACCCACGCCAAATCTTTTCAGTCTCCTGAGGGGGAGTAGGCTTTGTCGTGCCTCTTCACGGACTGTCTTGGTGGTGTTGCACCATGATAGTTTGTTGTTGTGCGGACACCAAGGAACTTGAAACTCTCAACCTGCTCCACTACAGGCCCCGTCGACGAGAATGGGGCGTTGCTCAGTCCTCTTTTTTTCTGTAGGCTCCACAAGTCATCTCCTTTGTCTTGGTCATGATGAGGGAGAGGTCGTTTTCCTGGCACCACACTCGGCAAATCAAATCAAATCAAATCAAATTTATTGGTCACATGCGCCGAATACCAACAGGTGCAGACATTACAGCTGAAATGCTTACTTACAGCCCTTAACCAACAGTGCATTATTTAACAAAAAAAAAAAAAAAAAAAAACAACAAATACCAAAAAAGTAAGAATAAACAACAACAAAAAAAGTGTTGAGAGAAAAAAAGAGCAGAAGTAAAATAAAGTGACAGTAGGGAGGCTATATATACAGTAAAATAAAGTGACAGTAAAAAACAGTAGGGAGGCTATCTATCCAGGGGGGTACGTTGCATAGTCAATGTGCGCGGGGCACCGGCTAGTTGAGGTAATATGTACATGTGGGTAGAGTTAAAGTGACTATGCATAAATACTTAACGAGTAAGTAGCAGCAGCGTAAAAAGGATGGGGTGGAGGGGGGCAGTGCAAATAGTCCGGGTAGCCATGATTAGCTGTTTCAGGAGTCTTATGGCTTGGGGGTAGAAGCTGTGTGAGGAGTCTTTTGGACCTAGGACTTGGGCACTCCGGTACCGCTTGCCGTGCGGTAGCAGAGAGAACAGTCTATGACTAGGGTGGCTGGAGTCTTTGACAATTTTGAGGGCCTTCCTCTGACACCGCCTGGTATACGAGGTCCTGGATGCAAGGGAGCTTTGCCCCAGTGATGTACTGGGCCGTACGCACTACCCTCTGTAGTGCCTGCGGTCAGAGGCCAAGCAGTTGCCATACACAGGCGGTAGGATGCAACCAGTCAGGATGCTCTCGATGGGTGCAGCTTGTAGAATTGTTAGCTCTACTGAGGGGGAATAGGCTTTGTCGTGCCCTCTTCACGACTGTCTTGGTGTGTTTGGACCATGATAGGTTCGTTGGTGATGTGGACACCAAGGAACTGAAGCTCTCGACCTGTCCACTACAGCCCCGTCGATGAGAATGGGGGCGTGCTCAGTCCTCTTTTTTTACTGTAGTCCACAATCATCTCCTTTGTCTGGTCACGTTGAGGGATGAGGTTGTATGTCCTGGCACCACACGGCCAGATCTCTGACCTCCTCCCTATAGGTGTCATCATCGTTGTCGGTGATCAGGCCTACCACTGTTGTGTCGGTCGGCAAACTTAATGATGGTGTTGGAGTCGTGCCTGCCATGCAGTCATGGGTGAAACAGAGAGTACAGAGGGGACTGAGCACGCACCCCTGAGGGGGCCCCCCGTGTTGAGGATCAGTGTGGGCAGAGCTGTTGTTACATATCCTTATTACCACCTGGGGGCGGCCCGTCAGGAAAGTCCAGGATCAAGTTGCAGAGGGAGGGTGTTTAGTCCAGGATCCTTAGCTTAGTGATGAGCTTAGAGGGCAGGCTATGGTAGTTGGAATGCTGAGCTGTAGTCATAGAATAGCATTCTCACGTAGGTGTTCCTCTTGTCCAGGTGGAAAAGGGCAGTGTGGAGTGCGATAGAGATTGCATTCATCTGTGGATTCTGTTGGGGTGGTATGCAAATTGGAGTGGGTCTAGGTATCTGGGATAATGGTCGTGTTGTGAGCCATGACCAGCCTTTCCAAGCACTTTATGGCTAACAGACGTGAGTGCTACGGGTCGGTAGTCATTTAGGCAGGTTACCTTAGAGTCCTTGGGCATGGGGACTATGGTGGTCTGCTTGAAAACATGTAGGTATTACAGACTCAGTCAGGACAGGTTTGATCATGTCAGTGAAGACACTTGCCAGTTGGTCAGCGCATGCTCGGAGTACACAACGTCCTGGTAATCCATCTGGCCCTGCGGTCTTGTGAAAATGTTGACCTGTTTAATAAGGTTTTCTTAACTCACATCGGCCTACGGGAAACCGTGATCACACAGTCGTCCGGAACAGCTGATGCTCTCATGTATTCTTTTCATTGTTGTTACTTGCCTCAATGGCGAGCATAGAAGTAATTTAGCTCGTATGGAAGGCTCGTGAGGGACTGGGCAGCTCGCAGCTGATGCTTCCCTTCTGTAGTCCGTAATAGTTGCAAGCCCTGCCACATGCTCAACGACCATCGGGGGAGCGGTGTAGTACGATTCGATCTTAGTCCTGTATTGACACTTGCCTGTTTGATGGTTCGTCGGAGTGCCATAGTGGAATTTCTTATAAACGTCCGGGTTAGAGTCCCGCTCCTTGAAAGCGGCAGCTTCTACACCTTTAGCTCAGTGCGGATGTTGCCTTTAATCCAATCCATTGCTTCTGGTTGGAGGTAACGTAAGTACGGGTCACTGTGGGGACGACGTCATCGATGCACTTATTGATGAATCCAGTGATATGATTGAGTGTACTCCTCAATGCCATCGGAAGAATCCCCCGAACATATTCCAGTCTGTGCTAGCGAAACAGTCCTGTAGCTTAGACATCTGCGGTCCTCGTGACCACTACCACTTCCTCTATTGAGACGAGTCCACTGGTACTTCCTGCTTTAGTTTTAGTTTTAGCTGGTAAACAGGAATCAGGAGGATGGAGTTATGGTCAGATTTGCCAAAAATGGAGGACGAGGGAGAGCTTTGTACACCGTCTCTGTGTGTGGAGTAAAGGTGGTTCTAGAGTTGCTTTTCTTCAGGTGACATGCGTTAGAAATGACATGAAATGGATGTAAGTTTCCCTGCATTAAAGTCCCCGGCCACTAGGAGCACCGCCTCTGGATTAGCATTTCCTGTTTCCTTATGGCCCCCTGGTTGATGAGTGCCTTCTTTACTTGCCAGCATCGGTTTTGTGGTGGACAATATAAATAGTGGCGAACATTTAATATTATTTTCATCATCATCATTCATTACATCATTTATACATTAATTATAGTTCCATTTGTGAGTCTTAAATGAGGACTGTAGCATCTAATGAGAAACATTTTATTGAGTCTTAAAGGAGGACTGGAGAGCATCTAATGATGAAACATTATGGAGTCTTAAAGGAAGACTGTAGCATCTAATGATGAAACATTTTTTGTTTGAGTCTTAAAGGAGGACTGGTAGCATCTAATGATGAAACATTATGGAGTTCTTAAAGGAGGACTGTAGCATCTAATAATGAAACATTATGGAGGATTCTTAAAGGAGGACTGTATCATCTAATGATTGAAACATTATGGAGTCATTAAAGGAGGACTGTAGCATCTAATGATGAAACATTATGGAGTCTTAAAGGAGGACTGTAGCATCTAATGATGAAACATTATGGGTCTAAAGGAGGACTGTAGCATCTAATAATTGAAACATATTGCATCGGAGTCTTAAAGGAGGACTGTAGCATCTAATGATGAAAACATTATGGAGTTCTTAAAGTGAGTGACTGTAGAACCATCTAATGATGAAACATTATGGATCCCTTACAAAGGAGGACTGGGATGAAAAGGGAAAAGGAAAGGGGATATCTAGTCAGTCACAGCTGAATGCATCAACCCTAAATGTGTCTTCCTCATTAAACCCACACCTCTGAATCAGAGAGGTGCAGGGGCGTGCCTTAATCGATGTTCCACGTCATTCAGCGTCCGGGGGGAGCAGTTGTTGTCTGGGGGATAACTGCTTTGCTCAAGTGCAGAACAGCAGACCTTTCCACATTTCAGGGATGGGGATTTGAACCATCGACTCCTTTCGGTTACTGGCCCAACAGTCTTAACCGATTAGATCTACAAATGTTCCAACTTCATTAATTATTTCTCAATGATGTGCTTTAAAGGAGACGTTTACCCAAAATCCAGAAACTCTGAAGTGATTCCATATTATGATGAAACTATCCAGTGGAGTTTTGCCCTCTCTCCCTGTAGTGCTGTACTGAAACAGCTGCAAAAAACGTGACTCGGACGTTGCTGAATGCAGGCCAAGCCTCTGGCTGACTTTGCCAGTTAATTGTTATTTTTATTAAAGCTATGTGGCCTTTGGCTTTCAGCTGGGAATTGTTTTATTTATTTCTGAGAGAATTATTTTCAACCCATAAAAACATTATACAAATATGATGATATCATAGTGAATGTCATGACATCTGAATGAACAAAGCCTTTTCATACTGTTATAATATAGCTATGTTTTATTAAATAGCCTTCGGAAGAAAGTCAGTTCAGACCCTTGACTTTTTCCCATATTTTGTTACTTTACAGCCTGATTCTAAAAAATGGATTAAAAATAATTTGTCCCTCAATCAATCTACACAGAATACTCCTTACATGACCAAAGCAAAAAACAGGTTTTTTAGACATTTTAGCCAAATCTATTAAAATGAAAAAAAGGTAACAAGGTTTATTTGCATAAGTATTCAGACCCTTTTGCTGTGAGACTCGAAATGGAGCTGAGATGCATCATGTTTCCATTGATCTCATCTTGAGATGTTTTTACAACTTACCTGTGTAAATTCAAATTGATTGGACATGATTTGGAAAGGCACACACCTGTCTATATAAGGTCCCTGCAGTTGACAGTGCATGTCAGGAGCAAAAAACCAAGCCATGGAGGTCGAAGGAAATGATCCTTAGAAATCAGAGACAGGATTGTGTCTAGGACACAGAATTCTCTGGAGAAGGGTACCAAAACATTTCTGCAGCAGTGAAGGTCCCCAAGAACACAGTGGCCAAACATCACTTCTTAAAAGGAAAGACGTTTGGAACCGACCAAGAATCTTCCTAGAGCTGGCCGCCTGGCCAAAGCTGAACAATCGGGGAGAAGGACCTTGGTCAGGGAGGTGAACAAGAAACCTGATGGTCACTCTGAAAGAGCTCCATAGTTCTTCTGTGGAGATAGGAGAAACCTTCCAGAAGGACAATAATCTCTGTAGCACTCCATCTATCAGGCCTTTATGGTAGAGTGGCTCGACGGAATCCACTCCTCAGTAAAAAGCACATGTCTGATGAAACCAAGATTGAACTCTTTGCCTGAATGCCAAGCCTCACGTCTGGAGAAACCTGGCGTCCTCCCTATCGGTGAAAACATGGTGGTGGCAGCATCAAGCTGTGGGGGTGTGTATTTAAGCGACAGGGACTTGGAGACTATTCAGGATCGAGGGAAAGATGAACCGAGGGAAAGGAAAAGTACAGAGATCCTTGATGAAAACCTGCTCCAGAGCGCTCTCCTGCATCCCTCACCTTCCAGAACAGGACAACGACCCTAAGCACACAGCCAAGATAGCGCAGGAGTGGCTTCGGGACCAGACTCTGAATGTCCTTGAGTGTCCCCAGACAGATCCGGACTTGAAAACCCAATCAAACATCTTTCTGGAGAGGCCTGAAATAGTTTGCAGCGACGCTTCCCATCCAACCTGACAGGAGCTTGAGAGGATCTGCAGAGAAGAATGGGAGAAACTCCCCAAATACAGGTGTGCCAAGCTTGTAGATCATAACCAAGCAGACCTCGCTGCTAAAGGTGCTTTAAGAAAGTACTGAGTAAAGCGACTGAATACTTATGTAAATGTGATATCAGTCATACCAAACCTGTTTTTGCTTTGACATTATGGGGTATGTGTGTAGATTGATGAGGGGGGGGAAAACAAATTTAATCAATTTTAGAATAAGGTAATGTAACAAAATGTGGAAAAAGGTCAAGGAGTCTGAATGCTTTCCGAATGAAGTCCGGAGGTTTACGTACACTTGTAGTCATTAAAACTCGTTAGTTTTCAACCATATCGTCCACACATGTCTAGTTATCTTGATATGATATCTTGATCTTGATATCTACTTTGTGCATGACACAATTAATTTTCACCAACAATGTTTACAGACAGATTATTTCACTTATAATTCACTGAATCACAATTCCAGTGGGGTAAGAAGTTTATATACACTAAAGTGATGTTGACTGTGCCTTTTTAAAACGGCTTGTAAAATATCAGAAAATGATGTATTGCTTTAGAAGCTTCTGAATAGCTTATAATTTACATCATTTGAGTCAATTGGAGGTGTACCTGTGGATGTATTTCAAGGCCTACCTTCAAATGCAGTGCCTCTTTGCTTGACATCATGGGAAAATCAAAAGAAATCACAGGTCGGGTTCATCCTTGGGAGCAATTTCCAAAACGATGCCTGAAGGTAACACATTCATCTGTACAAACAATAGTACGCAAGTATATAAACACATTGGACCACGCAGCCGGCTATACCAACTCAAGTAAGGAGCATCACATTCTGTCTCCTAGAGATGAACATACTTTGGTGCGAAAAGTGCAAATCATCCCCAGAACAAAAGCAAAGAACCTTGTGAAGAGCTGGAGGAAACAGGTACAAAAGTAATCTATATCCACAGTAAAACGAGCCTATATCGAACATAACCTGAAAGGCACTCAGCAAGGAAGAAGCCACTGCTCCCAAACCATCCTTTCCCCACGGGGGGGTATGAAAAATAAAACTAATGTATGCACTCACAACTGTAAGTCGCTCTGGATAAGAGCGTCTGCTAAATGACGTAATATAAATATGTAAATGTAAAAAAGACAGACTAACGGTTTGCAACTGCACATGGGGACAAGAGCATATACTTTTTGGAGAAATGTCCTCTGGTCTGATGAAACATAAATATAACTGTTTGGCTAATGACCATCGTTATGTTTGGAGGAAAAAGGGGGTTGCTTGCACGCCGAAGATCACACCATCCCAACCGTGAAGCATCATGCTGTGGGGGGGTGATTTGCTGGCAGGTGGGGACTGGTGCACTTCTACAAAATAGATGGCATCAGGAGGAAAGGAAAATTATGTGGATAGATTGAAGCAAATCTCAAGACATCAGTCATGAAAGTAAAGCTTGGTCGGAAATGGGTCTTCCAAATGGACAATGAACCCAAGCATACTTCGAAAGTGTGGCAAAATGGCTTAACTTAAGGACAACAAAGTCAAAGGTATTGGAGTGGCCATCACAAAGCCCCTGACTCAATCCATATAGAAAATGTGTGGGCAGAACTGAACAAAGCTTGGCGAGCAAGGAGGCCTACAAACCTGACTCAGTTACACCAGCTATTTCTGGAGAATGAATGGGCCAAAATTCACCCAACTTATTGTGGAAGCTTGTGGAAGGCTACCGAAAAAAAAACGTTTGACCCAAGTTAAACAATTTAAAGGCAATGCTACCAAATACTAATTGAGTGTATGTAAACTTCTGACCCACTGGGAAATGTGATGAAAGAAAAATAAAAGCTGAAATAAATCATTCTCTCTCCTATTTATTCTGACATTTCCCATTCTTAAAATAAAGTGGTGATCCTAACTGACCTAACGGACAGGGTATTTTTACTAGGATTAAATGTCAGGAATTGTGAAAAACTGAGTTTAAATGTATTTGGCTAAGGTTTATGTAAAACCTCCTTACCTTCCAACTGTTGTTGCCACCATATAGGAGCAGTATAGACATAGTCTGTTCATCATATTACAGTACCAGTCAAAAGTTTGGGACACATCTACTCATTCAAGGGTTTTTGTCTTTATTTTTACTATTTTCTACATTGTTAGAATAATAGTGGAAGACAGCAAAACTATGGAAATATAACACATATGGAATCATGTAGGAACCAAAAGTGGGTTAAAACAAATCAAAATATCTTATATTTTAGATTCGTTAAAGTAGAAACCCTTTGGCTTGATTGACAATCTGTGCGATCTTGGGCATTTCTCTCAACCAGCTTCATGAGGAAGCTTTTCCCAAAACAGTCTTGAAGGAGTTCCCACATATGATGCTGAGCACGTGTTGGCTGCTTTTTCCTTCACTCTGCGGTTTCCAAACTCATTTCAAACCATCTCCAATTTGGGTTTGAGGTCGGACGTTGATTGTGGAGGACAGGTCATCTGATCAGCACTCCATCACTCTCCTTCTTGGTCAATATAGCCCGTCCACAGGCCGAGGTGTGGTCTGGGTCATTGTCCCTGTTGAAAAACACCAAAGATAGTCGCACAAAGTGCAAACAGATGCGGATGGCGTATCGCCTGCCAGACAGAATGCTGTTGTAGCCATGCTGGTTAAAGCGTGCCGTGAATTCTAAAACACATTACTGACAGTGTCACCAGAAAAAGCAACCATCACACCTCCTCTTTTTTTCCTCCATGCTCACGGTGGGGAACCACACATGCAGAGATTCATCTGTTCACCTGACTCTGCGTATCACAAAGAAACGAGATGTGTTGGAAACATAAGTCTCGCAAGTGGACTCATGAGACCTAAAGGACAGAATTTCACCAGTCTACATGTCCATTACTTATGTTTTCTTGCCCAAGCAAGTACTCTTCTTCTTATTGGTGTCCTTTTAGTAGTGGTTTCTTTTGCAGCACCACTCGACCACTGAAGGGCCTGACTCACGCAGTCTCCTCTTAAAAAGTAATATTGAGATGTGTTTGGTTACTTGAAACTCTGTGAAAGCATTTATTTGGGCTGGGAAGTCTGAGGTGCAGGGCTTAATCTGCCGATTTCTGAGTCTGGTAACGCTTCAAGGAACGTTATCATCTGCCAGCAAGTGGGTACTCGGGGGTTCTTCCTTCGCCGTGTGGCGGTCCTCATGAGAGCTGGTAACTGTAATGAACTGTATTCCTCTGCCAGCAGAAGGTTCCCCGGGGGGTCTTCCTTTCCTGTGGCGGTCATCATGAGAAGCCAGTTTCACCATAGACTTTATGGTTTTTGCGAATGCACTTGAAAAAAACGTTTAAAAGTCTTCACATTTTACATTTCCGGATTTCGACTAACCATGTGTATTAAAGTGAGGCTCGGACGGTCAGTTCTCCTTCGCTTATAATTTTTAAACTGTTCTATCCATAATAAGGACTTTGTCTTTTTACCAAATTAGGGGTATCTCTGTGCTACCACCCCTACCTTGTCACAAACACAACCTGACAATCCGGTAGTGGTGGTACACACAACACAACTGAGTCTGGCTAATACGCATTTAGGAAAGGAAAGAAATTCCACAAATTAACATTTAACAGGCACACACTTGTTAATTCAACTGCATTCCAGGTGACCACCTCATGATGCTTGAGTATGAGAGAATGTCCAGAGTGTGCAAAAGCTTGTCATCAAGGTGAAGGGTGGCATACTTTAAAGAATCTCAAATTCGAAATAAAACACTTTTTGGTTACTACGTAATTCCATATGTGTTATTTCATAGGTTTTGTGAATGTCGTCACTATATGCTACAATGTAGTAAAATAGTAAAAATAAGGGAAACCCTTGAATGAGTCAGGTGATGTCCAAACTTTTGACTTGTAATGTATTACTGAACAAAAATAAATATAAACGCAACAATTTCAACAGTTTACAGTTCATATAAGCAAACTCAGTCAATGTAAAATCTATGGATTTAACATGACTGGGCAGTTGGAACAAGCCATTGGTGTGCATGGGAGGGCATAATTCCCACCCTCTTGGAAAGCCATGCCCAACCACCTGGAGGAAGCCAGGCCACAGCCAAATATCAAGAATTCAGTTTTCCCCCACTAAAAGGGCGTCAATTACAGAGAAGAAATACTCCAGTTTCATCAGCTGTTCTAGGATCCATGGCTGGTATCAACGACTATGTGGAAAGGTCCTCTCATGTATGGAGTGGTTCCACGTGGTCTGCGGTTGTCCGAGGCCAGTTGGATAGTTCTGCAAACTTCTCCTAAAGCGACGTTGGAGGCTAGGCTTATCGGTAGAGAAATTAACATTAGATTCTCTCGGGTAAAAGAGCTCCCGTGGCACGTATTCCTGCCAGTCAGGCATGCCAATGCACTGCCTCCCTCACACCTTGAGGGACATCTGTGGAATTGTGTTGTGACAAAAACCGCACCCATGTTAGAGTGAGCCTTTTATTGTCCCCAGTACAACGGTGCACCTGCGCTAATGATCATGGCGTTTAATCAGCTTCCTGATATGCAACACCTGTCAGGTCGGATGTATATTGTAGCCAAAGAGAAATGTTCACTTAATTTGTGCACACAATTTGAGAGCAAATACGGCTTTGTGCGCTGTAATAATTCTGGGATCTTTTATTTCAGGCTCATGAACCATGGGACCAAACAACTACTTGTGCGCTTTATATTTTTAGAAACAACATATTTCACATATTTCACATTATTTTTTTTACTTTACCAAACTATCATGACATTAGTGATAGTCAAAATGTAAAAGGATGTGTGAATGTCTAAATCAGAAAAAATTGCCATTTAAACAACATGTGTCGGGACCCTTTCGGACAACGGGAGAGAGTTACTGATGTGTGCTCCACTGTAAAAAAATATATAATTGGGGACTTCTAAACCACAATTATTTATTTTTAGCTTAAGAAAATGTGTAGGTCGCATTCTGTATCATACCGCTATTAAGGTTATACATTTACAACCACCCTGGTATCATTACAATATTAAGGTTATAAATGTAAAAACCACACGGTTATCATACCGCTATTAAGGTATAAACTGTACAACCACCTGGGATCATACAACATTAAGGTTATAAAATGTACAACCACCTCGTATCATACCACTATTATAGGTTATAAATGTACCAACCACCTGGTATCATACAAGCTATTAAGGTTATAAATGTACAACACCTGGTATCATACAGCTATTAAGGTTATAAACTCCCCCCCACAACCACCTGGTATCATACCGCTATCTAAGGTATAAGTAAATGTACAACCACCTGGTATCATATCCGCATTAAGGTTATACATTTACAACCCAGCTGGTATCATACAACTATTAAGGTTATACATTTACAACCTGCTGTGCGATAGGAACCTAAACATATTATCAGTAATTACCAGGAAGCTCTAAAACATTTATTTTAAAATCCATTGAAGATTGTTTTAAATGATTAACATGTTTTTGGATTAAACCTCACAGCAAGGCAGTTTTATCATGTGGAGGTTTCATTCAGGTCTCTCTTTAAATATAACACTGTCTTTGGCAGGAGAAAAAACAAAGTTGGAGGAACCAGAGACGTCCAAACCAGCAAGACGACACCTCTGCTCCCACTGTGGAAAGAGTTTTATCCGGTTAGACGACCTGAAAAGACATGAGAGGGCACACACAGGAGGGAAGCCACACCATTGCGCCCAGTGTGAAAAGAGTTTTAACCGGTTAGACACCCTGAAAATACATGAGAGGACACACACAGGGGAGACGCCTTTCCATTGCTCCCAGTGTGGAAAGAGTTTTATCCGGTCAGGGCACCTGA
Organism: Coregonus suidteri; assembly: GCA_036851935.1. Taxonomy (NCBI): domain Eukaryota; kingdom Metazoa; phylum Chordata; class Actinopteri; order Salmoniformes; family Salmonidae; genus Coregonus; species Coregonus suidteri. Next base: position 38,811,582 of record CM072244.1, on the reverse strand, counting down.
AAGAACACATGAGAACGCACACAGGGGAGAAGTCTTACCACTGTTTTTTACTTGCAGTGTGGAAAGCGTTTTAGCCGTTTAGGAAGCCTGAAAGATCATGAGCGAATCCACACAGGGGATAAGCCTACACTGCTCCCAGTGTGGGAAAGACCTTTAACTACTTAGGAAACATGAAAGCTCATGAGCGAATACACACAATGGAGAACCCTTACCAGTGCTCATATTGTGAAAAGAGTTTTAAATGGTTAGAATCCCTGAGAAGACATGAGAGGGCACACACAGGAGCGAAGCCACACCATTGCGCCCAGTGTGGAAAGAGTTTCAACGGGAGATACCCTGAAAATACATGAGAAGGCACACACAAGGGAGAAGAATTTTCATTGCTCCCATTGGGTGGAAAGTTTTTATCCGGTTCGACAACCTGAAAATACATGAGAGGGCACACACAGGGGGAGAAGCCTTACCACTGCTCGCATTGTTGGAGAGAGTTTTATCCGGTTGGACAACCTGAAAAGTCATGAGAGGGGCACACACAGGGGAGAAGCCTTACCCACTGCTTGCAGTGTGGAAATAGTTTTAGCAGTTTAGGGAGCCTGAAAGGTCATGAGCGAATCCACACAGGGGAGAAGCCTTACCACTGCTCCCATTGTGGAAAGAGTTTTTGCAGTTTAGGAAGCCTAAAAGGTCATGAGCGAATCCACACAGGGGAGAAGCCTTACCACTGCTCCCATTGTGTGGAAAGAGTTTTAACTGGTTAGGCAACCTGAAAAGTCATGAGAGAGGCACACACAAGGGAGAAGTCTTTCCACTGCTCGCAGTGTGGAGAGAGTTTTTAACCTGTTAAGAAAGCTGAAAGAACACATGAGAATGCACACAGGGGAGAAGCCTTACAAATGTCAGTTCAGACTGTGGGAAGACCTATTCCTCATCACGGTCACTTAAAAGTCATGTGAGAATACACACAGGAGAGAAGAAGCCTTACTTCTCCTAAAATGATTGTGTAAATTGTGTAAATTGATATTTCACATCACATTGACCTAATTACTTCTCCTAATGTTTAAAATTGATATTTCACATCACATTGAACTAATTACTTCTCCTATAGTGGTAAATGATATTTCACATCACATTGACTTAAAGTTCATCAGAGAACATACACTGTGCTCCCATTGTCGTATATTGTTGACTAAGAATGTGTTTACTTGTTTATACTATATGAAATTGAATTGTACAAAGTATACTTACATGGTTTTTGTTAGAAAACATTAATTGAATTGGAGTATGTCTGTTTGAATACAGAGTAGATCAGATTCCATGTGTTTTAAATGGTCCTTTTTTTAAACTCTGACTGTGTGTTTTATCTGGGTGTGTGTCATTCCTCCAGCATACAGGTAATCAAGTGATATTTGGATGTGATGCATTGGCTCCATTGTTTACATTTGCATTGTTGGCCCCCACTGATGATTTAATTAATAAAATGTTAACGGACTCTGTAATGGAATTGTTTTATTGTATGTGTCCACATAACTGAGTATGTGACTAACCTTGTGAAACTGTCCTATTATAACCTCCTGTTCTTGGGTTAGTATCATACTGTGTTGCAAACCAGCTTGCACCTGCGTCCTTTGTATAAATAAAGTCCCGCCCAGGAACAGGAAACTATAAAGATATGTGCTCATCACCCAATGCTTTGGAATTCATACTGTCTACACTGGACTGTGTAACTCTGTTATTCTCTCTGAGCTCAGAAATAAAGAATCTTGGTTTGACTTAGACTCCAGCAGATCCTTATTTTATCATATCCACCACAACTCGCTCACGGATTGCTGTTTTCATCATTGTCTCAATGAAGAGTTCCTCGTTCGACTTTCCTGGGAGCATTTACAAGCCTGCCACTGGGTTGAATAAACGTTGTTTCCACATCATTTTGTGTTTTTACCCAACTTGCAACCTACATATTTTTATTTTTTTGTCATTTAGCAGACGCTCTTCTACAGAGCAACTTACAGTTAGTGAGTGCATACATTTTTCATACTGGCCCCTCGTGGGAATCAAACCAACTGAGCTACTCGTACCCACAGCCTTCATCCCCGTCCCTGGAGTCTCTTCACTGTCTGATCTTCATTCCCACAGACTTCATTACCATCCCTGGAGTCTCTCTTCGCTGCACATCAGACAAGTTCTGAAGAGTTCCAGAAGTTGCGATTGAAACACGATGTACTTCATCTCCTTGTTAGGAGCAGAGTTCTCAGACTCTCTCAAATAATATTATTAAAATGTCAATACATCAACAGCGATGTAGCGTCTATGTCCAATAATGTGTAGCCAATAAGAAACCTGTCCCATTTTACTTGTCTATAATCTTAACAATTATTATCTTTGTTTAGAAATAGTCATTTGTGATGACTTACTGATGCTTCTAGTGGCTGTGGGTACGAGTAGCTCAGTTGGTAGAGCATGGTGCTTGCAACGCCAGGGTTGTGGGTTCGATTCCCACGGGGGGCCAGTATGAAAATGTATGCACTCACTAACTGTAAGTCGCTCTGGATAAGAGCGTCTGCTAAAATGTAAAATGTACCAAGATCAGACAGCGGTGCTGGTCCTGTGGTCATGTGGGGGAGTGGTCGAGCCAGCCAATGATTGGGGAGGAAGCATGCGAGGAACAGGCTCCTTTCTACTGCCAGTCTGGTGTCTGGATACCATGCCAACAAAGACTACAACTGCTTCACACAATGGGAGCGGCTAACATTGACCGCTACACTTCCTTTCATCACCAGGAAGCCCATGTTTGAGCCAGCAGTGTTCTCACTATGGAAGAGTGAGAACCCGTCTGGATTACTGCAACTCGCTGTTGGCTGGGCTCCCTGCCTGTGCCATTAAACCCCTACAACTCATCCAGAATGCCGCAGCCCGTCTGGTGTTCAACCGTCCCAAGTTCTCTCACGTCACCCCCGCTCCTCCGCACACTCCACTGGCTTCCAGTTGAAGCTCGCATCTGCTACAAGACCATGGTGCTTGCCTACGGAGCTGTGAGGGGAACGGCACCTCCGTACCTTCAGGCTCTGATCAGTCCCTACACCCAAACGAGGGCACTGCGTTCATCCACCTCTGGCCTGCTGGCTCCCCTACCTCTGCGGAAGCATAGTTCCCGCTCAGCCTAGTCAAAACTGTTCGCTGCTCTGGCACCCCAATGGTGGAACAAGCTCCCTCACGACGCCAGGACAGCGGAGTCACTCACCACCTTCCGGAGACATTTGAAACCCCACCTCTTTAAGGAACACCTGGGATAGGATAAAGTAATCCTTCTACCCCCACCCCCAAAAAAAAAATATATATATAAAAAACATTGTAAAGTGGTTATCCCACTGGCTATAAGGTGAATGCACCTATTTGTAAGTCGCTCTGGATAAGAGTGTCTGCTAAATGACGTAAATGTATGTACAATTTAAATGAAGAGGGAGCAGGCAGCCGTCATCCAGTCTCTCAGAAGCCCATGTCGAGCAGCGATGTGTTCTCACTATGGACGGAGGGAGCAGGCAGCCGTCATCCAGTCTCTCAGAAGCCCATGTCGAGCCAGCGGTGTTCTCACTATGGAAGAGGGAGCAGGCAGCCGTCATCCAGTCTCTCAGAAGCCCATGTCGAGCCAGCGGTGTTCTCACTATGGAAGAGGGAGAGCAGGCAGCCGTCATCCAGTCTCTCAGAAGCCCATGTCGAGCCAGCGGTGTTCTCACTATGGAAGAGGGAGCAGGCAGCCGTCATCCAGTCTCTCAGAAGCCCATGTCGAGCCAGCGGTGTTCTCACTATGGAAGAGGGAGCAGGCAGCCGTCATCCAGTCTCTCAGAAGCCCATGTCGAGCCAGCGGTGTTCTCACTATGGAAGAGGGAGCAGGCAGCCGTCATCCAGTCTCTCAGAAGCCCATGTCGAGCCAGCGGTGTTCTCACTATGGAAGAGGGAGCAGGCAGCCGTCATCCAGTCTCTCAGAAGCCCATGTCGAGCCAGCGGTGTTCTCACTATGGAAGAGGGAGCAGGCAGCCGTCATCCAGTCTCTCAGAAGCCCATGTCGAGCCAGCGGTGTTCTCACTATGGAAGAGGGAGCAGGCAGCCGTCATCCAGTCTCTCAGAAGCCCATGTCGAGCCAGCGGTGTTCTCACTATGGAAGAGGGAGCAGGCAGCCGTCATCCAGTCTCTCAGAAGCCCACGTCGAGCCAGCGGTGTTCTCCACTATGGAAGAGGGAGCAGGCAGCCGTCATCCAGTCTCTCAGAAGCCCATGTCGAGCCAGCGGTGTTCTCACTATGGAAGAGGGAGCAGGCAGCCGTCATCCAGTCTCTCAGAAGCCCACGTCGAGCCAGCAGTGTTCTCACTATGGAAGAGGGAGCAGGCAGCCGTCATCCAGTCTCTCAGAAGCCCATGTTGAGCCAGCAGTGTTCTCACTATGGAAGAGGGAGCAGGCAGCCGTCATCCAGTCTCTCAGAAGCCCATGTTGAGCCAGCAGTGTTCTCACTATGGAAGAGGGAGCAGGCAGCCGTCATCCAGTCTCTCTGAAGCCCATGTTGAGCCAGCAGTGTTTCTCACTATGGAAGAGGGAGCAGGAAGCCGTCATCCAGTCTCTCAGAAGCCCATGTCGAGCCAGCAGTGTTCTCACTATGGAAGAGGGGAGCAGGCAGCCGTCATCCAGTCTCTCAGAAGCCCATGTCGAGCCAGCAGTGTTTCTCACTATGGAAGAGGGAGCAGCAGGCAGCCGTCATCCAGTCTCTCAGAAGCCCATGTCGAGCCAGCAGTGTTCTCACTATGGAAGAGGGGAGCAGGCAGCCGTCATCCAGTCTCTCAAGGACAAAGGTGGAGCGCTGGTGTTGGAAGCTAACGGCAGGAGTGACAGCGCTAGACACACAGCAAAGTTTGACACAGTCCGTGTTGTTGAGCAGAGAATCAACCAGATTGTCCATGTCAAAGTTATTCAGGTGCATAATACATTTTATTTGTTTAATTCTGTTTTATTCAATTAGAAAATGTACTCTAAATGAGAACAAGCACATCTGTGAGCATATGCATTATAACATCGATTGACTAAATGATGACGCTGACAGCTTTGTAGTAAAACCAGGGTTGGGGTCAATTCCATTTGTCTCATTTCAAAATTCTAAGTATATGTAAAGGTTGTAACTTACTATGTCCTATGATTACTTCACACAGCTTATCTAAATGTAAGCAGACCTAGGGAACATTCTTACAGTTGGGGGAAAAAGTATTTAGTCAGACACCATTTGTGCAAGTTCTCCCACTTAATAAGATGAGAGAGGCCTGTAATTTTCATCAGGTTTCATCTGACCATATGACATTCTCCCAATCCTCTTCTGGATCATCCAAATGCACTCTAGCAAACTTCAGACGGGACATGTACTGGCTTAAGCAGAGGGACACGTCTTGCACTGCAGGATTTGAGTCCCTGGCGGCGTAGTGTGTTACTGATGGTAGGCTTTGTTACTTGTTCCCAGCTCTTTGCAGGTCATTCACTAGGTCCCCTCCGTGTGGTTCTGGGATTTTTTGCTCACCGTTCTTGTGATCATTTTGACCCCACGGGGTGAGATCTTGTGTGTGGAGCCCCAGATCGAGGGAGATTATCAGTGGTCTTGTATGTCTTCCATTTCCTAATAATTGCTCCCACAGTTGATTTCTTCAAACCAAGCTGCTTACCTATTGCAGATTCAGTCTTCCCAGCCTGGTGCAGGTCTACAATTTTGTTTCTGGTGTCCTTTACATTTACATTTTAGTCATTTAGCAGACGCTCTTATCCAGAGTGACTTACAGTAAGTGAGTGCATACATTTTTCATACTGGCCCCCCGTGGAAATCAAACCCACAACCCTGGCGTTGCAAGCGCCATGCTCTACCAACTGAGCTACAGGAGGGCCTACGGGGGGGCAGTATGACAGCTCTTTGGTCTTGGCCATAGTGGAGTTTGGAGTGTGACTGTTTTGAGGTTTGTGGACAGGTGTCTTTTATACTGATAACAAGTTCAAACAGGTGCCATTAATACAGGTAACGAGTGGAGGACAGAGGAGCCTCTTAAAGAAGAAGTTACAGGTCTGTGAGAGCCAGAAATCTTGCTTGTTTGTAGGTGACCAAATACTTATTTTCCACCATAATTTGCAAATAGATTCATAAAAAATCCTACAATGTGATTTTCTGAATTTTTTTTCTCAATTTGTCTGTCATAGTTGACGTGTACCTATGATGAAGATTACAGGCCTCTCATCTTTTTAAGTGTGGAGAACTTGCACAATTGGTGGCTGACTAAATACTTTTTTCCCCCACTGTAATTCCTCATCTGACATCTATTTGTGGTCCTCTGTAGCTCAATTGGTAGAGCACTGCGCTTGTAACGCCAGGGTAGTGGGTTCGATCCCCGGGACCACACCCATACGTAAAAATGTATGCACACATGACTGTAAGTTGCTTTGGATAAAAGCGTCTGCTAAATGGCATATTATTATTATTATTCTATACCTGACATCTAATTTTATATCTGACATCTAATTATATATATGACATCTAATTCTATACCTGACATCTAATTCTATACCTGACATCTAATTCCATACCTGACATCTAATTCTATACCTGACATATAATTCTATATCTAACATCTAATTTTATATCTGACATCTAATTCCATGTATGAAATCTTACTCGAAAATAGGACCTACTTTTGTTTTTGTTTCATGTCAAGACATGATCATATCTAAAATTAGATTTTAAAAAAAATCATCCATGTGTATTTAGTTTTGACTATGAACTTTGAGTGATTGGATGTAAACCCTTAGATGATCATTATATGATTTTGGATATAAACCCTTAGATCAGGGGTGTCAAACTCATTTTAGCACATGGAGGAAAATCTATTCCCAAGTGGGCCGGACCGGAAAAATCATGGTATATATATAACTTAAAAAACAACAAACTTCAGATTGTTTTCTTTGTTTTAATACGATCAACATACAACATAAAGCTGGAGCCTGAGGACAGTGTGTCCAAAATAGTACAAGCACAACATCACTATTAATCATCATAAAACACGTCAAGTTTATTTGAAAATTCTAAAGAAAAAGAACACACAAACACACAATGCCTCAGTGATTAACAGAACTGTTTCACAGATCACAGAACTATATCAGGGTGTCATTTCTCAGGCAGAAATGTAGAAAAAATAATGAAATCCTTTCCCCAAACAAGTGCAAGAACCACAGAGTCAAGAATAGGGTTAAATATACAAATAAAATAAAATCAATTAAAAAACAATAGCACATCAACATAAAAACATATAAACATAAATCTGAAAAGCGTTGCTCAAACTCCCATAACAGTCAGTTATTTTATCTTTGAAACCGCTTCATGTCTGCCACATGTTGGGTCGCCGCACACATTTTTCAGACAGGGGAAGTGAGCTGCATCACCACCGGCAAGTTGCGTCTCCCACAATGACAGCTTCAACTTGAAAGAACGTATGCTGTCATAATACTGCGTGACAACTTTGTTGCGCCCTTGCAGCTGTTTGTTCAAGTTATTCAGGTGCTCTGTAACATCCACCATAAATGCAAGGTCCTGCATCCATTCTGCGGAATGAAAGTCTAACACTGGTTTGCCCTTTTTTTCTTCCATGAACTGTTTCAATTTCTTCTCGTAAATCAAAGAAAACGCCTCAGCACAGCACCTCGGCTTAACCATCTTACCTCAGTGTGGTATGGCAGCCATAGATGTGGTCTTTCTCTCTGAGAAGGCTGTCAACTGACGGTGATTCAGGCTTCTGGATCGGATGAAATTAACAGTTTGGATGACCACCTTCATGACGTTATCCATCTTTAATGACTTGCAACACAAAGCCTCCTGGTGCAAAATACAAGTGAAAAGTCAAAAAATCACGTCCTCACATTTGCAGATTGCACTTTCTCTCTGAACTTTGTCACAACGCCTGCTTTTTTCCCGATCATTGAGGGCGCACCATCTGTAGCCAGGCTGACAGCGCGGGACCAGTCCACTCCGACCCTGTCCAGCGCGCCGACGAGTGCGGTAAAAATATCAGCTGCTGTCCCGTTTTATCTGTCATCGGCACCAACTCCACGAACTTCCTCGGTGACGGTCAATGTGTCATCAACTCCGCGGATGAAAATGGCCAGTTGTGCAACATCTGTAATGTCCGTGGCTTTCATCAATTGCAACCGAAAACGTAATAAATGACTTTACTTTTTGCTTCAACTGGCTGTCCAAATCCACTGAAAGATCGGAAATCCTGTCTGCAACTGTGTTTCTTGTCAGGCTGATATTTGCAAAAGCCTGCTGCTTTTCAGGGCACACAATCTCCCCTGCCTTCATAATGCATGTTTTTACAAATTCACCCTCACTAAATGGTTTTTGAAGCCACTGCGATTTCATTAGCAATGAGGTAGCTAGCTTTCACTGCAGCGTCACTGATGTCTCGGCTGTGAGTAAACACAGACTGCTGTTTCTTCAGACCCGCCAACAGTTCATTCACCCTTCCCTCATCTCTCGCTGTCCTTGAAAGTTGTCATATCTGTCGGCATGAAGACTCACATAGTGGCGACGAAGGTTATATTCTTTCAGCACTGCAACATGCTCTGAACACATCAAACATACAGCTGTCCCTTTCAATTCCGTGATTAAATAGGATGACCATTTTTCTTGGAACACTCTGCACACTCTGCGTCCACTTTTCTCTTTTTTGACAGAGACATATTGGGGCAATGAGGGTGCCAAAGACACATAATGTTAAAAGTAGAAGCCGTAATAAATATCGCGGGCAAAAACAAAGTAGCTCATTGGGCTGCACGTGCTTGACCTACTTGCTCTGCCCCGGTATAAACAGTTTGCTTGCTTAACACAATTGCTATTGCGCCATCCGCATTGTCTCGTGCTGCTGTGCTGTTTGTTGCTACTTGGCTACCTGCCAAACTATTCACGTTTTACTTTTAATAAAACGTTTAAATCAATCTCTGTGTTCAACAAATTTACCAACTTTTTAGTTTTGTCCTCACTCATCTTTTTTCGTTAAACTTTTTCACCCCGGACGTTTTATCTATCCCGAGACAGAAGAGTCATTTTTCCTGTGCGTTTTTTGCTGCCAACTTTACTTTATTTTCCTTTTTTCCATAGCAAAAAAAACGAACTTTTTTCCCTCATTCAACTTTTCACTCCGGACGCTTTATCTGGACATGTTCGTCAACATCTTCAACAGCCGAAGCTAAGTAGTAACATTAACATGATGTCTTCTAATTGCAGTCGCTGTACTCATAATATACAGGAGAACGATTGCCTTACGGCGAGAAATAGCTGTGCTACAACCCAGCTTCAGACGCAATCGTTAGGCAAGGGTAATTTCAGTGTAGGAAAGGGAAGAAACAGCGTCTGTGCCACCAGTAAGTACAGATAGTAACATTAGTATAAATCCCCCCGCACAGTCCCCGCAGCCGGACAACTTTCTCCTCATGCTTTCTGGATGGGAAATACTGTTGGAATGCAAACCGGTGTCGCTCATTCAGCCGACAGAAACTTTCAACCGTTTTCCCCATTATGTAGCGAGTCGGAGTCTGAGTCTGAGTCTTCTCTTGTCTCTACTCCTCCCGTTACGGGGTCTGAGACGCCGAAGGCTCCCACCATTAGCTCTGACAAATTGAAAACCCTAGTCATTGGCGACTCCATTACCCGCAGTATTAGACTTAAAACGAATCACCCAGCGATCATACACTGTTTACCAGGGGACAGGGCTACCGACGTTAAGGCTAATCTAAAGATGGTGCTTGGCCTAAAGCTAAAACTGGCGAGTGTAGAGAGTATAGAGATATTGTTATCCACGTCGGCACCAACGATGTTAGGATGAAACAGTCAGAGGTCACCAAGTGCAAACATAGCTTCAGCGTGTAAATCAGCTAGAAAGATGTGTCGGCATCGAGTAATTGTCTCTGGCCCCCTCCCAGTTAGGGGGAGTGACGAGCTCTACAGCAGAGTCTCAGCACTCAATCGCTGGTTGAAAACTGTTTTCTGCCCCTCCCAAAAGATAGAATTTGTAGATAATTGGCCCTCTTTCTGGGACTCACGCCACAAACAGGACCAAGCCTGACCTGCTGAGGAGTGACGGACTCCATCCTAGCTGGACGGGGTGCTCTCATCTTATCTACCAACATAGATAGGGCTCTAACTCCTCTAGCCCCACAGTGAAATAGGGTGCAGGCCAGGCAGCAGGCTGTTAGCCAACCTGCCAGCTTAGTGGAGTCTGCCAATAGCACAGTCAGTGGTAGTCAGCTCAGCCATACCCATTGAAGACTGTGTCTGTGCCTCGACCTAGGTGGGCAAAACTAAACATGGCGGTGTTCGCCCTAGCAATCTTATTAGGATAAAGACCTCCTCCATTCCTGCCATTATTGAAAGAGATCGTGATACCTCACATCTCAAAATAGGGTTACTTAATGTTAGATCCCTCACTTCAAAGGCAGTCTAGTCAATGAAACTAATCACTGATCATAATCTTGATGTGATTGGCCTGACTGAAACATGGCTTAAGCCTGATGAATTTGCTGTGTTAAATGAGGCCTCACCTCCTGGTTACACTAGTGACCATATTCCCCGTGCATCCCGCAAAGGCGGAGGTGTTGCTAACATTTACGATAGCAAATTTCAATTTACAAAAAAAAAAAAATGGCGTTTTCGTCTTTTTGAGCTTCTAGTCATGAAATCTATGCAGCCTACTCAATCACTTTTTATAGCTACTGTTTACAGGGCCTCCTGGGCCATATACAGCGTTCCTCTCTGACGTTTTCCTGAATTCCTATCAGACCTTGTAGTCATAGCAGATCATATTCTAATTTTTGGTGATTTAAATATTCACATGGAGAAGTCCACAGACCCACTCCAAAAGTCTTTCGGAGCCATCACGACTCAGTGGGTTTTGTCCAACATGTCTCTGGACCTACTCACTGCCACAGTCATACTCTGGACCTAGTTTTGGTCCCATGGAATAAATGTTGTAGATCTTAATGTTTTTCCACAAAATCCTGGACTATCGGACCACCATTTTTATTACGTTTGCAATCGCAACAAATAATCTGCTCAGACCCCAACCAAGGAGCATCAAAAGTCGTGCTATAAATTCTCAGACAACACAAAAATTCCTTGATGCCCTTCCAGACTCCTTCTGCCTACCCAAGGACGTCAGAGGACAAAAATCAGTAAACCACTTAACTGAGGAACTCAATTTAACCTTGCGCAATACCCTAGATGCAGTTGCACCCCTAAAAACGAAAAACATTTTGTCATAAGAAAACTAGCTCCCTGGTATACAGAAAAATACCCGAGCTTTGAAGCAAGCTTCCAGGAAATTGGGAACGGAAATGGCGCCACACCAACTGGAAGTCTTCCGACTAGCTTGGAAAGACAGTAACAGTGCAGTACCGAAGAGCCTCACTGCTGCGTCGATCATCCTACTTTTCCAACTTAATCGAGGAAAATAAGAACAGATCAATCCAAAATTTCTTTTTGATACTGTTGCCAAAGCTAACTAAAAAGCAGCATTCCCCAAGAGAGGATGGCTTTCACTTTTCAGCAGTAATAAATCATGAACTTCTTTGAGGAAAAGATCATGACCATTAGAAAGCAAATTACGGACTCCTCTTTGAATCTGCGTATTCCTCCAGGGCTAGCTGTCCGGATCTGCACAGCTCTGCGAGGGCATGGGATCGGGAGAGACACTTAAGTGTTTTAGTACTATATCTCTTGACACAATGATGAAAATAAATCATGGCCTCTAAACCTTCAAGCTGCATACTGGATCCTATTCCTACTAACTGCTGAAGAGCTGCTTCTGTGCTTGGCCCTCCTATGTTGAACATAATAAACAGCTCTCTATCCCACCGGAGGTGTACCAACTCACTAAAAGTGGCAGTGATAAAGCCTCTCTTGAAAAAGCCAAACCTTGAACCCGGAAACTATATAAAAAACTATCGGCCTATATCGAATCTTCCATTTCCTCTCAAAAATTTTAGAAAAAGCTGTTGCGCAGCAACTCACTTGCCTTTGAAGACAAACAATGTATACGAAATGCTTCAGTCTGGTTTTAGACCCCATCATAGCACTGAGACTGCACTTGTGAAGGTGGTAAATGACCTTTTAATGGCGTCAGACCGAGGCTCTGCATCTGTTCCTCCGTGCTACTAGAACCTTTTAGTGCTGCCTTTGACACCATCGATCACCACATTCTTTTGGAGAGAATGGAAACCCAAATGGTCTACACCGGACAAGTTCTGGCTGGTCCTGGTTTAGATCTTTTACCTGTCGGAAAGATATCAGTTTGTCTCTGTGAATGGTCTGTCCTCCGACAAATCAACTGTACATTTTCCGTGGTGTTCCTCAAGGTCCGTTTTAGGACCACTATGTTTTCACTATATATTATTACCTCTTGGGGATGTTATTCGAGAAACATAATGTTAACTTTCCCTGCCTATGCGGTATGACACACAGCTGTTACATTTCAATGAAACATGGTGAAGCCCCAAAATTGCCCTCGCTAGAAGCCTGGGTTTCAGACATAAGGAAGTGTGGATTGCTGAAAACTTTCTACTTTTAAACTCGGACAAAAAACAGAGATGCTTGTTCTAGGTCCCAAAGAACACAAAGAGATATCTTCTGTTAAATCTGACAATTCATCTTGATGGTTTGTTAAAGTCGTCTCAAATAAAAACTGTGAAGGACCTCGGCGTTACTCTTGACCCTGATCTCTCTTTTGACGAACATCTCAAGACTGTTTCAAGGACAGCTTTTTTTTCCATCTACGTAACATTTGCAAAATCAGAAGAAAGTTCTGTCCAAAAATGATGCAGAAAAATTAATCCATGCATTTGTTACTTCTAGGTTAGACTACTGCAATGCTCTACTTTCCGGCTACCCAGATAAAGCACTAAATAACTTCAGTTAGTGCTAAATACGGCTGCTAGAATCCTGACTAGAACCAAGAAATTTTATCATATTACTCCAGTGCTAGCTTCCCTACACTGGCTTCCTGTTAAGCAAGGCTGATTTCAAGGTTTTTACTGTTAACCTATAAGCGTTACATGGGCTTGCTCCTACCTATCTTTCCGAGTTGGTCCTGCCGTACATACCAATACGTACGCTACGGTCCACAAGACGCAGGCCTCCTAATTGTCTCTAGAATTTATAAGCAAACAGCGGGAGGCAGGGCTTTCTCCTATAGATCTCCATTTTTATGGAACAAGTCTGCTACCCATGTGAGAGACGCAGACTCGGTCTCAACCTTTTAAGTCTTTACTGAAGACTTATCTCTTCAGTAGGTCATATGATTGAGTGTAGTCTGGCCCAGGAGTGTGAAGGTGAACGGAAGGAAAAGGCTCTGGAGCAACGAACAGCCCTTGCTGTCTCTGCCAGGCCGGTTCCCCTCTCTCCACTGGTGTTCTCTGCCTCTAACCCTTTTACAGGGGCTGAGTCAACTGGCTTTGCTGGTGCTCTTTCCATGCCGTCCCTAGGAGGGGTGCGTCACTTGAGTGGGGTGAGTTACTGACGTGATCTTTCCTGTCTGGGTTGGCGCCCCCCCTTGGTTTGTGCTTGGTGGAGCTGTGGTGGAGACCTCCTGGGGGCTATACTCGGCCTTTGTCTCAGGATTGTAAGTTGTCTCCTGAGTGTCTCCGGATTGTAAGTTGTCTCCTGAGTGGCGCAGTGGTCTAAGGCACTGCGCATCACAGTGCTAGCTGTGCCACTAGAGATCCTGGTTCGAATCCAGGCTCTGTCGCAGCCGTCCGAGCGCGACCGGGAGACTCATGGGCGTCGCACAATTGGCCTAGCGTTGTCCAGGGTAGGGGAGGGAATGGCCGGCAGGGATGTAGCTCAGTTGACTAGAGCATGGCGTTTGCAACGCCAGGGTTTGGGGTTCGATTCCCACGGGGGACCAGTATAAAAAAAAAGAAAAAAAAAAAAAAAAAAAATGTATGTATTCACTAACTGTAAGTCGCTCTGGATAAGAGCGTCTGCTAAATGACTAAAAATGTAAATGTAAATGTAAATGTAAGTTGGTGGTTGAGGATATCCCTCTAGTGGTGCGGGGGCTGTGCTTTTGGCAGAGTGGGTGGGGTTATATCCTTCCTGTTTGGCCCATGTCCGGGGGTTTCTTCGGATGGGCCACAGGTGTCTCCGGACCGACTCCTGTCTCAGCCTCCAGTATTTATGCTGCAGTAGTTTATGTGTCGGGTGGCTGGGGTTAGTTGGTTTATACCTGGAGTACTTCTTCCTGTCTTATCCAGTCCTGTCCTGTGTGAATTTAAGTATGCTCTCTCTAATTCTCAATCGTTCCTCTCTTTCTCTCTGAGAACCTGAGCCCTAGGACCCATACGTCAGGGACTACCGGGCATGCTGACACCTTGCTGTGTCCCCAGTCCGCCTGGCCTTGCTGCTATTCCAGGTTCAAACTGTTCTGCCTGCGGTTACGAAACCCCTACCTGTCCCAGACCTGGCCTGTTTTCAACTCTTAATGATCGGCTATGAAAAGCCATCACTGAGAGACCTGAGCCCTAGGACCATATACGTCGGGACTACCGGCCGTGGTGACTCCTTGCTGTCCCCCAGTCCGCCTGGCCCTTGCGCTGCTATTCCAGTTTCAACTGTTCTGCCTGTGCGTTATGGAAACCCCTACCTGTCCCAGACCTGCTGTTTTCGTAAACTCTTAATGATCGGCTATGAAAAGCCAACTGAGATTATATCCTGATTATTATTTGACCATGCTTGTCACTTATGAACATTTTTGAACATCATTTGACATGGTTCTGTTATAATCTCCACCCGGCACAGCCAGAAGAGGACTGGCCACACCTCATAGCCTGGTTCCTCTCTAGGTTTCTTCCTAGGTTTTGGCCTTTCTAGGGAGTTTTTTCCTAGCCACTGTGCTTCTACACCTGCATTACTAGCTGTTGGGGGTTTAGGCTGGGTTTCTGGTACAGCACTTCGAGATATTAGCTGATGTACGAAGGGCTATTATAATAAAATTGATTGATTGATCCAGTGGACGCAATTGGAACAGCAGTAATTTTTATTTAAAAATTGCAGCGCATTTTTTTTTTTTTTTTTTTTTTTTATCATCTCGTGGGCCGGATTAAACCCGTTGCGGGCCTGATACGGCCCGCGGGCCGTATGTTTGACACCCCCTGCCTTAGATGATCATTATATGATGTGGATGTAACCCCTTAGATGATCATTATATGATTGGATATAAACCTTAGATGATCATTATATGATTTGGATATAAACCCTTAGATGATCATTATATGATTTGGATATAAACCCTTAGATGATCATTATATGATTTGGATATAAACCCTTAGAGATCATTATATGATGTGGAATAAACCCTTAGATGATCATTTATATGATGTGGATATAAACCCTTAGATGATAAATTATATGATTTGGATATAAAACCCTTAGATGATCAATTTATATGATTTGGATATTAAACCCTTAGATGATCATTTATATGATGTGGATATTAAACCCTTAGATGATCATTATATGAATGTGATATAACCCTTAGATGATCATATATCTGATTTGGATGTAAACCTTAGATGATCATTATATGATGTGGATATAAAAAAAAAAAAAAACCCTTAGATGATCATTATATGATTGGATGTAAAACCTTAGATTGATCATTATATGATGGTGGATATAAACCCTTAGATGATCATTATATGATTTTGGATGTAAACCCTTAGATGATAATTATATGATGTGGAGATAAACCCTTAGATGATCATTATATGATTTGGATGTAAACCCTGTAGATGATAATTATATGATATGGATATAAAACCCTTAGTATTATCATTATATGATGTGGATTAAAACCCTTAGATGATCATTATATGAATTTGGATATAAACCCTTAGATGATCATTATATGATTTGGTGTAAACCCTTAGATGATCATTATATGATTTGGGATGTAAACCCTTAGATGATCATTATATGATGTGGATATAAACCCTTAGATGATCATTATCATGATGTGGAGGTAAACCCTTAGATGATCATTATATGATGTGGATATACAGTGGGGAAGAAAAGTATTTAGTCAGCACTCAATTGTGCAAGGTCCTCCCACTTAAAAAGATGAGAGAGGCCTGTAATTTCCATCATAGGTACATCGTCAACTATGACAGACAAATTGAGAAAAGAAAATCCAGAAAATCACATTGGTAGGATTTTTAATGAATTTATTTGCAAATTATGGTGGAAAATAAGTATTTGGTCAACTACAAACAAGCAAGATTTCTGGCCTCACAAGAACTGTAACTTCTTCTTAAGAGCTCCTCTGTCCTCCACTCGTTCCCTGTATTAATGGCACCTGTTTGGAACTTGTTATCAGTAAAAAGACACTGTCCACCAACCTCAAACAGTCACACTCCAAACTCCACTATGGCCAAGACCAAGAGCTGTCAAAGGACACCAGAAACAAAATGTAGACCTGCACCAGGCTGGGAAGACTGAATCTGCAATAGGTAAGCCAGCATTGGTTTGAAAAAATCAACTGTGGGAGCAATTATTAGGAAATGGAAACATACAAGACCACTGATAATCTCCCTCGATCTGGGGCTCCACGCAAGATCTCACCCCGTGGGGTACAAAAATGATCACAAGAACGGTGAGCAAAAATTCCCAGAACACACACGGGGGGACCTAGTGAATGACTGCAGAGAGCATGGGACCAAAAGTACCAAAAGCCTTACCATCAGTAACACAGCTACGCCGCTCCAGGGGACTCAAAATCCTGCATTGCGTAGACGTGTCCCCCCTGCTTAAGCCAGTACATGTCCAGGCCCGTCTGAAGTTTTGCTAGAGTGCATCAGAAGAGGATTGGGAGAATGTCATATGGTCAGATGAAACAAAATAGAACTTTTTGGTAAAACTCAACTCGTCGTGTTTGGAGGACAAAGAATGCTGAGTTGCATCCAAAGAACAACCATACCTACTGTGAAGCATGGGAGTGAAAACATCATACTTTGGGGATCGCTTTCTTCTGCAAAGGGACCAGGGACGAAGATCCGGGTAAAGGGAGAAGAATGATGGCCCTGGGGCCATGTATCGTGAAGATTTTGAGTGAAAACCGCCTTCCATCAGCAAGGGCATTGAAGATGAAACGTTGGCTGGGTCTTTTCAGCATGACAATGATCCCAAACACACCACCCGGGAACGAAGGAGTGGCTTCGTAAGAAGCATTTCAAGGTCCTGGAGTCTCCAGATCTCAACCCCATAGAAAAATTTCGTTGGAGGGAGTTGAAATTCTGTGTTACACAAGCGACAGCCCCAAAACATCACTCGCTCTAGAGGAGATCTGCATGGAGGAATGGGCCAAAATACCAGCAACAGTGTGTGACTAACCCTGTGAAGACTTACAGAAACGTTTGACCTGTGGCCATTGCCAACCAAGGGGTATATAACAAAGTATTGAGAAACTTTTGTTATTGACCAATACTTATTTTCCACCATAATTAGCAAATAAATTCATTAAAAACCTACAATGTGATTTTTCTGGAATGGGGTTTTTTCCTCATTTTTTTTCTGTCATAGTTGACGTGTACCTTATGATGAAAATTACAGGCTCTCTCATCTTTTTAGTGTGGGGAGAACTTGCACAATTGGGGCTGACTACAATACTTTTTCCCCCCACTGTAAAACCCTTAGATGATCATTATATGGATTTGGATATAAACCCTTAGATGATCATTATATGATTTGGATATAAACCCTTACTGCTTATTATATGATTGATATAAACCCTTACGAGATTATTATATTATTTGGATATAAACCGCTTGTATCATTATTGATTTTGGATTAACCTCCTTAGATGATCATTATATGCTGTGGATAAAACCCTTGATGTTCCTTAATATTGGATATAAAACCCTTAGATGATCATTATATGATTTGGATATTTAAAAATGCAATTACAAATATTTAATATATTTGAGCATTCTTGGATTTCTAACCTTTACACTCTTTAATTTAGTCGTTGTGTTTCAGTGAGTTAATTTGTGTACCTTTCATCAGCTAAGGTGTAATGAAAATTTGATGACGTTGTCCTGATAAAAACATTGATAAAGTTGTTGACCTAATAAAACATTTCACTCCTCATGAATGTATCCCACCATTATTATTCCATTCAGATAAAAAACAGTCTGATTGTAAAAAAAAAAAAATAAAGGATTAAAGCAAAACATTTTGTCTGAATAGAATAAAAGTAAAAACCCATAAAAAAGTTTCTTAAAAAGTATTGTTACACCCTTGGCCATTAGGGGGTAGATGCTTATTTTGATATTGTTTGACTGACTGATTTACAAATGCGAGTGCCTGTAGTATTTTTTTTTTAATTGTCATTCATTAAAAAAATATGCATGGTTTAAAAATGCTTCTCTTTTTACGTTCCAAAAAAAAATATTTGATGAAATAAGGGAAAAAAACTTTTTGTCTGAAAAAAAATGAAATTTTACCAACTGCGTTACCCACTGAGTCGCAGATGGCGATGGCGTATTCAGGCAAAGCTCGGGTGACTATAAAACTAGTGGTACGGCGCTTCAACAACAACGGGTTGCATGTTCGCGGGTTTTGCCCATGTATCTATGTGGGTACTATAGGCACCCCTTTATACAATAAATATAGAAAGACTATCATGTAGTATTGCAAAACAATTTTTGCCATTGTGT